>JASTWF010000290.1:0-430118 GCA_030390025.1 Squalus acanthias | reverse complement strand
GTCTCTGTTAATATTACACTAGACACTGTTTCTGTTTATATTACACTAGACCCTGTCTCTGTTTATATTACACTAGACCCTGTCTCTGTTTGCATTATGCTAGACACTGTCTCTGTTTATATTACACTAGACCCTGTCTCTGTTTATATTACACTAGACCCTGTCTCTGTTTATGTTACACTAGACCCTGTCTCTGTTTATATTACACTAGACCCTGTCTCTGTTTATATTACACTGGACCCTGTTACTGTTTATATTTCACTAGACCCTGTCTCTCTTTATATTACACTAGACCCTGTCTCTGTTTATTATATTACACCAGTCCCTGTCTCTGTTTATTATATTACACTAGTCCCTGTCTCTGTTTATATTGCACTAGACACTGTCTCTGTTTATATTACACTAGATCCTGTCTCTGTTTATATAACACTATTCCCTGTCTCTGTTTATATTACAGAAGTCCCTGTCTCTGTTTATATTACATGAGGGCAGTCGACAGAAGGCTGGTAACTATAGACCGGTTAGCCTAACATCTGTGGTAGGTAAAATTTTGGAGTCCATTATTAAGGAAACAGTAACAGGACATTTGGATAATCATAATTTAATAGGACAAAGTCAGCATGGTTTTACGAAGGGGAAGTCATGTTTGACAAATTTGCTGGAGTTCTTTGAGGAAGTAACATATAGAGTGGATAAAGGGGAACTAGTGGACGTAGTGTATTTAGACTTCCAAAAGGCATTTGACAAGGTGCCACACAAAAGATTATTGCTTAAGGTAAAAAATCACGGGATTGGGGGTAATATTCTGGCATGGATAGAGGATTGGCTATCTAACAGAAAGCAAAGAGTTGGGATAAATGGTTCATTCTCAGACTGGCAATCAGTAACTAGTGGTGTTCCACAGGGGTCAGTGCTGGGTCCCCAACTCTTCACAATCTATATTAACGATTTGGAGGAAGGGACCAAGTGTAACATATCAAAATTTGCAGATGATACAAAGATGGGAGGGAAAGTAGTGAGTGAGGAGGACATAAAAAACCTGCAAGGGGACATAGACAGGCTAAGTAAGTGGGCAGAGATTTGGCAGATGGAATACAACACTGGAAAGTGTGAGGTGATGCACTTTGGCAGGAAAAATCCTAGAGCAATTTATTATCTTAATGGCAAGAAACTGGAGAGTACTGAAGTGCAAAGGGATCTGGGGGTCCTGGTGCACGAAACTCAAAAGGTTAGTATGCAGGTGCAGCAAGTGATTAAGAAGGCAAATGGAATGTTGGCTTTCATTGCTAGGGGGATAGAATATAAAAATAGGGAGGTATTGCTTCAGTTGTACAAGGTATTGGTGAGACCGCACCTGGAATACTGCATACAGTTTTGGTGTCCTTACTTAAGGAAAGACATCCTTGCTCTCGAGGCAGTGCAAAAAAGGTTCACTCGGTTAATCCCGGGGATGAGGGGGTGGTCATATGAGGAGAGGTTGGGTAGATTGGGACTCTACTCATTGGAGTTCAGAAGAATGAGAGGCGATCTTATTGAAACATATAAGATTGTGAAGGGGTTGGATCGGGTGGATGCGGGGAGGATGTTCCCGATGACGGGTGAGACGAGAACTAGGGGACATAGTCTTAGAATAAGGGGCTGCTCTTTCAAAACTGAGATGAGGAGGAACTACTTCACTCAGAGGGTGGTAGGTCCATGGAATATGCTGCCACAAAAAGCTGTAGAAGCTGCAACATTAATTAAATTTAAAACAGAAATAGACAGTTTCCTAGAAGTAAAGGGCATTAAGGGTTACGGGGAGCGGGCAGGAATTTGGACATGAGTCTAGGTTCGAATCGGTCATGGCCCTGTGGGTAGTGGAGCGGGCCCAGGGACTGTGTAGCCTGATTCTGCTCCTATTTCGTGTGTGCAATTCTGTTAGATGCAGGAGATGGTTCTGTGATAGATAGTAGATTGGCGGTTAGGATCAGATCAGCCATGATCTTATTGAATGGCGGAGCAGGCTCGAGGGGCCGATTGGCCTACTCCTGCTCCTATTTCTTATGTTCTTATGTTCTTATGAGGCCCTTGTCTGTTTATATTACACTAGACCCTGTCTCTCTTTATATTACACTAGACCCTGTCTCTCTTTATATTACACTAGGCCCTGTCTCGGTTTATATTACACTAGACCCTGTCTCGGTTTATATTACACTAGACCCTGTCTCTGTTCATATTACACTAGACACTGTCTCTGTTTATATTACACGAGACCCTGTCACTGCTAATATTACACGAGACCCTGTCTCTGTTATTATTACACTAGACCCTGTCTCTGTTTATATTACACTAGACCCTGTCTCTGTTTATATTACACTGGACCCTGTTACTGTTTATATTTCACTAGACCCTGTCTCTCTTTATATTACACTAGACCCTGTCTCTGTTTATTATATTACACCAGTCCCTGTCTCTGTTTATTATATTACACTAGTCCCTGTCTCTGTTTATATTGCACTAGACACTGTCTCTGTTTATATTACACTAGATCCTGTCTCTGTTTATATTACACTGGATCCTGTCTCTGTTTATATTACACTAGTCCCTGTCTCTGTTTATATTACACGAGTCCCTATCTCTGTTTACATTACATGAGGCCCTTGTCTGTTTATATTACACTAGACCCTGTCTCTGTTTATATTACACTAGATCCTGTCTCTGTTTATATTACACTAGACCCTGTCTCTGTTTATATTACACTAGACCCTGTCTCTGTTTATATTACACTAGACCCTGTCTCTCTTTATATTACACTGGACCCTGTCTCTGTTTATATTAAACTAGACCCTGTCTCTGTTTATATTACACTAGACCCTGTCTCTGTTTATATTACACTGGACCCTGTCTCTGTTTATATGACACTAGACCCTGTCTCTGTTGATATTACACTAGACCCTGTCACTGTTTATATTACACTAGACCCTGTCTCTGTTTATATTACACTAGACCCTGTCTCTGTTTATTATATTACACTAGTCCCTGTCTCTGTTTATATTACACTAGACCCTGTCTCTGTTTATATTACACTAGATCCTGTCTTTGTTTATATTGCACTAGACCCTGTCTCTGTTTATATTACACGAGCCCCTGTATCTCTTTATATTACACCAGACCCTGTCTCTCTTTATATTACACGAGACCCTGTCTCTGTTTATATTACAGTAGACCCAGTCTCTCTTTATATTACACTAGACCCTGTCTCTCTTTATATTACACTAGACCCTGTCTCGGTTTATATTACACTACACCCAGTCTCTGTTTATATTACACCAGACCCTGTCTCTGTTTATTATATTACACAAGTCCCTGTCTCTGTTTATTATATTACACTAGACCCTGTCTCTGTTTATATTACACAAGATCCTGTCTTTGTTTATATTGCACCAGACCCTGTCTCTGTTTATATTACACTAGGCCCTGTCTCTGTTAATATTACACTAGTCCCTGTCTCTGTTTATGTTACACTAGACCCTGTCTCTGTTTATATTACACTAGACCCTGTCTCTCTTTATATTACACTAGACCCTTTCTCTCTTTATATTACACGAGACCCTGTCTCTGTTTATATTACACTAGACCCTGTCTCTGTTTATGTTACACTAGACCCTGTCTCTGTTTATATTACACTAGACCCTGTCTCTGTTTATTATATTACACTAGTCCCTGTCTCTGTTTATTATATTACACTAGTCCCTGTCTCTGTTTATTATATTAGACTAGATCCTGTCTCTGTTCATATTACACTAGTCCCTGTCTCTGTTTATTATATTAGACTAGATCCTGTCTCTGTTTATATTACACTAGGCCCTGTCTCTGTTTATATTACACTGGATCCTGTCGCTGTTTATATTACACTATTCCCTGTCTCTGTTTATATTACACAAGTCCCTGTCTCTGTTTATATTACATGAGGCCCTTGTCTGTTTATATTACACTAGACCCTGTCTCTGTTTATATTACACTAGACCCTGTCTCTGTTTATATTACACTAGACCCTGTCTCTCTTTATATTACACTAGACCCTGTCTCTCTTTCTATTACACTAGACCCTGTCTCTCTTTATATTACACTAGACCCTGTCTCGGTTTATATTACACTAGACCCAGTCTCTGTTTATATTACACTAGACCCTGTCTCTGTTTATTATATTGCACAAGTCCCTGTCTCTGTTTATTATATTACTCTAGTCCCTGTCTCTGTTTATATTACACAAGATACTGTCTTTGTTTATATTGCACTAGACCCTGTCTCTGTTTATATTATGATGTGGAGATGCCATTGTCTTGGCTGTGCTCTTTGATGTAGGGAAAGATGTGAATAGATTTTGTCTGTGTTTAAATTGTGAATTCTGGGAGATTCTCTCACTGCTAACTTACCTGACGAAGGAGCGAACTGCTCCGAAAGCTTGTAAAATTAAAATCTGTGGGACTATAACCTGGTGTTGTGCGACTTCCCCTGTTTATATTACACTAGGCCCTGTCTCTGTTTATATTACACTAGACCCTGTCTCTGTTTATATTACACTAGACCCTATCTCTGTTTATATTACACTAGACCCTGTCTCTCTTTATATTACACTAGAACCTGTCTCTGTTTATATTACACTAGACCCTGTCTCTGTTTATATTACACTAGACCCTGTCTCTGTTTATATTACACTAGACCCTGTCACTGTTTATATTACACTAGACCCTGTCTCTGTTTATATTACACTAGACCCTGTCTCTGTTTATTATATTACAATAGTCCCTGTCTCTGTTTATATTACACTAGACCCTGTCTCTGTTTATATTACACTAGATCCTGTCTTTGTTTATATTGCACGAGACCCTGTCTCTGTTTATATTACACGAGACCCTGTGTCTCTTTATATTACACTAGACCCTGTCTCTGTTTATATTACAGTAGACCCAGTCTCTCTTTATATTACACTAGACCCTGTCTCTCTTTATATTACACGAGACACTGTCTCTCTTTATATTACACTAGACCCTGTCTCTCTTTATATTACACAAGACCCTGTCTCTGTTTATATTACACTAGACCCTGTCTCTCTTTATATTACACTAGACCCTGTCTCTGTTTATATTACACTAGACCCTGTCTCTGTTTATATTACACTGGACCCTGTCTCTGTTTATATTACACACTGGACCCTGTCTCTGTTTATATTACACTAGACCCTGTCTCTGTTTATATTACACTGGATCCTGTCTCTGTTTATATTACACTAGACCCTGTCTCTGTTTATATTAGACTAGACCCTGTCTCTGTTTATATTACACTAGGCCCTGTCTCTGTTTATATTATACTGGATCCTGTCTCTGTTTATATCACACTAGACCCTGTCTCTGTTTATATTACACTAGACCCTGTCTCTGTTTATATTACACTAGGCCCTGTCTCTGTTTATATTACACGAGGCCCTGTTTCTGTTTATGTTACACTAGACCCTGTCTCTGTTTATCTTACACTCGACCCTGTCTCTCTTTATATTACACTAGACCCTGTCTCTCTTTATATTACACTAGACCCTGTCTCTCTTTATATTACACTAGGCCCTGTCTCGGTTTATATTACACTAGACCCTGTCTCGGTTTATATTACACTAGACCCTGTCTCTGTTCATATTACACTAGACACTGTCTCTGTTTATATTACACGAGACCCTGTCACTGCTAATATTACACGAGACCCTGTCTCTGTTATTATTACACTAGACCCTGTCTCTGTTAATATTACACTAGACCCTATCTCTGTTTATATTACACTAGACGCTGTCTCTGTTTATATTACACTAGGCCCTGCCTCTGTTTATATTACACTGGATCCTGTCTCTGTTTATATCACACTAGTCCCTGTCTCTGTTTATATTACACTAGGCCCTGTCTCTGTTTATATTACACGAGACCTGGTCTCTGTTAATATTACACTAGACCCGGTCTCTGTTTATATTACACAAGACCCTGTCTCTGTTTATACACAGATACATAGATACATGGAAGATAGGAGCAGGAGTAGGCCATCCGGCCCTTCGAGCCTGCTCCGCCATTTAATGAGATCATGGCTGATCCTCCAATTCAGTATACCGTCCCCGCCTTCTCTCCGTAACCCTTAACCCCTTTTGGCTGTAGAAATATATCTAATTCCCTCTTAAATATATTTAATGAGCTGGCGTACACTGCCCTCTGTGGCAATGAGTTCCACAGGTTCACCACCCTCTGAGTGAAGAAATTCCCCCTCATTTCTGTCCTAAATGGTTTAGCCCTTATCCTTAAATTATGTCCTCTAGTTCTGTTCTCACCCGCCAAGGGAAACATTCCTTCTGCATCTAGTCTGTCTAGACCTGTCAGAATTTTATACACTTCTATGAGGTCCGCTCTCAATCTTCTAAACTCCAGTGTGTACATCCCTAAACTACATAGTCTCTCCTCATAGGTCAATCCCGCCATTCCTGGTATCAGCCTGGTGAATCGCCGCTGCACCCCCTCCATGGCAAGAACATCTTTCCTCAGATGAGGCGACCAAAACTGTACACAGTACTCGAGGTGTGGTCTCACCAGTGCCCTGTACAGCTGCAGCAAGGTATCCCTGTTCCTGTATTCCAACCCTTTTGCTATGAAGGCCAGCATACCGTTTGCCTTCTTGACCGCCTGTTGCACCTGCATGCTCGCCTTCAGTGACCGGTGTACAAGAACACCCAGGTCTCTCTGTACTTCCCCCTCTCCCAATTTATTGCCATTTAAATAATAATTTGCCCTCCCGTTCCTGCACCCAAGGTGGATAACTTCGCACTTGTCTACATTATAGTGCATCTGCCATTTATCCGCCCAATCACCCAGTCTGTCCAAATCGCTCTGGAGCTTCCTGGTCTCCTCCTCTGAGCCCACCCCCCCCCCCCTCCTAGTTTAGTGTCGTCTGCAAATTTGGAAATGCTGCATCCGACTCCCTGATCCAGGTCATTAATGTAAATTGTGAACAGCTGGGGACCCAGGACAGATCCCTGTGGTACCCCACTTGTTACTGCCTGCCATTCAGAAAATGAGCCGTTTATTCCAACTCTCTGTTTTCTATCTGACAGCCAGTTCTCTATCCACGTCAATACTTTCCCCTTTATCCCATGAGCTTCAATTTTCCATGCTAATCTTTTATGTGGGACCTTGTCGAAGGCCTTTTGGAAGTCCAGGTACACCACATCTACTGGCTCTCCCCCATCTATTTTACCAGTTACTCCCTCAAAAAATTCCAATAGATTAGTCAAGCACGATTTACCCTTTGTAAATCCATGTTGACTCTGTCCTATCCTGTCCCCATTTGCTAAGTGCTCCGCTATTTCATCCTTAATGATGGACTCCGGCATTTTGCCCACAACTGATGTAAGGCTTACAGGTCTGTAATTACCTGCTTTTTCCCTACCCCCCTTTTTGAATAGTGGGGTAACGTTAGCTACCCTCCAATCCATGGGCACTGTTCCCGAGTCTAATGAATTCTGAAAAATCATACTTAGTGCATCCGCTATCTCTAGGGCCACCTCCTTCAGTACCCTAGGATGCATGTTATCAGGCCCTGGGGATTTGTCCGCCTTCAATCCCTTTAGCTTCCTTAACACCATATCCTTAGAGATATTGATTTGCGTCAGTTCCTCCTTTGCCCATGTCCCTATTTTTCCCGATATCCCAGGGAGGTTTTTTGTGTCTTCCTTCGTAAAGACTGACCCAAAGTATGCATTTAGTTGGTCTGCCATTTCCTTATTTCCCGTGATATATTCCCCCGTATCTGACTGCAATGGACCAACTTTGGTTTTCACCAGTCTTTTCCTCTTGATATACTTATAAAAGCTTTTGGAGTTAGTTTTTATATTTTCCGCCAGCTTGCTTTCGTAAGCTATTTTGCCCCTCTTGATTAAGCCCTTTGTCCTCCTTTGCTCTATCTTAAACCGTTCCCAATCTTCCACTCTGGCGCTTTTTTTGGCTATTTTATACGCCCTATTTTTGGATTTTATGCTGTCTCTAATTTCCCCTGTTATCCACGGTTGAGTCACCTTTTTAGATTTCCTTTTATGCCAGATTGGTATAAACAATTTTTGCAATTGTGTCATTCTATCTTTAAATGCTTGCCATTGTTTATCTACCTCCAGTCCTCCCAGGAACGTTGTCCAATCAGACCTACTCAGTTCCCGTCTAATGGCATCATAATTCCCCTTGTTTAAATTCAGGACCTTAGTCTCTGAGTCAATTTCTTCGCTCTCCATTTCGAGTGAGAAATCGATCATGTTATGATCGCTCTGACCCAAGGGTCCCCGTACAACAAGATTACTAATTAGTCCCTTCTCATTGCACAGTACCCAGTCCAATATAACCTGTTCCCGAGTTGGTTCCTCGACATATTGATCCAGATAACCATCCCTTAAACACTCAAGGAATTTCTCCTCCTCATTATTTTTACTGATTAGGCTAGTCCAATCTATATGTAAGTTAAAGTCACCTATGATGACAGCTGTGCTCTTATTGCACGCTTCTCTAATTTCCCTCGTGATGCCCTCCCCAACCTCTATTTTACTATTTGGAGGCCTATATACCACTCCTATTAATGTTTTTCGCCCCTCGCTATTTCTTAGCTCCACCCATGTAGATTCTGTATTAACTGAGTTAATATCCTTCCTTTCAATTGCATTTATCCCCTCTTTTACCAGCAATGCTACCCCTCCTCCCTTTCTTTTTTGTCGATCCTTCCTAAATACTGAATACCCCTGTATGTTAAGCTCCCAGCCCTGCTCACCCTGCAACCATGTTTCCGTAATGCCAATTAGATCATAATTATTAACCTCTATTTCCACAGCTAATTCATCTACCTTGTTCCTGATGCTTCTCGCATTAAGGTATAAAACCCTCAGGCTTTTTTTATGCTCACATTTTTTATGAATTAGTTTGGCCCTTTGTTTTTTGTTCCTCACCCTTTTACCATTTATTGCTGTCTGCCTTTCACTTTCCTCTATTTCACTACATAGGTTTCTAGCCCCCTGCCATACTAGTTTAAATGCTCCCGAACTGCTTTATCAAAAATTACCCCGAGAACATCAGTTCCATCTTTGCACAGGTGTAGACCGTCCCTTTTGTATAGGTCACACCTACCACAAAACTGGTTCCAATGCCTCAAAAATTTAAAACCCTCCCTCTTACACCACTGCTCAAGCCACGTATTTAGCCTAACTATCCTGTTCTCTGTACTCTTACTAGCACGTGGCACTGGTAGTAATCCAGAGATTACTACCTTCGAGGTCCTACTTTTTAGCTTGGCTCCTAACTCCCTAAATTCTACTTGTAGGACCTCTTCCCTTTTTTTAGCTACGTCATTGGTACCAACATGTATCACGACAACTGGCTGTTCCCCCTCCCCCTCCAGAATGTTCTGCACCCGCGCCGAGACATCCTTGACCCTTGCACCAGGGAGGCAACATACCATCCTGGAGTCTCGGTCGCGACCACAGAAACCCCTATCTATTCCCCTTACAATCGAATCCCCTATTACTATAGCCCTGCCACTCTTTTTCCCTCCCTTCTTTGCAACAGAGCCAGTCATGGTGCCATGAGACTGGCTGCTGGTGCCTTCCCCCGATGAGTCATCCCCCCCGACAACAGCACCTAAGGCGGTGAACCTGTTGCTAAGGGAGACAACCCCAGGGGATTTCTGCACTACCTTCCTGCCCTTGCTCTGCCTTTTGGTCACCCATGTACTATCTACGCTGGCCTTAACCTGCGGTGTGACCAACTCACTAAATGTGCTATCCACAACCCTCTCAGAATCGTGGATGCTCCAAAGTGAGTCCATCCGCAGCTCAAGGGCCGTCATGCGGTCCCACATGAGCTGCAGCTGGACACACTTCCCGCACACATGGTTGTCAGGGACACAGGAAGCGTCCCTGATTTCCCACATGTTACAGGAGGAGCATGACACAGGTCCGAGTTCTACTGCCATGACTTAACCCTTATATTACTTTTTAATTTTCTAGTTTTAGTTTATTTATTGACTTTTGTTTTCCCGAAGCTTACTTAGACCAATGTATACTGTACTCCTCTTATTCCTTTTTAAACTAACCAAATCCCACTAGTTTTAGTTTTACTTTCTAGGAAGGTTTGAGGAAAGTACTTACCAGTTAGTCTTACCTCCCTGGTCTTTCGCTGACTTCCCGGTCTTGTGTCCCCTTGGTCCTACGCCGACTTCCCGCTCCTCCCGGTAACCGTCCTGCCCTGCTGAAAAGAAACTGAGACCAAAAAATTTGTGACCTCTGTTTTTAGACTGCTAAAAGACTAGTAGGTTAGAACAGGAGGGCGGGTGGGGGTTCCTACTCTGTAGGAACTCGGGTTTAAGCCACCACCCTCCTTAAATGCCGTTCACCTGGGTGCTTCCCACCTGGTCCGCTTCCGGTCTCGTCGCTCCCGACAACAGCCTGTGAAGAAAAGCCCGCGAAAGTGAGTTCAAATACTCACAGCACCTCACAGCACCTCCGGTCTCGTCGCTCCCGACAACAGCCTGTGAAGAAAAGCCCGCGAAAGTGAGTTCAAATACTCACAGCACCTCACAGCACCTCCGGTTTCGTCGCTCCCGACAACAGCCTGTGAAGAAAAGCCCGCGAAAGTGAGTTCAAATACTCACAGCACCTCACAGCTCCTCCGGTCTCGTCGCTCCCGACAACAGCCTGTGAAGAAAAGCCCGCAAAAGTGAGTTCAAATACTCACAGCACCTCACAGCACTTCCGGTCTCGTCGCTCCCGACAACAGCCTGTGAAGAAAAGCCCGCGAAAGTGAGTTCAAATACTCACAGCACCTCACAGCACCTCCGGTCTCGTCGCTCCCGACAACAGCCTGTGAAGAAAAGCCCGCGAAAGTGAGTTCAAATACACACAGCACCTCACAGCACCTCCGGTCTCGTCGCTCCCGACAACAGCCTGTGAAGAAAAGCCCGCGAAAGTGAGTTCAAATACTCACAGCACCTCACAGCACCTCCGGTCTCGTCGCTCCCTGTCACTGTTTATATTACACTAGACCCTGTCTCTGTTTATATTACACTAGGCCCTGTCTCTGTTTATATTACACGAGACCTGGTCTCTGTTAATATTACACTAGACCCGGTCTCTGTTTATATTACACAAGACCCTGTCTCTGTTTATATTACACTAGTCCCTGTCTCTGTTTATTATATTACACTTGTCCCTGACTCTGTTTATATTACACGAGACCTGGTCTCTGTTAATATTACACTAGACCCGGTCTCTGTTTATATTACACTAGACCCTGTCTCTGTTTATATTACACTAGATCCTGTCTTTGTTTATATTGCACGAGACCCTGTCTCTGTTTATATTACACGAGACCCTGTGTCTCTTTATATTACACTAGACCCTGTCTCTGTTTATATTACACAAGACCCTGTCTCTGTTTATATTACACTAGACCCTGTCTCTGTTTATATTACACTAGACCCTGTCTCTGTTTATATTACACTAGACCCTGTCTCTGTTTATATTACACTAGACCCTGTCTCTGTTTATATTACACACTGGACCCTGTCTCTGTTTATATTACACTAGACCCTGTCTCTGTTTATATTGCACTAGACCCTGTCTCTGTTTATATTACACGAGACCCTGTGTCTCTTTATATTACACCAGACCCTGTCTCTGTTTATATTACACTAGACCCTGTCTCTGTTTATATTACAGTAGACCAAGTCTCTCTTTATATTACACTCGACCCTGTCTCTCTTTATATTACACTAGACCCTGTCTCTCTTTATATTACACTAGACCCTGTCTCTCTTTATATTACACTAGAACCTGTCTCTTTTTATATTACACTAGGCCCTGTCTCTGTTTATATTAAACTAGGCCCTGTCTCAGTTTATATTGCACTAGGCCCTGTCTCTGTTTATATTACACTGGATCCTGTCTCTGTTTATATTACACTAGACCCTGTCTCTGTTTATATTAGACTAGACCCTGTCACTGTTCATATTACACTAGGCCCTGTCTCTGTTTATATTACACTAGACCCTGTCTCTGTTTATATTAGACGAGATCCTTTCTCTGTTTATATTACACTAGGCCCTGTCTCTGTTTATATTACACTGGATCCTGTCTCTGTTTATATTACACTAGATCCTGTCTTTATTTATATTGCACTAGACCCTGTCTCTGTTTATATTACACGACACCCTGTGTCTCTTTATATTACACCAGACCCTGTCTCTGTTTATATTACACTAGACCCTGTCTTTGTTTATATTACACTAGACCCTGTCTCTGTTTATATTACACTAGACCCTGTCTCTCTTTATATTACACTAGACCCTGTCTCTCTTTATATTACACTAGAACCTGTCTCTTTTTATATTACACTAGGCCCTGTCTCTGTTTATATTAAACTAGGCCCTGTCTCAGTTTATATTGCACTAGGCCCTGTCTCTGTTTATATTACACTGGATCCTGTCTCTGTTTATATTACACGAGACCCTGTCTCTGTTTATATTACACTAGACCCTGTCTCTGTTTATATTACACTAGACCCTGTCTCTGTTTATATTACACTAGGCCCTGTCTCTGTTTATATTACACTAGACCCTGTCTCTGTTTATATTAGACGAGATCCTTTCTCTGTTTATATTACACTAGGCCCTGTCTCTGTTAAAATTACACTGGATCCTGTCTCTGTTTATATTACACTAGTCCCTGTCTCTGTTTACATTACACGAGTCCCTATCTCTGTTTATATTACATGAGTCCCTTGTCTGTTTATATTACACTAGACCCTGTCTCTGTTTATATTACACTAGATCCTGTCTCTGTTTATATTACAGTAGACCAATTCTCTCTTTATATTACACTAGACCCTGTCTCTCTTTATATTACACTAGACCCTGTCTCTCTTTATATTACACTAGACCCTGTCTCTCTTTATATTACACTAGACCCTGTCTCTCTTTATATTACACTAGAACCTGTCTCTTTTTATATTACACTAGGCCCTGTCTCTGTTTATATTAAACTAGGCCCTGTCTCAGTTTATATTGCACTCGGCCCTGTCTCTGTTTATATTACACTGGATCCTGTCTCTGTTTATATTACACTAGACCCTGTCTCTGTTTATATTAGA
Organism: Squalus acanthias; assembly: GCA_030390025.1. Taxonomy (NCBI): domain Eukaryota; kingdom Metazoa; phylum Chordata; class Chondrichthyes; order Squaliformes; family Squalidae; genus Squalus; species Squalus acanthias. Next base: position 416,931 of record JASTWF010000290.1, on the reverse strand, counting down.
CTAGACCCTGTCTCTGTTTATATTACACTAGGCCCTGTCTCTGTTTATATTACACTAGACCCTGTCTCTGTTTATATTAGACGAGATCCTTTCTCTGTTTATATTACACTAGGCCCTGTCTCTGTTTATATTACACTGGATCCTGTCTCTGTTTATATTACACTAGTCCCTGTCTCTGTTTATATTACACGAGTCCCTATCTCTGTTTATATTACATGAGGCCCTTGTCTGTTTATATTACACTAGACCCTGTCTCTGTTTATATTACACTAGATCCTGTCTCTGTTTATATTACACTAGTCCCTGTCTCTGTTTATATTACACGAGTCCCTGTCTCTGTTTATATTACATGAGGCCCTTGTCTGTTTATATTACACTAGACCCTGTCTCTGTTTATATTACACTAGACCCTGTCTCTCTTTATATTACACTAGACCCTGTCTCTCTTTATATTACACTAGACCCTGTCTCTGTTTATATTACACTAGACCCTGTCTCTGTTTATATTACACTTGACCCTGTCTCTGTTTATATTACACTGGACCCTGTCTCTGTTTATATGACACTAGACCCTGTCTCTGTTGATATTACACTAGACCCTGTCACTGTTTATATTACACTCGACCCTGTCACTGTTTATATTACACTCGACCCTGTCTCTATTTATATTACAGACAGAGAGAGCGAGAGAGAGACAGCTACACACACACAGACAGACAGAGAGAGAGAGAGAGACAGCGACGCACACAGAGACAGAGAGAGAGAGAGACACTCACAGAGAGCGAGAGAGAGAGAGAGAGAAACACAGACAGACAGAGAGACACACACACACAGATATAGAGAGTGAGAGAGAGACAGACAGACAGAGAGAGAGACACAGAGAGAGAGAGAGACACACACAGAGAGAGAGAGAGACAGACAGACAGACAGAGAGACACAGAGAGAGAGAGACACACACAGACAGAGAGAGAGACACACAGACAGAGAGACAGAGAGAGACACACACAGAGAGAGAGACAGAGAGAGACAGCGACACGCACAGACAGAGAGAGAGAGAGAGATAGACAGAGAGAGAGAGAGAGACACACACAGACAGAGAGAGAGACACACACAGACAGAGAGAGAGAGAGACACACAGACACAGAGAGAGAGAGAGAGACAAAGAGAGAGAGACACAGAGAGAGAGAGCGACAGAGAGAGATAGCGACACACACAGAGAGAGACACACACAGACAGAGAGAGAGAGACAGCGACACACACAGACAGAGAGAGAGAGAGTGAGACACAGACAGACAGATAGAGAGAGACAGACAGACAGACAGAGAGAGAGAGAGAGACACACACACTCACAGACAGAGAGAGAGAGACACACACACTCACAGACAGAGAGAGAGAGAGAGACAGCGACACACACACTTGTGAACTTACGATGGGGGGAAGGTCATTGATGAAGCAGCTGAAGATGGTTGGTCCTCGGATACTGCCCTGTGGATCTCCTGCAGCGCTGTCCTGGGGCTGAAATGATTTGCCTCCAGCAGCCACAACCATTATCCTTTGTGCTCGGTATGACTCCAGCAAGTGGAGAGTTTTACCCCTGATTACCATCGACTTCAATTTTACTAGTCCCACTTGATGCCACACTCGGTCAAATGCTGTCTTGATGTCAAGGGCAGTCACTCTCACCTCACCTCTGGAAAAACTGCCATTTGCCAAAGTAATTTCCAAAATTTCTACCACACTTTGCTCGTCGAATTGTTTCCTAACTTCACTCCTGGCTCTAATTTTTGAGGCTTTGTCCCCTAGTCCTAGACTTCCCAACCATCGGAAATTGTTTATTTATATCTCCCCTGTTAGTTCACCTTAACATCTCCAAAGCTAATACAACCTTCCTCAATACTTAAATACAGTTGCCACAATTTTGCCCATTCACTTAATCTATTAATATCTCTATGTAATTTAATGCTTCCATCTACACTGCTTACAATGACGCCTATCTGTGTCATCATCCAACTTCGATATGTGGCTCTCAATCTCATCATCTAAGTCGTTTATAAATATGGTGAATAGGTGAGGCCCCAACACAGAACCCTCGGGACACCACCAGTCATATCCTGCCAACTGAAGTACCTGCCCATTATCCGTACGCTCTGTATCCTGTCACTCAAACAATTTCCTAACCAGGACAATAATTTGCCTTCAATTCCACGAGCATCAAGTTTAGCTAACGATCTCTTATGCTGGACTTTATCAAACACATTTTTGCCCATGTATACTAGTTTTTCATGATTTGTGAACTGGGACTCACAAACCTTTTTGCTCCTCAAGTTAATAGCTTCCCATCATTTAGAAAACACTCCGAGTTATCTTACTATGTTACAAAGTGGATGATCTTTTGTACAATGAGTCATTAATAGATGTGAGAAAAGTTGAAGACCAAAAATGACGCTTGATGAACACCATGGACAGCTATCCCCCCAACCCCTGCCCTCGCCCCCAGTCTGAAAGAACATTCATTCACTTCCACCATTGGCATCCTGTCACTGAGCCATTTCCATTTGAAAACTCCCAAAGTGCATCACTTCACACTTCTCCGCACTTCTCTGCCATGCTTCTTCCCATCGCACCATCCTTGCTATGTCATCCTGACGCCTGTAACTATCCTCATCATTATCATCTACGTTCCAAAGTCTATCATCTGGAAACGGGATAATACCCGTTGTTCTGTATCAGAAGTGGTTAGATACAGAGTAAAGTTCCCTCTACACTGTCCCATCAAACACTCCCAGGGCAGGTACAGTACGGGTTAGATACAAAGTAAAGCTCCCTCGACACTGTCCCATCAAACACTCCCAGGGCAGGTACAGTACGGGTTAGATACAGAGTAAAGCTAGCTCTACACTGTCCAATCAAAAACTCCCAGGGCAGGTACAGTACGGGTTAGATACAGAGTAAAGCTCCCTCTACACTGTCCCATCAAACACTCCCAGGGCAGGTACAGCATAGGTTAGATACAGAGTAAAGCTCCCTCGACACTGTCCCATCAAACACTCCCAGGGCAGGTACAGCATAGGTTAGATAGAGTAAAGCTCCCTCTACACTGGCCCCATCAAACACTCCCACGGCAGGTACAGCACAGGTTAGATACAGAGTAAAGCTCCCTCTGCACTGTCCCATCTAACACTCCCAGGGCAGGTAAAGCACGGGTTAGATACAGAGTAAAGCTCCCTCTAAACTGTCCCATCAAACACTCCCAGGGCAGGTAAAACACGGGTTAGATACAGAGTAAAGCTCCCTCTACACTGTCCCATCAAACACTCCAAGGGGAGGTACAGCACGGGTTAGATAGAGAGTAAAGCTTCATCTACACTGTCCCATCAAACACTCCAAGGGGAGGTACAGCAAGGGTTAGATACAGAGTAAAGCTCCCTCTAAACTGTCCCATCAAACACTCCCAGGGCAGGTACAGCACGGGTTAGATACAGAGTAAAACTCCATCTTCGCTGTCCCATCAAACAATCCCAGGGCAGGTACAGCACAGGGTTAGATACAGAGTAAAGCTCCCTCTACACTGTCCCATCAAACACTCCCAGGGCAGGTAAAGCACGGGTTAGATACAGAGTTAAGCTCCCTCTACACTGTCCCATCAAACACTCCCAGCGCAGGTACAGCACGGGGTTAGATACAGAGTAAAGCTCCCACTACACTCTCCCATCAAACACTCCCAGGGCAGGTACAGCACGGGTTAGATACGCAGTAAAGCTCCCTCTAACCTGTACCATCAACACTCCCAGGGCAGGTACAGCACGGGTTAGATCCAGAGTAAAACTCCATCTTCACTGTCCCATCAAACACTCCCAGGGCAGGTACAGCACAGGGTTAGATACAGAGTAAAGCTCCCTCTACAGTGTCCCGTCAAACACTCCCAGGGCAGGTAAAGCACGGGTTAGATACAAAGTAAAGCTCCCTCTACACTGTCCCATCAAACACTCCCAGGGCAGGTACAGGATGGGTTAGATACAGAGTAAAGCTCCATCTACACAGTCCTATCAAACACTCCAAGGGCAGGTACAGCACGGGTTAGATACAGAGTAAAGAACCCTCTACAATGTCCCATCAAACACTCCCAGGGCAGGTACAGCACGGGTTAGATACAGAGTAAAGCTCCCTCTACATTGTCCCATCAAACACTCCGAGGGCTGGTACAGTACGCGGTTAGATACAGAGTAAAGAACCCTCTACAATGTCGCATCAAACACTCCCAGGGCAGTTACAGCACGGGTTAGATACAGAGTAAAGCTCCCTCTACACTGTCCCATCAAACACTCCCAGGGCAGGTAAAGCACGGGTTAGATACAGAGTAAAGCTCCCTCTACACTGTCCCATCAAACTCTCCCAGGGCAGGTACAGCACGGGTTAGATACAGAGTAAAGCTGCCTCTACACTGTCCCATCAAACACTCCCAGGGCAGGTACAGCACGCGGTTAGATACAGAGTAAAGCTCCAGCTAAACTGTCCCATCAAACTCTCCCAGGGTAGGTACAGCACAGGTTAGATACAACGTAAAGCTCCCTCTACACTGTCCCATCAAACACTCTCAGGGCAGGTACAGCACGGGTTAGATACAGAGTAAAGCTCCATCTACACTGTCCCATCAAACACTCCCAGGGCAGGTACAGCACGGGTTAGATACAGAGTAAAGCTCCATCTGAACTGTCCCATCAAACACTCCCAGGGCAGGTACAGCACGGGTTAGATACAGAGTAAAGCTCCCTCTACACTGTCCCATCAAACACTCCCAGGGCAGGTACAGCACGGGTTAGATACAGAGTAAAGCTCCCTCTACACTGTCCCATCAAACACTCCCAGGGCAGGTACAGCACGGGTTAGATACAGAGTAAAGCTCCCTCTACACTGTCCCATCAAACACTCCCAGGCCAGGTACAGCACGGGTGAGATACTGAGTAAAGCTCCCTCTACACTGTGCCATCAAACAGTCCCAGGCCAGGTACAGCACGGGTTAGATACTGAGTAAAGCTCCCTCTGCACAGTCCCATCAAACACTCGCGGGGAAGGAAAAGCACGGGGTAGATACATAAGGAAAACATAAGAAACAGGAGCAGGAGTCAGCTAATCGGCCCCTCGAGCCTGCTCCGCCAATCAATAAGATCATGGCTGATCCAATCTTGGCCTCAACACCACTTTCCCGCTCTCTCCCCATACCCCTTGACTCCCTTATAGTTCACATGTCTGTCAATCTCCGCCTTAAATATATTGAATGACTCCGCCTCCGCAGCTCTCTGGGGTAGAGAATTCCAAAGATTCACGAACCTCTGAGTGAAGAAATTCCTCCTCATCTCAGTCTTAAATGGGCGACCCCTTATTCTGAATCTATGCCCCCTAGTTCTAGATACCCCCACTAGGGGAAACATCCTCTCTCAGCATCCACCCTATCAATCCCCCTCAGAATCTTATATGTTTCAATAAGAGCACCTCTCATTCTTCTAAACTCCAATGAGTATAGTCCCAACCTGCTCAACCTTTCATCATAAGACAACCCCTTCATCCCAGGAATCAACCTAGTGAACCTTCTCTGCACTGCCTCCAATGCAAGTATATCCTTCCTTAAATATGGAGACCAAAACTGTACACAGTACTCCAGGTGCAGTCTCACCAACGCCCTGTAAAGTTGCATCAAAACGTATTTACTGTTGTACTCCTTATCCCTTGCAATAAAGGCCAACATTGCATTAGCGTTCCTAATTACTTGCTGTACCTGCATGCTAACTTTTTGTGTTTCATGTACTAGGACCCCAGATCCCTTTGTACCGCAGCATTTTGTAGTCTCACTCCATTTAACTAATAATATGTTTTTTCATTCTTCCTTCCAAAGTAGATAACCTCACATTTTCCCACATTATACTCTATATGCCAAATGTTTGCCCACTCACTTAACCTATGTATAATTCTTTGCAGACACTTTGTGTCCTCCTCACAACTTGCTAACATACCTATCTTTGTGTCATCAGCAAATTTGGCTACAGTACACTCGGTCCCTTCATCCAAGTCATTAATATAGATTGCAAATAGTTGAGGCCCCAGCACTGATCCCTGTGGCACCCCAATAGTTACTGATTGCCAACCGGAAAATTACCCATTAATCCCGACTCTCTGTTTTCTGTTAGTTAGCCAATCACCTATTCATGCCAATATATTTACCCCAACCCCGTGAGCTCTTATCTTGTGCAGTAACCTTTTAATGTGGCACCTTATCGAATGCCTTCTGGAAATCCAAATACACGACATCCACTGGTTTCCCTTTAACCCCCTGTTTGTTACATCCTCAAAGAACTCCAGCAATTTTGTCATCGCGATTTCCCTTTCATAAACCATGTTGACTCTGCTTGATTGTCTTATGATTTTCTAAATGTCCTGCTATTACCTCCTTAATAATGGATTGCAGCATTTACCCAATGACAGATGTTAGGCTAACTGGTCTATAGTGTCCTGCTTTCTGTCTCCCTCCTTTCTTGAATAGTGGCGTTACATTTGCGGTTTTCCAATCCGCTGGGACCTCTCCAGAATCCAGGGAATTTTGGTAGATTACAAACAACACATCCATTATCTCTGCTGCCACTTCTTTTAAGACCATAGGATGCAGGCAATCGCGTCCAGTGGACTTGTCGGCCTTTAGATCCATTCGTTTGCCTAATACTTTTGTTCTGGTGATAGAGATTGTTTTAAGTTCCTCCGTCCATATCGCCCCTTGATTATCTATTATTATTGGGATGTGTTTAGTGCCTTCTAACGTGAACACCGCTCCAAAATATTTTTTTTATATTCTCACCAGAGTAAAGCTCCCTCTAGACTGTCCCATCAAACCCTCCATAGGCAGGTACAGTACGGGTTAGATACAGAGTAAAGCTCCCTCTACAATCTCCCATCAAACACTCCCAGGGCAGGTACAGCACGGACTAGATAGAGAGTGATGGTGATGTATGGGCTAGCTTTACATACCAGAAATTCCATAATCTAATTGTCACCTCAAATGCTGAGCCTTTTACCAGAAATTAAACGGCATCTAATAGCTTGTTACAATCTAACTTTGAAGAAATCCTGTACTGATGAGTGCCAAAATTGGGAGAGCTGTCCCAGTATTAGTCAATCAACAGCCTGACATAGTGACAGAGTCGTGCCTTTCAGCCAATGTCCCAGATTCCTCCATCACCTGGGTATGTCCTGTCCCACCGGCAGAACAGACCCTCCAGAGGTGGTATACAGTCGTGAGGGAGTGGCCCTGGGAGATCTCAACATTGACTCCGGACCCCATGAAGGTGGACACCACTAGGAAGAAGAACTGAGCGCTGCAATGGCCCAGAATGTGGGGAATTTGAATGTCCATCACCAAGAGTGACTCGGTAGCACCACTACTGAGCGAGCTGGCAAGTCCTGAAGGATGTAACTGCCTGACTAGGACTGCAACAGTTGGTGAGATTACTACCACGAAGGATACATCTACTTGAACTCGTCCTCACCAGCCTACCTGTCGCAGATGCATCTGTCCATGACAGCATTGACAACAGTCCTTGTGGAGACGAAATCTGGTCTTCACACCGAGGACACCCTCCATTGTGTTGTGTCGCACTATAACCGTGCTAAATAGGATAGATTTAGAGCAATTCCAGCTGCTCAAAACTGGGCATCCATGAGGCGCTATAGGCCATCAGTAGCAGCATTGCATTCCACCACAATCTCTAACCTCATGGCCCGGCATATCCCTACATGCATGCTAAACAGCGTTAGCAGCATGCCATCGACAGAGCTAAGCGATCCCACAATTAAGGAATCAGATCAAAGCTCTGCAGTCCTGCCACATCTAGTCGTGAATGGTGGTGGGCAAGTAAACAACTAACGGGAGGAGGAGGCTCCATGAATATTCCCAACCTCAATGATGTTGGAAACCAGTACGCGAGTGCAAAAGACAAGGCTGAAGCATTTGCAAGAATCTTCAGCCAGAAGTGCAGAGTGGATGAGTCATATCGGCCTCCTCCTGAGGTCCCCACCATCACAGAAGCCAGTTTTCAGCCAATTCGATTCATTCCACGTGATATCAAGAAACGGCTGAGCGTACTGGATACAGCAAAGTCTACGAGGCCTGATAACATCCTGGCTATCGTGCTGAAAACTTCTGCTCCAGAACTAGCTGTGCCTCTAGCCAAGCTGTTGCAGTAAAGCTACAACACTGGCATCTAACCGACAATATGTAAAACTGCCCAGGTATGTCCTGTCCACAAAAAGCAGGAGAAATCCAATCCAGCCAATTAACGCCCCATCAGTCTACTCTCAATCATCAGCAAAGTGATGGAAGATGTCGTCGACAGTGCTATCAAGCGGCACTTACTCACCAATAACCTGCTAACCGATGCTCAGTTTGGGTTCCGCCAGGAACACTCGGCTCCAGACCTCAATCGAACTTAGGGCCAATCATGGACAGGAGTGTGAAGCGAGAGTACTCCAATTGCCTGGATGAGTGCAGCTCCAACAACATTCCAGAAGCTCGACACAATCCAGGACAAGGCAGCCAGCTTGATTGGCACCCCATCCACCTCCTTTAACATTCACTCCCTCTACCACCAGCACACCATGGCTGCAGTGTTTACCATCTACAAGTTGCACTGCAGCAACTCGCCAAGGCTTCTTCGGCAGCACCTCCCAACCCACGACCTCTTCCACCTAGAAGGACAAGGGCAGCAGGCGTTTGGGAACACCATCACCTGCAAGTTCCCCTCCAAGTTACACACCATCATAACTTGGAAATATATCGCCATTCCTTCATCGTCGCCGGGTCAACAGCCTGGAACTCCCTACCTAACAGCACTGAGGGAGTACCTTCAGCTCACGGACTGCAGTGGTTCAAGAGGGCGGCTCACCACCACCTTCTCAAGAGTAATTAGGGATGGACAATAAATGCTGGCCTTGCCAGCGACGCCCACATCCCAGGAATGAATAATAAAAACATTACAATTAATGACATTTGGTTGAATTACTCACTTTATTATTAAATTGTTCGCTTCTTTCTTTGCCCCTATTTGTAGGGGCTGTACTCACTCACAATATCTCCTGCCAACTCCAGCTCCTCCCACAGTAACTCACCACTGACGGTGCGTAATCAGGGGAGGAAAATGTCAACATGTGACATCACAAAGGAGCCAGGCGCCAATCACACAGCAGCCAGTAACAATGTCACAAAGCAGCCGGATCTCCGCCCAGTCGAAGTGTCACAGGATCACATGACCATGCTCTGCTCCTGGTGCGCAGTCTCACTGGAGATGAACACTTGTTGAACATTCAGTCCTGTTTCAAAACCCTTATACATGTACTCATATACCAGGCAGGGAGCAGAACCGCGCATAAATGCCCCTTACGCATTCTCCTCACATCCTCCAAATATGAATACCCACTATTCACTGGCTCTTGTGTTCCTGTTTTGATTTATGCGCCCCAAAAGCACCCTCGCATAAATCCGGCAGTGTGTCTCGCTCCTGCCTTGGCAGTGAAATGCAGTTTGAAGCATTGGTGCTTGAATGAAGATATAACAAGCACCTCTGTGTTCTAAAACCAGTCTATTCCCTGTAACAGGAAGAGGCGTCAGAGACACATTGTGGGGATCATCAGGGCTATGAGTGTGTGGGGCCATTGGAGCAATAATGGAAGTGGAAATCATGGGCGATAATAGATAAAACTCCTTCTACACTGACCCATCAAACACTCGCAGTTCAGGTACGGCAAGAGATACATGCAGAGTAAAACTACATCTACACTGTCCCATCAACCACTCCCAAATCATGTACGGCATGGGTTAGATACACTGTAGAGCACACTTTAAAATGTCCTATCAAACACTCCCACGTCAGATCTAGCACGGGCTAGATACTGCGTAAAGCACCCTCTACACTGCCCCATCAAACCCGCCCAGGTCAGCTACAACACGGATTAGATATCGTGTAAATCTCTCTCTAAACTGTCCCATGAAAAACAAATAAGTGTGGCACAGTATATATTAAATACAGAGTAAAGGTCCTTTTACAAATTCCCATAAACACTCCCAGGTCAGGAAAAGCACGGACAGATACAGAATAATGCTCCCTTGACGCTGTTCCAACAAACTCTCACATGAAAGGTACAGCACGGATTAGATAAAAAGTAAAGCTCCCTGGACACTGTCCCATCAACAATCCTGCGCAGGTACAGCTTGGGTTAGTTACGGAGAGTAGCTCCCTCTACACTGCCCATTAAAAAGTCGAATTGCAAGTAGACAGGGTTAGATACAGTGTAAATCTCACTGCATAATGGTTCACAAGTACAGACATCTCAGGTACAGCTTGTGGCCAATGCAACGTACAGCTCACCTGACACGACCAATGAAGCACACCATCTCACGTGCAGCATAGTCGGTGAGTTCAAACACTCCCAGGTCAGGTATAGCACGAGTTAGGTACAGACTAAAGTTCAGTCAGCACTGTCCCATCAAACACGCCCAGGTTAGGTACATTCTGGGTTAACTACAGAGTAAAGGTTACTCAAAAAAGTCCCATCTTACACTCCCATGGCAGTTGGAGCACGGGCTTGATACAGAATAATGCTCCCTCGACACTGCCCCAGAAAACACTCACGGGTGAGGAACAGCACGGGTCAGATACAGAGTAAAGGTACCTCGACACTGTTCAATCAAACACTTTCAGATGAGGTAGACAGGGATTTAGATACTGTGTAAATCTCACTGTATATTCGTTCACCTCGCAAAGTGATGCACACCATCTCACGTACAGCATGGTATGAATACAAGACAGAAATCCCGCATTCGCATTTGAGGTATGGGCTAGCTTTATATACCAATGAATCTACAGTCAAATTGCCGCATCAATTGTCAAGCCCTTTGTCTGAAATCAAGCGACACCCAAAAGCTTGTTAGACTCTCACCTTGAACAAATCCTTTAATGATGGGATTCTCAGTGGATTACCTCGCCTTTCCAAGACTTTCCAAAAACCTATGGATCTCTGTCTTGAATATAGTCAATGACTGAGCATCGACTGCACTCTGGGGTAGAGAATTCCAAAGATTCACAACCCTTTGAGTGAAGAAACGTCTCCTCATCTCAGTCCTATATGGCTCACCCCATATTCTGAGATGGTGATTCCTAGTTCCAGACTCCACAGCGAGGGGAACATCCACCCAGCATCTACCGTGTCAAGACCATTAAGAATTTTAAACGTTTCAGTGAAAACACCTCTCATTCTACTAAACTGTAGGGAATATAGGCCTAGTCTACTCAATCTCTCCTCATAGGGCAATCCCCCCAACCCAGGAATCAGTCTAGTGAGCCTCCGTGACACTCCCTCGAAGGCAAGTATATCCTCCCTTACGTAAGGAAACCAAAACTGTACACAGTACTCCAGGTGTGGTCTCACCAAGGCGCTTTATAATTGCAGTAAGACGTCTTTACTCTTATCCTCTAATTATTTTGTAATAAAGGCTAACATAACATTTGCAGTCCTAATGTATTGCTGTACCTGCATGTTAACTTTTTATTATTCGTGTGCAAGGCACCCATGTCCCTCTGAACACTAACGTTTCCCAATCTCTCACCATTTAAAACATTCTGTTTTTCTATGTTTCCTACCAAAGTGGATAACTTTACACGTCTCCACGTTATATTCCATCTGCCATATTCTTGCTCAGCCAGTGAAACTGTCTTTGTCCGTTTGCAGCCTCTTTGTGTCCTCCTCACAACTTATTTTTCCACCTAGCTTTGTTTCGTCAACAAACTTGGATACATTCCACTCGGGCCCTTCATCTAAATCATTAATATAGATTGTAAGTAGCTGAGGCCCAAGCACTGATCCTTGCGGTAGCCCACTAGTTACAGCCTGCTAACCCGCAATTACCTGTTTATTCCTATTCACTATTTTCTGTCCGTTAACCAATCCTCAGTCCATACTAATATGTTACCAGCAATCCCATGAGCCCAAATTTTGTGTAATAACCTTTAGTGTGGCAACTAATCGAATGCTTTTTGAAAATCCAAATCTACTCTATTCACTGGTGATGATGTCGCTGAAGGGCATCATATAGATGAGAAGAAAGAGGGGACAAAGAACAAAGAAACATAGGAAATGCTGGAGGAAAAATGAGCACAGTTCATCTAGTTCACCTTCTACCATCCTGCTAGTCGCATGTTACATTAATACAGTTGTTTACTAATCATCGCAATCAATCACGATCACTCAGTCTACAACAGACCCAGTAAAGACAAGAATAAATCCCCAGTGACGCAGCGCTGTGTGGACCATGGGTTCAAAGTCAGCAGTTCATCTGAAGCTTGCACACTTAGGTCATGTCTCAAATTATTCAGATACCGTTTCCCAAAATGTTACTTTCTGAAAACAATCTCTCTAATTTTCATTTGAGTTAGTTATTTCTAACTGATTCCACGGTCTTTCCAGGGAGCCTGCTCTAAAGATTGTTTCAGATATTGTTTCTATAGATTTATATAGAATGTACAGCACAGGGACAGACCATACGGTCCAACTGGTCCATGTCGGTGTTTATACTCCACACGAGACTCCTCCCACCTCACTCAACTAAACCTATCAGCCTATCCTTCTATTCATTTCTTTCTTATGTACTTACCTAGCTTTCCCTTCAATGTATCGATGTCACTCGCCACAACTAATCTTTGTAGTTGCGAATTCCACATTCTAATCAGTCTCTTGTTGAATCAGTTTCTCCTGGACTCCCTGTTGGATGTATTAGTGCCTATCTTATATTCATGGCCACTAGTTTTATTCTCCTCACAAGTGGGAATGTCTTCATTTCGTTTACCCTACCAAACCCATTCATAATTTTAAAGACTTCTATCAGGTCACCCGTCAGCACTCTCTTGTCTAGACGAAAGAGCCACGGATTGTTCAATCTTTCCTGATAGGTATAATCTCTCATATCTGGTGTAAAACATTTAATATCTTCTTCACCTCTTTCACTGCCTCTATTTTCTTCTTATAATTTGAAAATCAGAGCCTAGCTTCTGAACCACATTGTAAGTTCAGTGGAACTACTAGTACCAGAGGAGGATGGTTAACTCTAGTGTAAGTATAGGTTACCACTAATATCGGAGAAGCACGGTCAGTTCTATTGTAAGTGTAGGATACCTATAGTACCGGAGACGCACGTTCACCTATACTGTAAGGGTAGGGTAATACTAGTAGCGGAGAAGCACTGGCACCGCTAGTATAAGTGTAGAAGTAAGACAAGTGGTGAATGAGCATGGTCCATTCTTCTGTATGTTTAGCAAACCTCTATTACCACAGGAGCGCGCTCACCCTGGTGTATATATAGGCTATCACGAGTACTGGAGGAGCACGGTCATCTGTACTGTAGGTGTAGGATATAAATAGTACAGGTGGAGCACGGGCAACTCTAGTGTAAGTGTAGGTTATCACTAGTAGTGGAGGAGCACGGTATCGTCCAGTGTAAGTTTTGGGAACTACAACTACCGTTGGAACATGGTCATCTCTAAAGCTGCAGGACTGTTTCCTATATTGCAGGATTTGTTTCACCGCCTGTTCTGGAGGTGTTGCTGTACTAGGAGTCAGTGAAGGGCAGGGTCATGGCGATGGTTGCCAAAGTAGCTGCTTCCACCAGTCCTGCTGGAATAGGGTCAGCTCCAGTATTGGGTGATTCCAGTTTCCATTTTTAAAGAATGTTTGTATTGTGCGTGTTTTTGAAACTGTTCAATAACAATTTCACATATTTCTCTTAAACTGACGTATCAGTAAGAAAAAAACATCTTCCCTCAGTCTATTTGTTAAATGACTGGAACTAATGCCAATTATGAGTTAATTTGATTAACTCCCTGGAGGATTGATGTGTGGATAAATATAGGTTCCCCTCCATTGTCTCAGCCGTGCGCCAGTCAGAGTCTTTCATCTCCTACAGAATTCATCCAATCTCACTGAAAATGGGGCGACCAGCTATACTGCTGATAAAAGAGATTTACTACCCGATTCTCGCAGCTTTCGGTGTCCCCGGTGAGCCATTGTAACCTGTTCATTGTTAATCAGTGTTAACTGTCTCCCTGTCCATATTGCCTGTTGGATAAGGTAACAGTTTTATCAAATGTCAGCATGACACAGTGAACCGGGTGTCCACACTTTCCACGTTTCCCTTAATACCATAACATTACTGATGTTGCAATGTTTTTGGGGTTCCAACACAAGGAATTTTAGCGGATTTCTTGACCGTCTTGTTCCCCCGTGCAGAGTGAGCGCTGCAGCAGCTCATTAAATGTGTGGGTGGGTTTCCAGGTAATGGTTCCAAAACTAATCCTGTTCTCTCACTGCTCCATGTTGATAATCACACTGAATGGAGTAAAATGCTCTTCACAGGTATCTGCATATCTATTTCAATCTGACACTGGAACATTATTTCTCTCCTCTCTCTTTCTTACAGCAAACTTGGTGACTATCGTGATTCTCTCCCGAGGAAACTGCGGCCTTTCCAAATGTATCTCTGTCTACATGGTGGCCATGGCAACAGCGGATCTACTGGTCATGATCTTCAATGTAATTGTGTATTATATTCTCAGTTATCACTTTCCACTTTCATTCCTGTCCCACACTCCGGTCTGTAAGTTCAATCTATACATGAATGCTGTCACCTTCGATTTGTCTGTTTGGTTCACCGTCTCCTTCACGTTTGACCGTTTTATAGTTATCTGCTGCCAGAAGTTTAAAATAAAGTATTGCACCGAGAGAACTGCGGCCGCGGTTATAACAACGTTCTCGATCCTAATCTTTTTAAAAGGCATTGTCGTTTGGTTTGCATTTGAATTTCAGCAAATAATTAACAAGGTGCAGTGGGGCTGTCAGTCAAGTGTTGCTTTTTTTTCCTCAGCTGAAGGTGAAGCGTATCTCTGGTTTCACACCATATGGCGCGTTTGGCTTCCATTTACCTTAATGGCTTTGTTCAATTTTTTTACCGTCAGACGTATTTTAGTGGCCAGCAGAGCCCGCAGGGGACTCCGGGGTCAGAGCTGTGAGAATCAGAGCGATCCAGAGATGGAGAACCGAAGGAAATCCATCATTTTGCTCTTCGCTGTATCGGGCAGTTTTATATTGCTGTGGCTGACAGCTGCCGTGAATTTTGTAACTACCAGAATGTCGAACACCACTTACTACCGAGGCGACCGCACAAACCCAGCCTATATCGCCACTGAAACCGGAGATCTGTTGAAGCTTTTAGGCTCCTGTCCGAACACGTGCATTTATGCAGCGACCCAGAGTAAATTCAGAGAAGAGCTGAAGAAGGTGCTGAAATCTCCCTGGACGCTGATTCTAAGATTGGTTAAACATAAAACAAAGCCCAACTAGAGCTTCGGTTGGGATATTAGAATTCCGTTCTAGCTCTTGTTCCAGCTTAGGCTGGGGTTCTCTCTGCTAACCTCTACCTAAGGATTGTTGTAAAAACTCACAGGTACGCGAGTATATTTGGAGCCCTTTGAAGCATTTAACGCCAACAAGGACTGTGGGTTTCTGCAGTTGTTTGGCTGAGTGTCTCATCCCAAACAAGGACATTCCCACTTAAGTATGCAAAATGTCAGTGATGAAGTGAAATTTAATAGTGGAGTATAATAGTTAATCAACGGGTTTAATATCTGATCCTGCGAGGATTGTAATTAGTTCTATCATATATTGACCGGATCAGTCACCAGTTTTAAGGGAAAGATTTTGTCGTTTAAAACTCTCAGTCCAGTTACTTTTTTCTCACAGGTTTGGTGAAAATGTTATTTGGACTGATTGCAGCTGCAAGGGCCGCTTCATCCCTTCACCTGGGAATAAGGAGCGGTGCCGCTGTCCCCTTCACAGTGTCAACTGTGGTGGCATAGTGGTTAGCACTGGTGCCTCACAGCGCCAGAGACCCGGGTTCGAATCTGACCTCGGGTGACTGTCTGTGTGGAGTTTGCACATTCTCCCCGTGTCTGCGTGGGTTTTCTCCGGGTGCTCCGGTTTCCTCCCACGGTCCAAAAATGTGTGGGTTAGGTTGATTTGGCTATGATAAATTGACCCTTAGTGTTAGGGGGGATTAAATATGTGGGGTTATGGGGATAGGATGGGATATGTTAGGGGGAATTAAATACGTGGGGTTACGGGGGTAGGGTGGGATATGTGTACTGTGGGGATTAAAGCCAGGGACAGGGTACTGGATTTGGATGATCAGCCATGATCGTATTGAATGGCGGAGCAGGCTCGAATGGCCTACTCCTGCTCCTAGTTTCTATGTCGCGATGTTTCCCCAGTTTTTGAATGTTTACTGGAGTTGCCTCGTTTTACCTTTTCTTCTGACGTCTCTATTAATGAGAAATAGTTGAAGTCTGCCCAGCAACATTAAATAAAGTTGTTACTTGCTGTTACTAAATGTATCATGGTGAATCTGCGTGTTATTAATGTGAATCAGCGACCCTGTAACCTGGTAACACAGAGTAAGAAATAAGAATTTATAATCGGGGCATTTCAGGCAAGGATCAGTAATCAGGACTCTCAGATATTTACATGGAATAATCCGCTGTGTGTGTTGGTGCACAGACAGTGCCGTGTATAACATCGTCCCTTTTACCAGCTGGCATTGAACGGTGCAAGGCGGTGTATTCATCGCTTCGTCCAGCACCACTGGGAACCTGGGTTTGAGAGCGTTTCTCGGTGCAAATGCTACAGATGAGGATTCGAGCCAATTAACTCGCATTTTGTCCGCCCGCTAATTTCAGTGCCTCGGTTGAAACTGTTTTCTAATTTGTTCTGCAGCACATGTGTTGCAGGTTGGAAGATGTTGGCAGGATGTCAAAGAGAAGCTGTCCCTCGAACTGGGTAAATCCACTGTTCACACTGCAGGATGTGTAAGAGAGTCAGAGGACTGTCTCTGACTGATTCCGCTGATCTATTCAGTATCCCGGGTTACACATATAAACAGGCAGCGCTGTGTCAGCTCGATCTTTACACACCTTCAGCGATTGATGGGCGCCGCAGATATTAATGGTTCTGTCGATTTATATTAATTTAAAAATGATTGGCTTGCATGCATTTTCTTTCGCCCAGTCGGATTGTATTTTTATCGCGGTGCCTTCCGTCTACTGCATGCCTGTAGTTATCAGTCCATTTGGGATTAGTGGAATCTGGATATTCTGAAACTAACGTCATTTTCAATTTCGGCCTGGGCGGAAATCAGGCTGGAGCGGACTGTCCGCCAGTCATAAACCTCGCCGAATTTCCCCTTTCATTGACTATAATGAAAAAGAAAATTGGGTGTGTGTAAAATACGCTGCTGTCAATCGACAGAATTCACTGAAGCGAAGGAAAGTACAGTGAAATCACGGAATTATTGACGTGTATCCTATTTCCGAATAGTAATTGATAAAATACAGACACTTTTGAAGCCGCCAGCAATTGTTTCAAGACTCTTTACTGTCAGAGTCAGTTGGGCAGTGCCAGTATTTGGATTGTGGGTCCGTTTATAGTTCTTGTAGATGAAACCGAGTCTCTCATAAATTCTTAGACTCATTAACAGATTTAAATGTTATTAAAAGTGAATTGCATATTCGGATCGAAAGACAGTCTTAAAAATTTGTGGTGTAACTCACGCGAAGTTCTCCATCGCGTATCGACATGTCGGAAAACGATGATCGCGTTGGATGTGTTTGTATAACAGTGCAGAGTGCTCTGTGTTTGTAGACTGTTAGTGGAGGATTACAGAGCTCCATCCAGAGGCTGACGGCCGTCCTTAACATCGGAATCTGTCTCTTGTTCCACTCAATGCTAGAAGAATGTAAAGGAATCTTTACCACAGCCGGAATTAAATACATCTTGATTTATATTAATGTTAAGAAAATCAATGCCCAGAGCTGATGTCCACAATTCTAATGATCCAAAAAAAACAGTAGGCATAAATATTAGTGATTTATTTATTATCCTTGAACTGAAAAAGTAAAATAAAGCTGCTGAGCAAACAAACTGCAAGGAGTAAAAGATGCAGGAGCTCAGGAATATAATTGGTGACACGTCACAGAATCGCTTGAGCGTGGCACCCATTGGCTGTTAGTGACAGAAGTGTGACGAACCAGCTTCACTTTTGAAGCACTCGCTACGTCATCAGGAGCCCCTTACTCCAGAATGTGGCACTTTTCATGATGGGCCGCAGGAAGTGAGGTCACAGTCTGATTGACTTAGAACAGGAAATGCTGCCGCCATCAGTGTCTGTGTCAGAATGCTTCGACTTTCTCAGTGATCAGATGTAATTTCCCCCTGTCCCGGAATTCTGCCGGACCATCAAGTTAGGGGAGTAAAACCCAACACCAAGTCCGTCAGTCCCAGGATATCAGTTCTCTCTATAACTCTTCAGGCAAAGGATATAAGAGAATTGGAACAAATATCACTGGGCAATGCAAATCGGATATTAATTCTGTAATGCCTAAAGTGCTATATAATAAACTAGATTCACTATAATGTAATTAATTTAATTTCAGTTCATTTAATTTATTTCAAATTAAATTTAGTTTTATGAACTTTCGTTTAATTTCAATTAATGGTATTTTATTTTCAAAATCTCTTTAAGCTTACATCGTGATTTCTGTCACTGCTGAATTTAAATGCTGCAACTTATATTGATAACAACAGTGGATATTCAGGTGACATGTTGGAACTCCAGGGCGCTTCACCTATCCATGATAATCAAGTGTGCAGGAAGTGCCTCCATCTGCTCGAACATAAGCTCAGAGTTTCTGAGCTTGAGGGGCGGCTGGAGTCATTGCAGGGCTGAGAATTTGCTCGATCAGATGTTCCAGGGGGTGGTCACCCCGCAGCCACAGTGAGTTCAGGAGGATAGCAAGTTGGTCGCCATCGGCACGGTGCGAAGAGGCTGGTGGTGCAGGGATCGTCCTGGAACGTGGCAATCTCAAGGATGTGACCGATTACAGACCAAAAAGGAAATGTTCTTGTGCACATTGGGGCATGGCTCAGGTTCTAAGTCAATATTTTGCATGTGACTTCACTAAAGAAAAGAATGCTGCCAATGTTACAGTAAAGTAGGCGATAGTTGAGAAATTGGATAGGAAAAACATAAATAAAAATGAGGTACATGAAAGGATGGTAGCGCTCAAAGTGCAAAAGTCACCCGGTCCAAATGGGCTGTATACTAGGTAGCTGAGGGAAGTATGGGTTGAAATTGCAGAGGCTCTGGAATCACAAAATCTTCCAGCCCACCTTAGATATGGGAGTGCTGCCAGGGTAGTGGTGCATCGCAAATATTGCACCCCGTTCAAAAAAGGGGAGAGGGATCATCTGGAAACTCAGGCCAGTCAACCTAACGTCGTGCAGAAACATTTAGAGACAATAATCCGACAGAAACTTAATTGGCACTTGGAAAATGTGAGTTAATCAATGAAAGCCAGCACGGATATTTTAACGGGGAATCATGTTTTACTAAGTTGATCGAGTCCTTTCATGAAGTAACTGAGAGGATTGTTGAAGATAGTGCAGTTGATGTTGTGTATATGGACTTTCAAAAGGCGTTTGCCAAAGTACTACATGATAGACCTGTTAGCAAAATTGAAGCCAAAATTGAATTCAAAATTGATAACAGAAAAAAAGGATGCTTAAGATAATTGTTAGGTAAATAATTCAGTGGAGCACCAAGCTGAATACAAATTAGGCAGGGTTTTGATAAAGTAAATTCGACGAAATTGTTTCCAGGAGCAGTTTGCTCGGGAACCAAAGGACACAAATTTAAGATAATTGGCACAAAAACCAGCGGGGACATGAGGTAAAAATAAATGAATAAAATAGGTAGCAGAGGAGTGGGACTAATTGGTTATCTATTTCAAAGAGCCGGCACAGGCACAATGGGCCAAATGGCCTCATTCTGTACTGTATAATTCTAGGATTCTATGCTTCTATGATCCCCGTGCCATTGTTCGCAGTAAGCCGCAGTGTAGGGTGTAAATTTAACAAATGCTGCACGAAGAAAGCGCAGAGACTGATTGTGGGATGCGGGTGTGGGATCCTGAAGTAACTTTGGGAGATGTGGGTTCACAGTGAAGAGCTCAGACTGCAGAGAAAGACACAAATTCACGTGAACCCTCCGCGAGCCCTTTATCTCCAATTCGCACTAACATTAAAGTAAGGGTGAAAGGGCTTTTAATTTACTTTAAGATAAATTGGAGTCAATCAAAAAACTATTAAAAATATTTTATTATTGGTAGTTGTCCAACTGAAGCGCATCACGCACTATATCCAATCATGCCAATATATTAGTAAAGGTAATAAATTCATAATAAACATTTAAAATTGGAATTGAAACTAAACATTAGGGGTTTCTCTGCAATTATCTGTGAGAAATAACTCCTGTAGTTTCACCCCAACCTTGCATCTCTTTCTGGAGCCGCATCCTTATATTTCGCTAAATTTTCAAAATCAAGATAATCAGTCTTTGTCACGGGAGGACTACAACTCCCAGAATGCAGCAGAGTCGCAGTGCAGGTCACCCTGTGTAACTCTCAATTCTGCAATGCTGCATAACCCAGGACCCATCTCCTCTTTAGTCCAATTCCTTAGTGAGGAGTTAAAGGAGTGAATGAAGGATTCATCTTCTTCCTCAGCATTTATCTTTCAGGATAATAAAATCCAGCTTTTCAACAATGGGATCTCCACGACGTGAGAAAATATTTGTATTCACAACACAGGAGATTCCGTGCATTTGATGCTGTGTAGGGCCCCTTCAACACAACACAACATAATTCCTCTGTTTGTACTTCAATAGAGTGCATATAACTGGGTTGCCAGCTTTTCATTTGTTAAAGTAGGGACAGGCACCACAGACTATTCCATGAAAAACTGGGAGGATGATTAGGATAAATCGGCAACTTAACAAAAAAAGGTTAAACAATAGATTTCCTATTATTGCCTCCTAAACTCCAGTAAATGTAGTGACAGGTGTACTCCATTTATAGGTGTACCTTTTGATAATCCTCCCTTCTTTCAAGGTAATTTTCTTGCTTTCTTCGTTGTATATCTTGACTGTTAAACTCCTCAGATCGAAATTCATCAGTTTACCTTTGCCTGTGTTATGCAGCACATGGATTTTGCAGTTTGCTGACAGAAGCTTATCTTTGGCATGTGAGAAACTTACGATAATATAGTTGTCAACTTAAGAGCCGAAAAATAGGTTTGTGCCGAATGATCCTCTTGTTAATTCAATAAATAACATACAGAATACAGTATCCCAGTGAGCTGAAATGTTCCACCCGGCGCCCCTTCTTACTCCTAATTTCATATTTTGAACTTATAGATCTTTATGATTGAACTCCTTGCTGCAGTGAGGAATTTGGGTAATTTGTGCATTCTCCTCGTAACATTAAAACTGACATGAGATCCCCTGGGGGTTTCCTCTTTTCTAAAGAGAAAATAGGAATTTCTATAATTTCTTCCAAACTGAAATTGTGAATCCCTGGAATCTCTGAGACAGAGCTGTGTGACCTATAAAGTGCAGAAATATACTTTCCACGATTAGCTCATCAGAACTGCCCACACAGCCCAAATGATGTAAACCCAACACTTCTTGTGTCAACAATAATAGATTTCATCGGAACTCTATTCCTCTGATATTCATGGGTCCATTCTCGAACAAACGGGATATCGGGAACTGGCAGAGTGCAGAAACCCGTGCGACTGGGAACTGGCAGAGTGTGGGAACCCGTGGGACTGTAAACTGGCAGAGTGCGGCAACCCGTGGGACTGGGTTCTGGCAGAGTGCGGCAACCCGTGGGACTTGGTTCTGGCAGAGTGTGGGATCCCGTGGGACTGGGTTCTGGCAGAGTGCGGGAACCCGTGGGACTGGGATCTGGCAGAGTGTGGGATCCCGTGGGACTGGGATCTGGCAGAGTGTGGGATCCCGTGGTACTGGGTTCTGGCAGAGTGTGGGATCCCGTGGGACTGGGATCTGGCAGAGTGTGGGATCCCGTGGGACTGGGTTCTGGCAGAGTATGGGAACCCGTGAGACTCTGATAAGGCAGAGTGTGGGATCCCGTGGGACTGGGTTCTGGCAGAGTGTGGGATCCCGTGGGACTGGGTTCTGGCAGAGTGTGGGATCCCGTGGGACTGGGTTCTGGCAGAGTGTGGGATCCCGTGGGACTTGGATCTGGCAGAGTGTGGGATCCCGTGGGACTGGGTTCTGGCAGAGTGCGGGAGCCCGTGGGACTGGGATCTGGCAGAGTGCGGGATCCCGTGGGACTGGGATCTGGCAGAGTGTGGGTACCCGTGGGACTTGGATCTGGCAGAGTGTGGGTACCCGTGGGACTGGGTTCTGGCAGAGTGTGGGAACCCGTGGGACTGGGTTCTGGCAGAGTGTGGGAACCCGTGGGACTCTGATAAGGCAGAGTGTGGGATCCCGTGGGACTTGGATCTGGCAGAGTGTGGGATCCCGTGGGACTGGGTTCTGGCAGAGTGTGGGAACCCGTGGGACTGGGATCTGGCAGAGTGCGGGAACCCGTGTGACTGGGATCCGACAGAGTGCGGGAACCATGGGACTGGGATCTGGCAGAGTGCGGGAACCCGTGGGACTGGAATCTGGCAGAGTCTGGGAACCCGTGGGACTGGGAACTGGCAGAGTGTGGGAACCCGTGGGACTGGGATCTGGCAGAGTGTGAGAACCCGTGGGACTGGAATCTGGCAGAGTCTGGGAACCCGTGGGACTGGAATCTGGCAGAGTGTGAGAACCCGTGGGACTGTAAACTGGCAGAGTGTGGGAACCCGTGGGACTGTAAACTGGCAGAGTGTGGGAAACCTTGGGACTGGGATCTGGCAGAGTGTGAGAACCCGTGGGACTGGAATCTGGCAGAGTGTGAGAACCCGTGGGACTGGGATCTGGCAGAGTCTGGGAAACCTTGGGACTGGAATCTGGCAGAGTGTGGGTACACGTGGGACTGGGATTTGGCAGTGTGTGGGATCCGACAGAAAGAAAGGGGACAAGGAGAGCGGGGCCAAGATGAGAAGGAGAGCGGGAAGAGTCCAACAAATCAATAGACGGAGAGAGCTCCACTTTGAATTAATAAAATATCAATCATTTTTTTTTCCAACTTTTTGAACCGATCAGTCAAATGAAATGAAAAGGGATTCGATCAAATCGGTAAAGGAAGAGATTGGATCCTTTCAAAAGGGGAATTTGTTAACATATTTAAAATGTGATTCTTAAATTGTTGATTATACGAATAAAATTAAAGAATAATCTTCTAAACTGAGCAACGAAGAGATCAAGGTACGACTGGAGGTACCCGGATGTGAGGTCTCGGGCGGGCCCTCGCCCACAGCGGGTGAAAGACCTGAAACTGCCGACATGGCGAGAAGCTGGGATCGTTCTCCATAGAGCAGAGTATGCTCAGGGGAGATTTAACAGAGATGTTCAAAATTATAAGGGGTTTGAGTAAATAAGGAGAGATTGTTTCCACTGACAGGAGGGTCAGTAATCAGAGGACGCGTATTTAAGGCAATTAGATAATGATCCAGGGAAGAGATGAGGAGAATATTTTTTTACGTAGCGAACTGTTATAATCCAGAATCCATTGCCTGAAAGGGTCATGGAAGCGAATTCAATAATAAAAAAGAAACATTACATCTATACAGCTCCTTTCAAGATCCAAGACATCCTAAAGCGCTTTACAGCCAATGAAGTACTTTAGAAGTGTAGACACAGTTGTCATGTTGGAAGCGAGGCACCAAATTGCGCACAGCCAGGTGTCACCAATAACCATGAGATGATGACCAGGGATGTTGGTTGAGGGATGAATATTGTACAGGACTCTGTGCAGACCTCCCCTGCTCTTCTTTCAAATAGTGCTGTGGGATCTTTTACGTCCTCCTGACAGGGCAGTCGGGGCCTCGGTTTAACGTCCCATCTGAAAGACGGCACCTCCGACAGTGCAGTATTCCCTCAGTGCTGCATTGGAATGTCAACCTAGATTGTGTGTCCAAGCCTCTGGAGCGGGACTTAAACCCAGTACCATCTGATTCAGAGGCGAGAGTGCGACCACAGAGCCACTGTTGACACCCTTATACAAATAGCAACTTTAAAAGAGAACCGGATATTTACCTTAAAAGGCAAGGTTTGCTGGGCTTTGGGGAAAAAGCAGGGTATTGGAATAATTGGATACCCATTTCAAAGAGCCGGGAGAAGCACGATAGGCCACATGGTCTCCTTATGTGCTTTCTGATTCTATGATTCTGTGCCGCTTGCGTTATCCGCCCATTAATGTCAATGGAATTAAACTAATGAAGGAGCAGGGGGGCGGGGGCGGGAGAGTTCAGGAAAGAGTACATTTAAAAGCAGTGAAATGTCAAGTCACTAGAACAGAGTAGAGTTTTGGGTAAAAATAAACAGAGTGGGTCAGGAAGGGACAGAGAGAGTAACAAAGGTAATAAGGCATCAGTGACTAAGGTGACTGCAGGGAAAAAGGGAAATAAGTCCAAGATAAAGCATTATATCTAAATGTGTGAAGCATTCGCAATAAAATAGATCAATTAATAGCGCAGATAGAAGTTAAAAGGTTTAATCTAATAGCCATAACGGAGACGTGGTTGCAAAGTGGCCAAGGTTGGGAAATAAATATTCCAGGATACATAAATTTGGAAGGGAGAGGCAAAATGAAAAAGGAGGAGGGGTAGCCCTGATAATAAAGGATGGGATGCAGACATTAGAGAGAAAGGATCTTAGCTCTGAAAATCAAGAATGAGAATTAGTTTGGGTGGAGCTAAGAAACAGAAAGGCTCAGAAAACATTGGTGGGAGTTGTTTATAGGTCCCCAAACATTAGTTGTAATGTAGGGCAGATTATAAATCAGGAAATTAGAGGCGAATCTAGCAAGGGTAATACAGTAATGATGGGGGACTTTAATTTACATATGGACTGCGCAAATCAAATTTGCAGTCATAGCGTGGAGGACGAAATCATGGAATGTATGTAAGATAGTTTTCTAGATCAGTATGTTGAGGAACCAACCAGGGAACAGGAACTTAGATCTAGTATTGTGCAACGAGAAAGGGTTAAATGATAAACCCGTAGTAAAGGGGCACTTAGGAAAGAGTAACCATATTATTATAGAATTTTATATTGCGTTTGAAAATGACTTATTTAAATCCGAAACTAGGGTCTTAAATCTAAACAAAGCAAACTACTGAGGTATGAGGGGCGAGTTGGCTAATGTAGATTGGGAAAATGCGTTAAAAGGTATGACAGTGGACGAGCAATGGCTAGCATTTAAATAATTAATACATAATTTACAACAAATATACATTCCATTAAGGCACAAAAACTCCACATGAAAAGTGGTCCAACCGTGGTTAACAAGAGAAGTTAAAGATAGTATTAGGTCAAAGGAAGAGGCTTTCAATGCTGCCAAAAAGAGTAGTAAGCCGGAGGATTTTAGAATTCAGCAAAAGAGGACTAAGACATTTAAGAATCAAGATGTAAACCTGCAATTATATAGGGCCCTGGTGAGACCACACCTGAAGTATTGTGTACAGTTTTGGTCTCCTTACCTAAGGAAGGGTACATTTGCCATAGAGGGAGTGCAACGAAGGTTCACCAGACTGGTTCCTGGGATGGGGGGATTGTTCTATGAGGACAGATTGAGTAGACTAGGCCTATATTCTCTGGAGTTTAGAAGAATGAGAGGTGATCTCATTGAAATATACAGAATTCTTACAGGGCTTGACAGGTTAGATGCAGGGAGGATGTTTCCCCTGGCTGGGGAGTATAGAACCAGGGGTCACAGTCTCGGAATAAGGGGTCGGCCTATTAGGACTGAGATGAGGAGAAATTTCTTCACTCAGAGGATGGTGAATCATTGGAATTCTCAACCCAGGTGACTGTGGAGGCTCAGTCGTTGAGTATAATCAAGACAGAGATCGATAGATTTTTGAATATTAAGCGAATCAAGGGAGATGGAGATAGTTCAGGAAAGTGGAGATGAGGTAAAAGATCAGCCATGATCTTATTGAATGGCGAAGCAGGCTCGAAGTGCTAAATGGCCTACTCCTGCTCCTATTTCTTATGTTCTATTGTTCTTAGGATTGAAAGCTAACGAAGCCCTTCCATAATTATCCGATAATCAGCCCGCTGTCCGTGTGAGTTCGGCCATGGTGCAGGTCTGGGATGTCCCAGCGCTGGAGTACACAAGCAGAAAGTAGTTCAGACAGTGTTAGTGAGTGTGGAATTAAAATGTATTTCCATTTAAAAGAAAATAGGTGACACCGTGGATATAAGTCATAATGCAGGGAGCAATATTAAGGATAAATTAAAAGCTTTATAATTATCCAAAAATCTAGCAGGTCGATAGTAAGGATAAGCCAAAACTGTTTGGTAAATATTCGAAATAGAACACAAGTGAATCATTGAAGAAGGGCTTGTGTGAGCGACAGAGAGCAACGGGTTTTGAAATGTAGTTACAGTGTTCAACCACATAAAATGGGAATCTGGAATCCAGGAACACAGATACCGGGAGATAAAGGAATGGGGACTGACAGTAGTGACGGTTTACTGACACTATTGCAAGTTTCCACAATTAGAGAAGATTCCTGAGGATCCGACAGCGGCTGAAATAATCCCAGTGTTTAAAATGAGGCCAGGAGAGATCCAGTGGGCGAGCACCTGGGAGAGGAGCAATGTAAAAGGGAATTATATTGGTTTGAGGGGCGATGTGTCATCTTTAACTAACCTGCTGGAGTTTCTGAAACACATCACTGGCCTGTAGGGCAGGGGAAATGCAGTTGGAATGACCCAGTCTGATTTTAACGAAGCAGCGGACAAGGTTCCACATCTACAAACGGTGAGGAATTATGGGATGGGCGGGAGATCTGGCGCTGCACAGACAGCTCATTACAAAATAAAAGCAGGTTATCGACAAATGCAAACCTGTAAGGGAAGGGTGACTATTGAACATCTGGGATCTTCCTTGGTATCAGTTTATTTATAATCTTTTGTTCAATAGAAGCTCCACGGGGATGAGGGTATCTTAAAAAATGAAAATGATACCAACAGAGATAAAACTATAAAACCACAGAAATTTACTGGGCGGGAGTAACTAATTTGACACATTCTATCTGTACTGGGTTCTTTGAGACAGCAATCAAAAACTATCGGCACTCTCCTCCTCTCTCTCCACAGGCAATTACTTTCTCGTTTTCAAACATTCACCTCACTTTCCCTTAACTATTCTGTGAGGTAAAAGATTACATGCTCCAGCACCCTTTGCATAAAGAAGTTTCTTCTAACCTCTCTGCTCATTCCCTTTGTCACCATTTTAAATCGATCACCCTTTAATGCTAGCTCCCTTACTAGATGGAATAATCTCTCCCTCTTCACTCTGACGAAACTGTTGATAATTTATAGAATCTCTAATAAATCACCTCTTAGCTTTCGCTGATCCAATGCAAATAGTCCCAATATCTTGACCCTCATCACCAGTAATGTTCTGATCCATGGCACCACGCTGGTGTATCAACAATGCCAGCTCTCAGTGGATTTAATTGCCTTTCCACAATGAGGGTGCGAAGCTTTACCTGGTGTTCTAACGGTGGCCTCACCAACATTTTGTAAAGAATCATCATCACTTGTTTATTCGTGTGATTAATGTCCCTGTCTATAAAACAGTAATTCCTGTTGGTTTACTCATGAACATTCTAGAAATTGAATATTTGGATCCCTATCTGTCGCTGTCCATCCACACCCTTCAGCTCCTTCCCATTGAGACTCTGCTCCCATTCCTTGACGTTTCTCGCACAATCGGGCGATTTCCCGATGAAAAATTTGTAACTGATTCAAAGTTGCTGTGAATTTTCAATTATTATTTGAACAATGTGTAAGAGGTGAAAGGTCACATCGATGAGTCGAGTTCCGACTGTTTCCTCCATTCGAAGACTGATCACCTGAAAAGAGCCTGCGCTATTTATCAATGAGGAATGGAGTCCGATAGAGAGACCCGCGTCTGCAATATTCACACCAAACTTCCATGAAAGTTACCAATATCGGCGATCACAAGACCTTTGATTGTTTCGGCAGCGAATGAAATTCTATTGATGATTGGAAAGTGGCCGCGCCCGATCCCAGTATCTGCAGTGTAAGGTGGATTTCTCTGTTGCTCACATGTCCGACTCCACTGCTGAACCTCATCATTGTTATCTTTGATCCCTGGACTTGAAATGTGCTTAATTTGCAGGAATAGTATATGTTTACTCAACGAAAGAAGCTTGAACAATTAAGCATTGCAGACATCAAACGCATGCTGCAAAATGGGAGAAATGTTTACACAAGTTCTCATCACATTACCAGAAAGAAGGACGTTCTACGGTGAAAAAGGAGTTGGAATGGAGATTTAGTGACGAGGAAGCTCTCGTTTGATTGAATCTTTTTATTCTCATTTTCTAACTAATCTCAGAATGAGTGTCCAGGGGGATTTTACCACCTTCTTCAGCTCTTCTCTGAATTTCCTCTGGGTCGCTACATAAATGCACGAGTTTTGAAAGCAACTCAAAAACTTTAACATTGTTCCGGTTTCAGTGGCGATATATCCAGGATCTGTGCGGTCACCTCGATAATAGGTGGTGTTTGCCAGTCTGGTAGTTACCATACTCACGGCAGTTGTCAGCCACAACAGTATAAAACTGCCTGATAGAGTGAGCAGTAAAATTATGGATTTCTTTCGGCTCTCCATCTCTGGATCGCTCTGATTTTCACTTCTGTGACCCCGGAGTCCCCTGCGGGCTCTGCTGGCCACTAAAATACGTCTAACTGTCAAATAATTTAACAAGGCAATTAAAGTAAAAGGAAGCCAAACGCCCCAGGCGCTGTGAAACCAGATGTAGGCAACACCTGGAGGTGAGGAAACAAAATTCACACTGTTCCGGCAGCCCCACTGCACCTTGTTAATTATTTGTTCAGGATCAAATGCAAACAAATTGGGGATGCCCCTTAAAAAGATTAGAACCGTGAACGCTGTTATAACCGCGGTCGCAGTTCTCTCGGTGCAATACTTTGCTTTAAACTTTTGGCAGCAGATAACAACAAATCGGTCAAATGTGAAGGAGACGGTGAACCAAACAGACAAATCGAGGTTGACAGCAGTGATGTATAGAATGAACTTGCACACGGGAGTGTGGTACAGGAATGAAAGTGGAAAGTGATAATTGAAAATATGATACCCTATTACATTGAAGATCATGACCAGTAGATCTGCTGTTGCCATGGCCAATATGTAGACAGAGATACACTTGGAAAGGCCGCAGTTTCTTCGGGAGAGAATGACAATAGTCACCAAATTCGCTGTAAGAAAGAGAGAGGAGAGAACTAATGTTCCATTGTCTGATTGAAATATATATGTAGATACCTGTTAAGATCATTTCATTCCATAAAGTGTGATTATCCACACGGAGCAGTGTGAGAACAGGATTAGTATTGAAGCCATTACCTGGGAAACCCACCCACACATTTTAATGAGCTGCTGCAGCGCTCCCTCTGCACGGGGTGACAAGACGGTCCGGAAATCCGCTAAAATCCTTGTGTTGGAGCTTCAAAGAACATTGTAACATCAGTAAGGCTATCCGATTAAGTGTAGTGTTGACCTCTAGAAAACTCAATACCTTATTAAAACAGGCTGTATGAACATGAATACAATTAACCACGATTAACAAAAAAAACAGGTTAAAATGGCTCACCGGGGGCACCGACGGCCGCGAGAATCGGGTAGTAAATCTCTTTGATCAGCAGAATAGTTGATTGCCCCATTTTCTGTGAGAATGGATGAATTCTGTCGGAGCTTAAGGACTCTGACTGGCGCACGGCTGAGGCAATGGAAGGGAACCTATATTTATCCACATATCAATCCTCCAGCGAGTCAATCCGGGTAAATCATAATTAGCATTAGTTACATGTCATTGAACAAATAGACTCAGGTAAGTTGTTTTTTTATCTGATACGTCAGATTAAGAGAAATATGTGAAATTCTTATCGGAGAGTTTCAAAAAAATGCAGATTTAAAACAGTGTCTACGTGTATGAAGTGCAATCTCCCAGTACTGGTGCTGACCCTATTCCCACAGGCCTGGTGAAGGCAGCTCCCCAGGCAATAATTGTCATGACCCTGCCCTTGATTCATTCCTAGTGCAACAACTCCTCAATTACAGGGAGTGAAACACATCCTGCAATATTGGTGATGAACCCAGTCTGGCAGTATATGAGGTGACAGTGCTCCTCTTGTACTAGTGGTACCCTACATTTATCTTAGAGGGACAGTTTTCCTCCTGTACTACTGGCACAATACAGTTACGCTAGATGTATCCGAACTCTTCAGGCACTAGTACCATGACTACACTGGAGTTGAATGTGCTGCTATGGTATTAGTGGTAGCACTACACTAACACTGCTATTGACAGTGCTCCTCCGGTACGAGGGGAGTACCCCCTCATACACTAGATTAGCGTGTTCTCCTCCTGTCCCAGTGTTACCCCTACACTTGCATTAGATGTGACCGTGCACCTCCGGTCCCAGTGTTACCACTACACTTACACTGGAAGTGACCGTCTCCCTCCTGTCCCAGTGCTACCCCTACACTTACACTAGAAGTGACCGTGCCCCTCCTGTCCCAGTGTTACCCCTACACTTACACTAGAGCTGACCGTTCCCCTCCTGTCCCAGTGTTACCCCTACAATGACAGTATAAGTCACCGTGCCTTTCCTGTCCCAGTGTTACCCCTACATTTACACTAGATGTGACCGTTCCCCTCCTATCCCTGTGCTGTCCCTACATTTAAACTAGATGTGACCGTGCCCCTCCTATCCCTGTGCTATCCCTGCACTGACACTAAATGTGACGCTGTCCCTCCTTTCCCAGTGCTACCTCTACACTGACACTAGATGTGACCGTGCCCCTCCCGTCCCAGTGTCACCCCTACACTGACACTAGATGTGACCGTGCCCATCCCGTCCCAGTGTTACCCCTACACTGACATAAGATGTAACAGTGCCCGTCCTGTCCCAGAGCTACCCCTACACTGACACTAGATGTGACCGTGTCCCTCCTGTCCCAGAGCTACCCCTACACTGACACTAGATTTGTGCAAGCTCCTCTGGTAATAGTGGTATCAGTAAAATTGCACCAGTAGTGAAAACTGCCCTCCGGTACTCGTGGGACACCTACACTTACACTAAAGGTGACTGTGCTCCTCCGGTTCTAGTGGTACCCATATATTTACATTAAGTTTGACTGTGCCCCTCCCGTACTTGTGGTCCCCGAAACGTACCATTGTTGTGAACTTGCTGCTCAAAAAGCTGCGCTTGTACTTTATGTAACCTTGCTCCTCTGGTACTTGTTGTACAACCACTTATACTACAGATGAGCTTTCACTAGTGGCATGCCTACACTTACACATACATTGACCGTCCTCCTCCGGTGCTCGTGGAATCTCTACAATTACACTAGTGTTGACTGTGCTCCTACTACACTAGTGGTAAACTGCACTTACACTAGTGTTGACCGTGCTCCTACTACACTAGTGGTAACCTACACTTGCGCTAGTGTTGACCGTGCTCCTCCTACACTAATGGTAACCTAAACTTACACTAGTGTTGACCGTGCTCCTTCTACACTAGTGGTAACCTAAACTTACAATAGTGTTGACCGTGCTCCTCCTACACTAGTGGTAATCTACACTAACACTAGTGTTGACCGTGCTCCTCCTACACCAGTGGTAATCTACACTAACACGAATGTTGACCATGCTCATTCTCCACCAGTGGTAACCTACACTTACACTAGCGGTGACCGTGCTCGTCTGGTACAGGTAGTACCGCTACACTTAAACTAGGTGTGAGCATGATGCTCTTGTATTAGTGGTACCCCTACAATTACATTGGAAATAACAGTGCTCCTCCAGTACTAGTGGTACTTTTACATTTACACTGGTATTGAACGTGCTCCTTCAGTACCTGTGGTACCCTACAAATACATTAGAAGTGTACCTGCCTCTCCGATACCAGTGTTGCCCCTACACTTACACTAGTGGTTAACGAGCTCGTCCTGTGCTCGTGGTACCCTACAGTTACACCAGCGATGATGCTGAATCTACGGTACTTGTGGTAGCCTTGCACTTAACAACAAAAACAACTTGATTATTTTATAGTGCCTTTAACTTAGTAAAACTTCACAAGAGCGTTATCAAACAGGAATTGACACCAATCCACATAGGGAGATGTTAGTTCAGATAACAAAAATCTTGATCAAAGAGACATGCATTAATGAGCGTTTTAAAGCAGGAAAAAGAAGTAGAGCGGCGGAGAGGTTTAGGGAGGGAATTCCAGAGCTTAGGGCTTTGGTAGCTGAAGGCACGGCCACCAATGTTTGAGCGAATAAAATCAGCGAAGCTCAATAGACCGGAATTGGAGAAGTACAGATATCTCGGAGACTTGTGGGGCTTGAGGAGATTACAGAGATAGGGAGGGGCTGGGCCTTGTAGCGATTTGAGAACAAGGATGAGAATTTTAAAATCGAGGCGTTTCTTATCCGGGAGCCAATGTTGGTCAGCGAGCACAGGGATAATGTGTGAATGGGGCTTAGTGCGAGTTAGGAGACGGTCAGCAGCGTCTTGGATGACCTCAAGTTAACGGCAAGTAGAACGTGGGAGACCAGCCAGGAGTGCGTTGGAATAGAGAAGTCTAGAGGTAAGTAGGGCTTGGATGAGGGTTTCACCCGGAGATGAGCTGAGACAGCGGCTTGGTCGGGGGATGTTCCAGAGGTGGAAATAGCGGTCTTGGTGATGGTGCGGATTTGTGGTCAGAAGCTCATTTCGGGGTCAAATATGACACATTTTTTGCAAAAAGTCTGAATCAGCCTCAGAAATTTGCCAGGTTGAGGGATGGAGTCCGGTGCTAGGGAACGGTTTTCGTGGTGGGGACCAACGAAAATTACTTTGGTGTTCCATATATTTAGTTGGAGGAAATTTCTGCTCATCCAGTAATGAATGTCGGACAAGCAGTGTGACAGTTTAGAGAAGGTGGAGGGGTCGGGAGAGGTGTATATGTGGAAACTGATGATGTGATTTCCGATGGGGCACATGTACGCTGACGACACCCATCTGTACGTCACCACCACATCTCCCGACAGCTGCACTGTCTCTAAATTGAAACACTGCTTGTCCGACATCCAGCACTGGATCAGCAGAACTCTCCTCCAACTAAATATTGGGAAGACCGAAGCCATTGTCTTCAGTCCCCGCCATTAACGCCGTTCCCTAGCCATCGACTCGATCCCTCACCCTGCATTAAAGGTGACGGTGCTCCTCCTGTACTGCGGAACCCTACACTTACACTGGAGGTGACTGAGGTCCTCCGGTTCGCCGGGTACCGCTACACTTACACGAGAGATTGCCGAGCTCCTCCTGTACTAGTGGTGCCCCTACACCTATACTAGAGATTGCCGAGCTCCTCCTGTACTAGTGGTGCCCCTACACCTATACTGGAGATTGCCGAGCTCCTCCTGTGAACGTGGCACCTACACTTACATGAGAAGTGGCAATGCTCCTCCGGTATTACCCGCTTCAACACATTTACTCGAGGTGTGACCGCGCTCCTCCAATACTGTTGATACACGACACTTACACAAGAGGTGACCCGTGCAGAACATGCGGTGGAAATATCTGGTGCTGATTTTCTGACGGTCCAAAATTTCCAGCGCCCGCTCTGCCCACTGGATGAAAATGGGAGTTAAAACTATTGGAATTTCACCCTCTACCGGCCGTATTGCGACTAACAAACCCCCACCAAAGAGATGCTGCTTGTTCCTCGGTGGCGGTTGTCAGGAGCGATTCCTATTGGAACCATTTTATTTGGATTGTGTACTTGGGGAAACTTTCTTTCTGAAGAGTCCATGTGTTTTGCCTTTTATTATCTCCAGCTCGTGAACGGTTTCTCCATCACCACCGGCGCTGTGGGTTATTTTGGCCTTCCCCTGTACCCGTGTCTATGAAGAGAAAGGAGAGGGAAATGATGAGGAGCAGCAGGGCAAGCAGACAGCTGGAGACTCGCTTCAGGAAGAAGTCCCCCAGGAGAGCCCAGTGTCCGCTGTCAGATATCTGTGACCGCAGCTCAGAGGCGGCACCGGAACAGAAATAAAACCAGAGACATCTGAAAAATAAACCCGTCCCGCTATCACGGAACTCTCCTCCACAACTACCGAGGCTCCCATCGGACAAAACCCTGATTCTCTTTTTTACAAACAATTACATAGAATCTACAGCACAGAAACAGGCCATTCGGCCCCGCTGATCCAGGCCGGTGTTTATGCTCCACACGAGACTCCTCCCACCCTACTTCACGTAAACCTATCAGCATATCCTTCTATTCCTTTCTCCCTCATGTACTTATCTAGCTTCTGCTTAAATGCATCTAAGCTATTCGCCTCAACTACTCCATATAGTAACGAGTTCCACATTCTCACAACTCTCTGATTAAATACGTTTTTGTGAATTCACTATGGGATTTATTAGGATAATCCAGCCAGTGGAAACATCTGCTCTCCATGTACACTATAAGTTTAAAGACCTCAATCAAGTCACCCATCAGCCTTCTCTTTTCTAGAGAAAAAGGCCCAGCCTGTTTAATTTTTCCTGCTGGTTATAACCTCTCAGTTCTGGTATAATCCTTGTAAATATTTGTTGAAACTTCTCCAGTGACTCTCTATCCTTTTAGTGATACATCTATCTCGCCGGGACACCCCACCTTGCCCAAATTATTTTCCCTTATCCAAATAGTGCTAAAAATGAAAGAAAACCATTCTGTGTACTTTCCTCTTTTGATAACCCCCGGTGCCCCTGCCAATTCCTACAATTATAGGCCCTTTGAATCCAGTCTCTCCGCTCTCCTCAGTGGGCCTTCAGCACCAGGCGGTTCTGAACTGATTGACTGATGCTGTCCAGCACGTTTCTTGTCGGACGGTGGTGGGACTTCCTTAGATTTGGTGGTGGGTTGTCTCCCCTTTCAGACGAAAGTGCAGAGTGTGAAGCCGCTCCTCTTTGCTTGATAAGGAATGTAACCCAGGGGTCAGAAAGCGGTCCTTAATGTGGCTGATAACAGGGCCAGAAAGCAGACAATTGTTTTTATTCGCTTATGGGATGTCGGCATCGCTGGCAAGACCAGCATTTATTGCCCATCCGTGTTTGCCCTTGAGAAGGTGGTGGTGAGCCGCCTTCTTGTACAGCTGCGGTCTGTGTGGTGAAGGTACTCCCACAGTGCTGTTAGGGAGGGAGTTCCAGGATTTTGATCAAGCGACGATGAAGGATCAGCGATATACTTCTAAGTCAGGATGGTGTGTGACTTGGAGGGGAACTTGGAGGTGGTGGTGTTCCCATACGCCTGCTGCCCTTGTCCTTCTAGGTGGAAGAGGTCGCGGTGTCCGGAGGTTCTTCTGAAGAGCTTTGTCGAGTTGCTGCAGTGCATCTCGTAGATGGTACACACTGCAGTCACAGTACGCCGGTGGTGGAGGGAGTGAATGTTTAACGTGTTGGATGGGGTCCCAATCACACGTGTTGCTTTGTCCTGGATGGTATGGAGCTTCTTGAGTGTTGTTGTAGCTGCACTCATCCAGGCAAGTGGAGAGTATTCCATCACACTCCGTAATTGTGCCTTGAATGAAAGCCTGTCGGGAAAGGATGGGGTGGGGGTGAATCGCATTGTGGCCCCTCTTGCACATTGCTGTTCAGCTGTCTGGTGATTAAAGCAATGAAGCCCGGGGACTGACTATGGTGAACCTGTTGAATAAGTTGAGAGGGGAAATGAAGATGAAAATAAGTTTGGCAAAGAGAAAATATTAGAGTAAAATGGCGGTCAACATGAAAGGGAACCCAAAAATCTTCTACCGGCATGTAAACAGTAAGCGGGTTGAAAGAGGCGGGGTGGGGCCTATTTACGAGAAAGAAGGTGATAGATGCTTATAGGCACAGGGCAAGGCTAGAATACTTAATGAGTACTTTGTATCGGTGATTAATAAGGAGGTGGATGCTGGCAAAATATCGGTAGATGTGGAAAAGCTAGAAGCAATGGAAGGGGTACAAATTTATAGACAGGATGCATTGAAAGGCTGGGTATGCTTAGAGTGGATAAGTCTCCTGGCCCAGATGGCTTGCATCCCAGAATGCTAAAGGAATTGGAGGAGGTGATAGCGGAAGGACTTGCCATAATTTTCCAGTCTTCCCTAAATGCGGAGGAGATGCCTAAGGATTGGAAAGTGGCAAATGTGACATCATTGATTACGAAAGGGTGTAACGACAATATTGTAACTACAGGTCAGTTTAACATCAGTGGGTGGTAACGTTTTAGAAACAATAATCAAAGAAAAAATTAACGGTCACTTGGAGAGGTTTAAGCTAATTAAGCAGAGCAAACGCGGATTTGTAAAAGGCAGATCACGTTTGACTAATCTCATTGAATTTTTTGATGAAGTAACAGGGAGGACCGTTGAAGGAAATGTAATTGATGTTGTCTACATGGATTTTGGGAAGGCGTTTGACAAAGTACCACTAAGAAGGCTGGTGAACAAAATTGAGGCTCATGGAGTAGGTGGGTCAATGGCAGCTTTGATAAGGAATTGGCTGAAGGACAGCGAATTTTGGTAAATGGTTGCTTTTCAGACTGGAGGATGGTAGACAGTGGTGTTTCCCAACGATCAGTGCTGGGGCCACTGCTTGTTTTGCTAAATATAAATTACATGGATATTGGAATACAGAGTAGAATTTCTAAATTTGCCGTTGGCTCCAAAATTGGGGGTGTCGCAAACAGTGTGGATGATATCAATCGACTGCAACAGGATATACAAAGGCTCGCAGAATGGGCAGACAAGTGGCAGATGGAATTTAATACAGAGACGTGTGAGGCGATGCATTTTAATGGAGGAACGGGGAGAGGCAATATACACTTAATGGCACAGTTTTAAAGAGGGTGCAGGGACAGAGGGACCTGGGAGTTAATGTGAATAGGTCCCTGAAGGTGGCAGCACATATAGAGAGAGTGTTTACCAAAGCATATGGGATCTTGGGGTTCATAAATAGAGGTATTGAGTACAGAAGTAGAGAAGTTATGCTGAACCTTTATAGAGCGCTGGTTAGGCCACAATTGGAGTATTGCGACCAGTTCTGGTCACAACACTTTAGCAAGGATGTGAAGGCCCTTGATAGGGTGCAGAGGAGATTTATCAGAATGGTTCCGAGGATGCGGGATCTTAGCTGCAAGCACAGGTTGGAGAAGCTGGGTTTGTTTTTATATAGCACATGAGGTTTAGGGGTGATTTGATAGAGGGGTACAAGATTATGACTGTTTTAAATAGGCTAGACGGGGAAGGCTGTTCCCACTAGCTGATGGTACAAGGACTAGGGGACACAGGTTTAAGCTTTCGGGCAAGAGATACGGGGGGGATGTGAGAAAAACTTTTTTACGCAGTGAGTGGTGAAGTGCTGGAGCTCGCTGCCGACGGAAGTGGTGGAAGCGGAGACACTCAATTATTTCAAGGGGAGACTGGATAGGCACTTGAGGGAAATAAACTACCAGGGCTACGGGGGTAGAACGGGGGAATGGGATTGACTGGATTGCTCTACAGAGAGCCGGCACGGACTCGATGGACCGAATGTCCTCCTTCTGTGCCGTTATGACTCTATGACTCTATGACTCTGTGGTTATTAAAGCGCACTCTTACATGGGAAACTGTCTGATGTTGCCTTGGCTGGTACGGTGAGTTCACTGAAATTCTTCCGCCTTTCACTAGCCAAGCAGGCTTTGCTGGAGGTCTCCTGCCCTCAAAAGCATGAAGCTGGAACTTCCTATGTTGTATTTCATACAGTAAGAAGAAGCTTAAGAGTGTGTGAATGTGAGGGCTCAGTGTATGAGGAAAGAGCATCCTCAGTCACTGCTGCGATCCAGATAGTTTCACAAACTAATGCCTGCATTGCCCATCCCATTGCTTCAGCGAGTTCAGCGCCAGATTTCATGTTCCGCCCCAACCCGAGGCGGTATCCCAATATC
Source organism: Squalus acanthias (assembly GCA_030390025.1). Taxonomy (NCBI): domain Eukaryota; kingdom Metazoa; phylum Chordata; class Chondrichthyes; order Squaliformes; family Squalidae; genus Squalus; species Squalus acanthias. The sequence continues at coordinate 378,783 of JASTWF010000290.1, read as the reverse complement.
GGGCGGTAAATGAGCCATGTGCCTCCCCTAGATATTTGATTGGGGAAACCGGGGAAAGCTCTGCCGGGGTCATGACGGGTTCACTCAGATGGGTGTAATTTCCGGTCGCAGTGCACTCGGGATGTTTATGAGCCAGGGAATTAAATCCAGCCCCCGGGACAGAGATTTGTCGTTCCGCACTCGGGAGTAAAATAGCGACTACACAGAGCGCTCAGAGCAAAACAGGGCGAGGAGGATTCGCATGGAGCAAGGGAACTCGCACAATGTTCCCTCCATTAATTTTCCTCTCTTTGCACCGCCCCGGCGATCCTTTACTCCACAGCGCTATGAGGGTTCATCCGCCCTAGGGGTCTTTCCCTGCCGGTGCGTCACTGTACCTGACTCGGGCTGGCGCGGCCCTCTGACGCCCGCTTCTGCCCCGCTGTATTTTGAAATATTGAGAGTTAAAAGCCTTTATTTTGTTTGCTCACCAAATCCTCCCAGCCCGACGGCCGCCGACTCAATGCCCATGTCATTTTATTGTTTGGACTACAGGAAACCCTACGATGCTTTGCTCAGAGTTTTATGGATCCACTGCCAGTGGACTGGGTTCGAGTAACTGAATTGGGCACGTTACATCACTACATGTGATTGACCAATAAAACGGGGGCTCTCGGTTTTCTAACCATCAGGCGGGGTTTAGTGTAAACGCATTCTTTCCCCGTGGCCGGTGAAGCGCATGCGCTCTTTATGTGGAACAGTCGGATATTCAGCGTAACACCGCGAGCTGGAGCTGGCCTCATCCAAAGGGAGGAGTGTTTTCCACATCTGGATCCTTTCCATCGCGCTCCCGTTTGTGGGCAGGGCTCTCATTGCTCCGGCGGTCAATCAGGTGTTTACTCTCCTTTAGCAAGGTAGATAATCTGGGCTGTGGAATATTAAAGTGAGGCGTCACATCCCTCCCTCTCGTTTTTACCATTACTACAAACCCTTTCGGAGACACCACATACCGACATCCCTACAGCACGAATTGAGACCAACCTGGCATGGTGAACTCTCTAGGGAGCAGTTGCGGGTCGATTAGATGAGAACAGTCACTGAGCTCTCGGTCCCACTGCTGGTTACAGGTGAACGGATGTGAATCGGGATTGGATTCCTTTCCTGTGCTGAACCAGTAGACCGTGATAATCAACCGTCCAGTACCACGAATGGGATCACTACAGTCCAACCTCCCTGTTCATTGTAAATGGACCGAACCACCTGGATATATGTTGGTGACGTGACTGGCCTGGATGGACTGATCATTACAAGAGATTGATCGCTGCAGCCCAATCCCACTGATCATTATAAATGCGCCATGTAGCTATATGTGGAAAAGGGGATTGCTAAGGATGGACTGCTCACTACAGCAACAATAACCTTCATTCATATAATGCATTTAACATAGTAAATGCCCCAAGTTACTTCACGTTAGCGGAATCAGAAAAAACAGGATACCGAGCCAAAGAAGGAGTTATTAGGACAGGTGACCAAAAGTTTGTCAACGACGTAGGTTTTAAGGAGTTTTCTAAAGAAGGAGAGATAGGTGGAAAGGTTAAGGGATGGAATTCCAGAGTTTAGGGCCGAGACAGCTGAAGGCACAGCCGCCAATAATGGGGAGGAGAAAGTGGGGATGCACAAGCGGCCTGAGTTGGAGCAATGCACATACTTCAGAGGATTGTAAGGTTCGTTAAGGTTACAGAGATAGGCGAGCTGCGTGACAATGGAGCGATTTGAACACGAGGATGTAAGTTTATAAATGGAGACGTTGCTGGAGCGAGAGCCAATGCAGTTGAACGAACAAAGCGTGATTTGTGAATGGGACTTGGTGCGAGTCAGTTTCTGGGCAGCAGAGTTTTGGGTGAGCTTATGTTTATGGAGGGTGGGAGATGGGAGGCCGGACAGAATGGCATTGGACAGTCAAGTCTGGAGGTGGCAAAAGCATGGAGCGTTCTGGCTGCCGAAGGGGCGGAGCTGGAAGATGTTACGCAGTCATTGAGATGGATACCTTATGGAGTCAGAAGCTGAGCTGGGGCGCCGTGTTCGCGAACACGCTGTTTCAGCCTGAGACATTGGCCGTGGGGGTAAATTGAATCGATGGCTACAGAACGGAATTTGTCGCTGGGACCAATGACAATGGATTCAGTTTGCCCAATGTTTAATTGAAGGCTCATCCACGGCTGCAGGTCAGACAACTGGTTTGACAACACAGAGGCAGTGGAGGGGTCGAGAGAGGTGGTGGTGAGGTAGAACGGTGTGTCGTCAGCATACATGTGGAATCTGACGTTTTGTTACCGGATGATGTCGGCAGGGGCAGCATGTAGAGGAGAAATCGGAGGATGAAATACTATAATCTTTGGGATGACCAGAGGAAATGGTGCGAGAGCACGTAGTTAAAACCATTGCAGGATATTCTCTGGCTCTGACTGCATAGGTAAGAGTGGAACCAGGTGAATGCAGGAAAATGGAGGAGAGGCGTTGGGGTCATGGTGAGGTCAACCTTGTCAAAGACGGGAAGAATGAGGCAGGATAGTGCACCAGGGTCACAGTCACACAGGATGCCGTTTGTGACTGCGATAAGGGCGGTTTCAGTGCGGTGGAAAACGCAGGAAACTGATTGGAGAGATTCAAACATGGAGTTGCGGAAAGATGGTCACGGATTTGGGAGACAACAGTACGTTCAAGGACTTTGGAGAGGAATAGGAGGTTGGAGATGGGGTGATAGTTTGCAAAGATAGAGGGGGCCAGTTGCATTTGTTAGGAGGTGTGTGAAACGGCAGATTTGAAAGGGATGGGAACAGTACCAGAGCAGAGGGAAGCGTTCAGAATATCAGACAGCATGTTGGCCAGTTACAGAAGATGAGTAGTCAGCCATTTTATGGGATTTAGTTGGAAGAAGGTCGAGAGAGCACGAGGTGTATCACGTGGACAAAATTAGATCGGAGAGCACACAACGGGAAATGGGGAACATCGGGAAATTTACGGTAATACTGTAACTCTTTAATTACAAATACACGGCAGGTGAATTGAAAGGAATACAGCATCTGTTTAAATAAAAATACAGGACTGGAGAATTTAGGGGATTAGAACAATTGTTTAGTTATAAATGGAATAAAAGGAACTGTAGGGGAACAGAGTAACAGTTTAGTTAGAAATAGAACTAAAGTGACTTTAGTGGAACACAGTAACCATGTAATTAGAAACAAGGAGCACGGGGAATTAGGGGAACACATTTACTGTTTAATTAGGAATCGAGAGCAGGGTAATTTGGGAGCAAAGGTTTAATTACAAATTGGGGCTCATATAACTTAATAGCCATGTATATAGAAGTAGGTGACAGGAGAACACGGTTACTGTTTGATAACAAATAGAGGGCAAGGAATGTCAGGGAAACACAGTAACTGTTTAATTAGAAATAGAAAATCTCAAGGGAACACAATTACTTAATTAGAAACAGGGGGCGGAGAATCACAGCCATACGGGACTTAATTTGACACGGTAATGTAATGGTTAAATTGTTCATGCCTTTGATTTCTATTGTATATGTTGATATTAGATGATGCGATTGATTACACATTGCCTTCTCACGATTGTAGCTGAGTACAGATACATCGCTGATCGCTGACTGAGAGAATTAAAACCTCTGCCTGCTGCCTTACTCCTGCCTCAAATAGAGTTGACCTCTGAATCCTGTTAAATGAGAATGTGCCCATTACAAAAAACTGCCCGCTATTCACCACCACTTCCCCCAGAAGCTGATTGCCAGCCGGATTACCAGAGCCTGGGATCCACGGGGAAATCAAACCAATTTGCATAACCTTTATCAATAACGAGTTTTCCTTACAGAATGAGCTGTTTTTTTTTCTATAGGGCTGACGCATATCGTAACCTTAGCTTATTATCTTATCGGAAGTTTCACTCTTGATCCATATAATTGCAATTATACCAAGTGAGACCTTGAATTATAAGTCATGACATTTTCTGTATCATTGCTGTCAATTAAAAATGCTGATCTATGTCCAGATGTTTTCCTTCACAGATCATAACCTTCCCACACGTTATCAAATGATTAATGTTCTCTGAAATATATGAATCAGTTTGGGATCACATCTCTTAAATTAAATGTATTATTGCTTCATCCTGAAGCTGACCATTGCTGCAGGGTCATGCCTGGCCCATCAGCCCAGCGGTACTTTAAATTGTCTTGTACTTCCCTGCTTAACAGACAAAGGCTGAAGGTTAACATTACTAAAATATAAAGAGAAACCAACACAATATAACATTAGCAGAGTTCAGGACAGTCTCATTAACCCTTTCCTTACAGTGCCCCTCTGTTGGTGTTAGAGTACTAACGGCCATCACTAACCAACATCTCAGCAGCATCATATATTTATCTCGACCTATTCTATGGCGCAGATTTCTACCTATTGGTTTTACACATGTTCTCACTCTCTGGAGCCACATTAAAAAATTCATGTCGTGGTGATGTCAGCTTGACTGACCATGTCATGGATCCGTTCTTCAGGCATCTGCATCATGTATATCGCATTCTGGTTGGTTCACGTTCAACACGTCACTTCTGTACACACAGTGACATCACAAGATCAGGCATCACCAGGCATCCGATATTGACCTATTTCTGTCCTTTCTGGCTATCGATCAAAAGATCGGGGCTGTGGAGGTGTTTGATTTGAATTTCACCCTGCCTGGTCCTGATGTTTCGGATAGTGGCCAAGCTATCAAATATATTCTTCTCATTGTTCAGTATGTGAGAAGTCGCACAACACCAGGTTATAGTCCAACAGCTTTATTTGAAATCACAAGCTTTCGGAGCGCTGCTCCTTCGTCAGGTGAAGTGAAGAGATGCATCTCTTCACTTCACCTGACGAAGGAGCAGCGCTCCGAAAACTTGTGATTTCAAATAAAGCTGTTGGACTATAACCTGGTGTTGTGCGATTTCTCACATTTGTCCACCCCAGTCCAACACCGGCATCTCCACATCATTGTTCAGTATAAACAAGGACACAAACATCGTCAACAGAAAGCTATAAATTAATTATTTTCACTGCACTTTCCTGACTTTTACTACATAGTGTATGTGTAAGAAACTCTTTCTGAGATCTTCGATTCCAAATGATTCGACATTGACCCGTATTGGTGGCAGTAATTAAAACTTTAATCATCACAAGCAAGAATTACTACAATGACTGTATCTTAAGCAGCAATTTACAATGTATGATTAAGAGTTATACTACCCCGTTTCTGCCTCCGGTAATAGTCGCGTTAAGATTTGTATGCACCCCTCTGGCCCTGCCTCAGGTCCGTATTCGCCTAGGAATGTCTCCGAGAATATTGTGGATCCTTCTCTGCCTTCCACAACTTACAACTGTCAGGACTTCCCTCTTATACACTAAAGAGGAGTTTAGTTACAATCTCCCCCTGCATGGTCCCGACGTTGCGGGATTTCACTAAGCTATCAAGTACATTCTTCTCATTGTTCAGTACCATAAAGGACACAACCATCTCCAAGATAAATCTATACATTAACTGTCTTAGCTACACTTTCATGATTTTCACTAGACTGTGCATTGATAAGAGATTGATATATTTTGTCGGGCTGTGTCCAAGTGTAATGAGTTAAGAAGGGACGGAACAGGGTACATAGAAGCAGGCTGCTTCCACTCGTTCAGGGATCCAGAACTAACGGTCAGAGATAAAATAATAAATGTAAGAGATATAGAACTGAGGGTGGTTGAAACATCTTTACATGGAGAGTTATGAGGCTGTGGAATTAACGGAGGCAGAAATTATGTCAATATTCAAGTTTAAATTGGATAGATTGATCAATGATAATATCTTGAAGGGATGTTCAGACAGGTTGGGAAAAGTAAATGGAGGTATTTGTTCGGGTTAAACGCCACAAGGACTGATTGTGTCGAATGGAATGCCCCCTGTTATAATATTCCAACATTGTGATGAACAGTTGAGATTTTAAGTAGATATCTGTGAACAAAGAGTCTAATGTCACATTGACAAGTCAAGTTCCTACTGTCTCCATCATTAGTCAATGATCAGGAGAGAGGGCCCCTCTTGGTCCACGAGACAATGGGGGCGGAGTCTGACGGGGACACCAGCGACTGCAACACTCACACCAAGATTACAGAAGAATTACTGTTTAAATTATGCGTTTCTTTCAGCGTCAACATTTCCTTTATTGGACATTTACGAACTACATTCCCTTAGTGACATTCCGCGCTCCCCAGAAGAGCCATCATGTGTTCTCTGCTCTTTATTACAGGTGATCGTGATTTTCACCGTGTGCCAAAGCTATTCCTGCTCGTCGCTGTGCTGCTCAGTAATTGCAGAGCCTGGGGACCTAATCTGCAAGTTAAGGTTGACTCAAATAAAACTGAACGTAGAGACTAGAGAGAGAAAAGCAGGCTCAGTGACTCAGGTAGAAGAATGAGAGGTGATCTCATTGGAACCTGCAAGATTCTGAAGGGGATTGACAGGGTAGATGCTGAGAGGTTGTTTCCCCTGGCTGGAGTGTCAAGAACTAAGGGGTTTAGCCTCAGGATAAGGGGTCGGCCATTTAAGACAGAGATGAGGAGGAATTTCTTCACGCAGAGGGTTGTGAATCTGTGGAATTCTCTGCTCCAGAGGGCTGTGAATGCTGAGTCTTTGAGTATATTCAGGGCTGAGACAGATAGTTTTTGGACTCTAGGTGATTCTAGGGATATGGAGATCGGGCGGGAAAGTTGAGTTGATGTCGATGATCAGCCATGATCTTATTGAATGGCGGTGCAGGCTCGAGGGGCCGTATGGCCTACTCCTGCTCTCATTTCTTATGTTCTTCTGTGCTCCGACCATGCGGACTGACCTGTAAACGGACTTGTCGTTACCAATACAAAAGATAGTTTGTATCGTGAATTTGCATTCCAGATTATTCTTAATCTGTTAAATATTTCTTCTGTATCTTTTCCTTCCCGTGTATGTAATAAACATATGTGGAGTTTACACGATTACACTGAGGGCAATTCTGATACAGGTTTAGGTGGACTGATATTGAGACTATGTGGGAACATGATGAAATAATGCGAAAGCAATTAAAAGGGTGGCTTCAAGGAATACATAGACAAACAGGGGATGTTATATCGTAACAAGGAGAGTCTCTGGTTTCCATAAAGAAATGGCAGAAGGGTTGGTGATGAAATTAATACGATAATCATTCAGAACAACAAACACTGAAATGAACAATTGATGCTAAAGGCAATGGTTTACAATATGTGTGAAGGGTTTGTGCTGAATCAGGTTCAGAAGTGGTTAACTGGTAGAAAAAACAATCGGATCATAAATTTTATATTAGACAAACAAGTGAAGTTCCGGATATCAGATGGAAATATAAATTGGTGTAAAATGTGAAGATTTGAATCGGAGCTTTATGCGGCGTAAGATAAACATATAAAAGATACAAGATATTGGACAGAATTCTGAGGGAAAGAATTCGTCTCCACTTGGAGAGGCAGGGATTAATCAGGGATAGTCAGCATGGCTTTGTCAGGGGGAGATCATGTCTGACCAATTAGATTGAATTTTTCGAGTGGGTGACTAGGTGTGTGGATGAGGGTATTGCAGTTGATAAAATCTACATGGAATACAGTAAGGCATTTTACAAAGTCCCACATGGGAGACTGGTCAAGAAGGTAAGAGCCCATGGGATCCAGGGCAATTTTGCACACTGGATCCAAAATTGACTTAGTGGCAGGAGGCAGAGGGTGATGGTCGAGGGTTGTTTTTGTGACTGGAAGCCTGTGTCCAGTGGTGTACCGCAGGGATCGGTGCAGGCTCCTTTGCTGTTTGCAGTGTACATTAATGATTTAGATATGAATTTAGGAGGTATGATCAGTAAGTACGCAGATGACACTAAAATTGGTGGAGTAAAAAATTGCGAGGAGGGACGCCTCAGGCTACACGACGATATAGACGGGTTGGTTAGATGGGCAGAACAGTGGCAAATGGAATTTAACCCTGTAAAGTGTGAGATGATGCATTTTGGTAGTACAAACAAGCCAAGGGAATACACAATGAATGGTAGGATCCTAGGAAGGACAGAGGATCAGAGGGACCTTGGTGTGCATGTACATAGAACCCTGAAGGCAGCAGGACAGGTAGATAAGGTGGTTAAAAAGGCATATGGGATACTTGCCTTCATTAGCCGAGGCATATAATATAAGAGCAGGGAGGTTATGATGGAGCTGTACAATACGCTAGTTAGACCACAGCTGGAATACTGTGTGCAGTTCTGATCACCACACTATAGGAGGGATGTGATTGCATTGGAGAGGGTGCAGAGGAGATTCACCAGGATGTTATTTGGGCTGGAGCGCTTCAGCTATGAAGAGAGACTGGACAGGCTGGGTTTGTTTTCCTTAGAGCAGAGAAGGCTGAGGGGGGACCTGATTGAGTTGTACAAAATTATAAGGGGCATAGATAGGGTAGATAGAAGGAACTTTTCCTCTTAGTAGAGGGGTCAATAACCAGGGGGCATAGTTCCAAGGTAAGGGGCAGGAGGTTTAGAGAGGATTTGAGGAAAAACGTTTTCACCCAGAGGGTGGTTGGAATCTGGTTCTCACTGACTGAAAGGGTGGTAGAGGCAGGAACCCTCACAACATTCAAGAAGCATTTAGATGAGCACTTGAAACAACATAGCATACAAGGCTAAGGACCAAGTGCTGGAAAATGGGATTAGAATAGACAGGGCTTGATGGCCGGCGCGGACACGATGGGCCGAAGGGCCTCTTTCTGTACTGTATAACTCTAGGACTCCATGACAACACACTGGAGCTCTTTGGGGACTTTGAGCCCATTCTTGCTGAGGCCAGCGTTAGTAGTCAAGGCGACTCACTTGCGATCTCCTGAAGGAGCCCTTGCTACGGGAGTATTAATGTTTTTATAAGTACCTCTATCTCATATACCCTGCATTTAAGGATTAGTGTTTTATTATAACATTGACATGATTTAATGAAATGCATTAATAAGATGTTTCAGTGTTTCCTAGTCCTCGAACTTGTATCAATATTAAAGGATGTATGATGAAATCTTATTATACCTCCACATAAGGGCAATGGGGTGATATGATAATATTCTACAGAAACCAAACAAGGATCACTTGTAAATCAGGCCTAAATGTAAATAGAATTATAAAACAGGCAAGTGCCCTGAAGCAGACAATGGAAACAATGGAGGAGTAGGGAGGTGGGGCACTCTCACCTCGAGAAGGGTTAAGTTCACCAGGTTAGACCGCAGTGGGTGGATTGCAGTCTTATTCAGCGATGTTTCTGGTCATCTCGGCACTGCTACAAAACTAGAACATTAACTGACGCATTGTTCTGTGCGGTACACATTATCTAACTAATTTAGCAACGAGAGTAACAGGATACACCACCGCGCTCCTCAACTGCTCTCTGAATTTCGTCTGGGTCACTCCATAAATGAAGGTGTTTGCGCAGCAGCTGAAAAGCTGAATTACTGTCCCGACATTTTTTGCCTGAATAAGACGAATAGAAGTTTCCAGGTCTGTGTAAAGACATCGGCTGAGAATGAAGACCAGAGTAGTTGTCATCCAACACAGAATAAAACTGCCCGACAGGGTGAAGAGCAGAATGATGGATTGTCTCCGATTCTCCATCTCTGGATCTCTCTGCTTCTCGCCATTACTCCGGGCCCTGAGCCCACTGCGGATTCTACTGGCCGCAATAATCTGGCTGACTGTCAGAGCATTAAGGAGCAAAATGAGACAGATGGAAGCAACGGCTTCAACAGACGGTCTAACCAGTAAAATCCCTCAAACGTTTCCGACATGGGAAGGGATTGTTTCCCTGAACACCTCAGACTCCCGCGAATATAATAAGTTGATTCCATATAAAGGAAATAAAAGGGGATGTTCTTTAAACAGAACCCCAGACATATTGGGAAAATAACTACCGCCGCAATTTTCGGGGTGCAATATTTCAACTTAAATTTCGGGCAGCAACTGGCAACAAAGCGATCGAAAGTGAAAGCGACGGTGAGCCAAACAAAACAATCCAAAGCAACCTGACACAGGACATAATGGACAAGACAGAATGGAGCCTGTTTCAGGAATTTGATTTTCCAATAAGTTCTAGTAATCTGATACATCAGGACTTCACTAATCACCACCATTAAATCCGCTACTGCCATCGCCACCAGGTAGCGAGTGACACATTTGGAGAGACCGCAATTTCCTCGGCACAGGATGGAAATCGCCACCAGGTTAACTGGAATAAAGAGAGTAAGAAATGTTCGAATTATATTAAACCACAAAATTACAATCAACCGGAATATGTGTCGAACTAAAAGCTTCGTTTCTTCCATCCCGTGAGGACAATTGCTCATTAATTTTTGCGAATTTTTTTTGACTAACATGTCAGAAAATAAGGAAATACTTGCATTTATAAAGAACCACGTTTTACATTTTTGCTATTTTAATGTTAAAAACACAGCAGCCAAGATCTTTCAAACCGCAATCTGGTAATGACCAGATTATCTCTTTCAGTGATGTTGGTTGAGGGATAAATATTGGCCCGGAAACCGGGGAGAACTCCCCTGCTCTACTTCGAAACAGTGCCATTGGATCTTTTACATCCACCTGACAGAGCAGTTGCGGCCTCGGTTTAGCATTTCATCTGTAAAACGGCTCATCCGACAGTGCAGCTCTCCCTCAGTACAGCACTCGAGTGTCAGTCTGAATGAAACCTTCTGACTCAGAGGCGAGAGTGCTATCAACTGAGCCGCGGCTGACACTGTGGAAAATATAGAAAAGTGTTTTAGTAGTGAAAAGGCTTGCAGATGATCGAAGGTGGTGTGGGGATCTGTAGAGGATAGAAAATAAATGAAACTACGAGCGTGTAAAGGTTAACGTAGCAGATGGGAATAAATACCGACACATCGGATTGAAATAGATCAGAAAATATAAAAAGGAGGAAGTAACAATAAACAACAACAACTTGTATTTATATAAGGTCTTTAACGTAGTGAAATGTCCCTGGGCGCTGCTCAGGAGTATTTTAAGACAAACAATTTGACAGCGAGCCACTAAAGATTACATTTGGACAGGCGACCAAAAGCTTGGTCAAAGAGGTAGGTTTTAAGGAGCGTTTTAAAGGAGGAGAGAGAGGTAGCGAGGTGTAGAGGTTTAGGCCGGGAATTCCAGAGCTTAGGACCCAGACAACAGAAGGCACAACCACCAAAGGTTGAGCGACTATAATCAGGGATGCTCAAGAGTAGAGAATTAGAGAAGCGCAGATAAGTCAGGGGGTTATGGGGCTGAAAGAGATTACAGAGATAGTGAGGGGCAAGGCCTAGGAGGGATTTGAAAACAAGTATGATAATTTTGAAATCGAGGCGCTGCTTAACCGGGAGCCAATATATGTCAGCGACCACAGGGGTGATGGGCGAACGGGACTTGATGCTAGAAGAAAGATTTCGGGAGAAATTAACCGCCCCACCTCAATAAACATCTTCACCGCCTACCCAATGTCGGTCTGAATAGTAGAAAGTGGAAGCGGGATAGGGGCACCGGATTCTACAGCTGCAGCCACAGTAGATCATGTGTTAAAATGTGACATGATTCTAAACTAACGCATTTGTTTATACTTTATATTCTGAATACACATTTTAACCATCAGGATCATTTGAAGGAAGCAGTTCTGATTGAGGCGCAGTCTTATGACACACGGACTGTTGGAGCTGACTCAGATATTGACAGTGCATTTTGGAGATATACAGCGCAAGTGAGAATGCTTCAAACATTTAATTAAACTGAATGGTCAACAATACAGTGCCTTTAAATAAGAACTAGTATTACTATAGCATATGAGGATAATAATAACACTCTGAATTTTCAGGGTAATGCACGAGCGCACATTGGTGATCTAACACCAGTCCCAGATCTAATCTGGAGATTGCTTGGGGCTCAGTAGTGATGATAAATCCGGTCACCAGTGAACTTGTTACTTGTCAGACACTAAAAGTCATTGGTTGTTTGCGGAGCGAATCAATTCGCGAGAAGGCGCTGCTCAAATTCAAGTCCCAGCTTACCAGGGATAGAGAAGACTGTAACTGGTGGGCAGTGAACACCCAAAGGAAAGTGAAGAGACAACTTTATAACAAACACGGAGAAACTCCTCATCATCCGGCAGGCACCAATAGCGATAATACAGTCTAACATCGCTCCATACAAAGCAATAACTGGTTATAAAGACTTACCTGGGACACCGATGGCTGTAATAATTAGGTAGAGAATTTCCGGGTAATCAATCATTGTATTTTAGTGTGAGATGTTTTCTTACGGGCCGGCATTACAGGATTCAGCCCAATTGAGACTCTGCTGCGATTTATTCCAAATGTTTAATATTCATACAATGACTTGTGTCTGTCTTTAAATTTGAACAAACAGAAGACACCACGGGACAAATTCAGCACAAAACAATTGTGTAATTTATACTGATGTTGTAGAGCGCTGTCACTCTATTTATTGTAGAAGAAGTTGTGGATTCGGTCCTGCTTTAAGGTTCCATCCCAAGTGCAACTGAGATCCGTAAATTTGACCCATTTATAGTCCACTCGGTGCCCCGGTGTGAAAATCCGCTTACACAATAACTGGCGTTAGTTACAGTCACTTAACAAACAAGGCAAGATTTTTCGCTTCAGTGTTCTGGAAAGCCAATGGGGAAATAATGCACCTCGGTCCATAGATTCTACACTAACAGTGCACAACTCTAACATTACTGGTGTTGAATCTACTCTAACACAACTGGTGGTGATCCTACTCTAACATTACTGGTGGTGACGCTGCTCTAACGTTACTGGTGGTGACTATACTCTAACATTGCTGGTGGGGACAATACTGTAGAAATGCTGGTGGTGTGCCTACTCTAACATTACTGGTGTTGATTTTATTTTAACATTAATGGTGGTGTCTCTGCACTAACATTACTGGTGGTGAATCAGATCTAACCTAACTGATGATGTCTTTAATGGAACATTACAGGTGCTGACACTATTTTAACATTACTGATGCTGATCTTGCTCTAACATTACTGGCGGTGACTCGACTCCAACATTACTGGTGATGAACCTATTCTAAAATTAATGATAATGAACCTACTCAAGCATTAATGTTGACGATTCTACTCTAACATAACTGCTGGTGATTCTACTCAAACGTTACTGGGGGTCACTATACACTAAAATTAGTAATGGTGCTCCTACTCTAACATTATTGTTCGTGACTCTACTCTAATATAAATGTTCGTCACCCTACTCTAACATTACTGTTTGTTACCCTACTCTAAAATTACTGGTGGTGACACTACTCTTATGATAGAATAAGGTCATCAAGAGTAATGTTAAATAGAATTCACAAACAGTAATATTCGAGTAGAGTCAAAACCAGTAGTGTTGGAGCAGGGTCATCACGACAAAATTTAGGGCAGATTCACCACCAGCAATGTTAGAGTAGAGCCACCAAAAGTAATATTACTGTAGAGTCAGCACCAGTAACGTTAAAGTCGGGTCACCACCATTAATGTTAGAGTATGTTCACCACCTCTAATATTACAGTCAGGTCAACACCAGTAAAGTTAGATTAGTTTCAACATTAGTACAAATAGAGTAGGGTCACCGCCAGTAATGTTAGAGTAGGGTAACTATGAGTTATGTTAGAGTAGTGTCACCATCAGTAATGTTAGAGAATGGTCACCACCTGCAATGTTACAGTCGGGTCAAAGCCAGTAAAGTTAGATTAGGTTCACCACCAGTAATAATAGGGTAGGGTCACCACTAGTAATGTTAGGGCAGAGTCACAACCAGTACTGTTAGTGTAGGGTCACCATTAGTAATGTTACAATAGGTTTACGACGAGTAATGTTTGTGTAGGGACACCACCAGTAATGTCAGCGAGGGGTCACCACCAGCAATATAAGAGTAGGCTCCCCACAATTAATGTTAGCATAGAGTTACCACCAGTAATGTTAGTGTAGGGTCAACACCAGTAATTTTTGAGTAAGTTCGCCACCAGTAATGTAAGAAGAGGATCACAACTAGTACTGTTAGAGTACGGTCACCAACAGTAATGTCAGAGTAGGTTCACCGGAAAAATGTTTGATTAAGCTCACCACCATTAATGTTAGATTAGGGTCAACATCAGTAATATTAGAGTAGAGTCACTACCAGTAATGTTAAAGTAGAGCCACCACCAGTTATATTAGGGTAGGGTCACCGCTAGTAATATTAGAATAGAGTCATCACCAGTAGTAATGAAGTAAAGTCGCCACCAGTAATGTTAGAGTAGGTTCAAACACCAGCAATGTTAGATTAGGGTCACCACTAGTAAGGCTAGAGCAGGGTTAACACCAGCAATGTTAGAATAGGGTCACAACCAGTACTGATAGAGTAGGGTCAGCACCATTAATTTTAGATTAGAGTCACCGCTAGTAATGTTATAGCAGGGTCACTATCTGTAATGTTAAGTCGCGTCACCACCAGTTATGCTAGAATAGGGTCACTACCAGTAACGTTAGAGAAGACTCACAACCTGTAATGTCAAAGTAGGGTCACCATTAGTAATGTTAGAGCAGAGTCACCACCAGTAATATTACAATAGGTTTACGACGAGTAATGTTTGAGTAGGGACACCACCTGTAATGTCAGAGAGGGGTCACAGACAGCAATATAAGAATAGGCTCACCAAAATTAATGTTAGCATAGAGTCAACACCACTAATGTTTGAGTAAGATCACCACCAGTAATGTTAGAGTAGGGTCACCACCAGTAGTGTTAGAGTAGGGTCACCACCAGTAGTGTTAGAGTAGGTTCAGCAGCAAAATGTTAGAGTAGGGTCACCACTAGTAATATTAGAGTAGAGTCATCACCAGTAATAATGGAGCAAAGTCACCACCAGTAATGTTAGAGTAGGGTCACCACCAGTACTGTTAGAGTAGAGTCACCACCAGTAATGTTAGAGTAGGGTCACCACCAGTAGTGTTAGAGTAGGGTCACCACCAGTAGTGTTAGAGTAGGGTCACCACCAGTAGTGTTAGAGTAGGGTCACCACCAGTAGTGTTAGTGTAGAGTCACCACCAGTAGTGTTAGAGTAGGGTCACCACCAGTAATGTTAGAGTAGGAGTCACCACCAGTAATGTTAGAGTAGGGTCACCACCAGTAATGTTAGAGTAGGGTCACCACCAGTAGTGTTAGAGTAGGGTCACCACCAGTACTGTTAGTGTAGAGTCACCACCAGTAATGTTAGAGTAGGGTCACCACGAGTAATGTTAGTGTAGAGTCACCACCAGTAATGTTAGAATATTGTCACCGGCAGTAATGGTAGAGTAGGGTCACTACCAGTAAAGTTAGAGTAGGGTCACCACCAGTAATGTTAGAGTAGGATCACCACCAGTAATGTTAGAGTAGGCTCACCACCAATAATGTTAGAGTAGGGTCACCACCAGTAATGTTAGAGTAGGGTCACCACCAGTAATGTTAGAGTAGAGTCACCACCAGTAATGTTAGTGTAGAGTCACCACCAGTACTGTTAGAGTAGGGTCACCACCAGTAAAGTTAGAGTAGAGTCAACACCAGTAATGTTAGAGTAGGGACACCACCAGTAATGTTAGAGTAGAGTCACCACCAGTAATGTTAGTGTAGAGTCACCACCAGTAATGTTAGAATAGTATCACCGGCAGTAGAACATAGAACATAGAACATAGAACAGTACAGCACAGTACAGGCCCTTCGGCCCTCGATGTTGTGCCGAGCATTGTCCGAAACCAAGATCAAGCTATCCCACTCCCTATCATTCTGGTGTGCTCCATGTGCTTATCCAATAACCGCTTGAAAGTTCCTAAAGTGTCCGACTCCATTATCACAGCAGGCAGTCCATTCCACAACCCAACCACTCTCTGAGTAAAGAATCTACCTCGGACATCTCTTCTATATCTCCCCCATGCACCTTATAGTTATGCCCCCTTGTAACAGTTACCTCCACCCGAGGAAATAGTCTCTGAACATCCACTCTATCTATCCCCCTCATCATCTTATAAACCTCTATTAAGTCGCCTCACATCCTCCTCCGCTCTAAAGAGAAAAGCCCCAACTCCCTCAATCTTTCCTCATAAGACCTCCCCCCCAAACCAGGCAGCATCCTGGTAAATCTCCTTTGCACTCTTTCCAATGCTTCCACGTCCTTCCTATAGTGAGGTGACCAGAACTGCACACAATATTCCAAATGTGGTCTCACCAAGGTCCTGTACAGTTGTAGCATAACCTCACGGTTCTTAAACTCAAACCCCTTGTTAATAAACGCTAACACACTATAGGCCTTCTTTACTGCTCTATCCACTTGAGTGGCAACCTTCAGAGATCTGTGGATATGAACCCCCAGATCCCTCTGTTCCTCCACGTTCCTCAGAACCCTGCCGTTGACCCTGTAATCCTTATTCAAATTTTCCCTACCAAAATGAATCACCTCGCACTTATCAGGGTTAAATTCCATCAGCCATTTTTCGGCCCAGCTCTGCATCCTATCAATGTCTCTTTGCAACCTACAACAGCCCTCCACCTCATCCACTACTCCACCAATCTTGGTGTCATCAGCAAATTTACTGATCAACCCTTCAGTCCCCTCCTCCAAGTCATTGATAAAAATCACAAACAACAGAGGACCCAGCACCGACCCCTGTGGCACACCGCTGGTAACTGGTCTCCAGTCCGAAAATTTTCCATCCACCACCACCGTCTGCCTTCTATGAGATTGCCAGTTACTTATCCAATCGGCCAAATTTCCCTCTATCCCACAACTCCTTACTTTCTTCATGAGCCGACCATGGGGAACCTTATCAAACGCCTTACTAAAATCCATGTATACGACATCAACTGCTCTACCTTCATCTACACACTTAGTTACCTCCTCAAAGAATTCACTGAAATTTGTTAGGCAAGACTTACCCTTCACGAATCCGTGTTGACTATCCCTGATTAAGTCGCCAAATGGTCATAAATCCTATCCCTCAGGACCTTTTCCATTATCTTACCAACCACCGAAGTAAGACTAACCGGCCTATAATTACCAGGGTCATTCCTATTTCCTTTCTTGAAGAGAGGAACAACATTCGCCACTCTCCAGTCCTCTGGCACCATCCCCGTGGACAGTGAGGACCCAAAGATCAAAGCCAAAGGCTCTGCAATCTCCTCCCTTGCCTCCCAAAGAATCCTAGGATATATCCCATCTGGCCCAGGGGACTTATCGACCCTCAGGTTCTTCAAAATTGCTAAAACATCTTCCCTCAGAACATCTACCTCCTCCAGCCTATCCAACTTTATCACACTCTCATCCTCAAAAACATGGCCCCTCTCCTCGGTGAACACTGACGAAAAGTATTCATTCATCACCTCTCCTATCTCTTCTGACTCCATGCACAAGTTCCCACTACTGTCCTTGACCGGCCCTACCCTCACCCTGGTCATTATTTTATTTCTCACATAAGAGTAAAAAGCCTTGGGGTTTTTCTTGATCCGAACCGCCAATGACTTCTCATGCCCCCTCCTAGCTCTCCTAAGCTCTTTTTTTTTTTAGCTCATTCCTTGCTACCTTGTACCCCTCAATCGACCCAACTGAACCTTGTTTTCTCATCCTTACATACGCTTCCTTTTTCCTCTTGACTAGACATTCAACCTCTTTTGTGAACCATGGTTCTCTCACTCGGCCATTTCCTCCCTGCCTGACAGGGACATACCTATCAAGGACACGCAGTAATTGCTCCATGAAAAAGCTCCACTTTTCGTTTGTGCCTTTCCCTGATAGTTTCTGTTCCCATCTTATGCTCCCTAATTCTTGCCTAATCGCATCATAATTACCCCTCCCCCAATTATAAACCCTGCCCTGCCGTATGGCCCTATCCCTCTCCATTGCAATAGTGAAAGTCACCGAATTGTGGTCGCTATCTCCAAAGAGCTCTCCCACATACAAATCAAACACTTGGCCCGGTTCATTACCCAGTACCAAATCCAATGTGGCCCCACCTCTTGTCGGCCTATCCACATATTGTGTCAGGAAATCCTCCTGCACACACTGTGCAAAAACTATCCCATCCGAAATGTTTGACCTATAAAAGTTCCAATCAATATTTGGAAAGTTGAAGTCACCCATGACAACTACTCTGTGACCTCCACACCTATTCAAAATCTGCATTGCAATTTCTTCCTCCACATCTCTATTACTATTTGGGGGACTGTAGAAAACTCCTAACAACGTGACCGCTCCTTTCCTATTTCTAACTTTAGCCCATATTACCTCAGACGGCAGATACCCCTCGAACTGCCTTTCTGCCGCTGTTAAACTATCCTTGATTAACAATGCTACTCCTCCACCTTTCTTACCACCTTCCCTACTCTTACTGAAACATCTATACCCCGGAACTTCCAACAACCATTCCTGTCCCTGTTCTAACCATGTCTCCGTAATGGCCACCACATCGTAGTCCCAAGTACCAATCCACGCTCCAAGTTCTCCTACCGTATTCCGGATGCTCCTTGCATTGAAGTAGACACACTTCAATCCATCTTCCAGTCTGCCGGTACATTCCTGCGACCTTGATACCCTCCTCAGTACCTCCCTACACTCACCACTGGCTCCTGGACTACAGCCCGTTTTCCCATCTCCCTGACAAATTAGTTTAAACCCCCCCGAAGAGCCGTAGCAAATTTCCCTCCCAGGATATTGGTGCCCCTCTGGTTCAGGTGCAAACCGTCCTGTTTGTACAGGTCCCACCTTCCCCAGAATGTGCTCCAATTATCCACATAACTGAAACCCTCCCCCCTACACCATCCCTGCAGCCACGTGTTTATCTGCACTCTCTCCCTGTTCCTCAACTCGCTAGCACGTGGCACCGGCAATAAACCAGAAATTACAACATGGTTTGTACTGGCTCTCAGCTTCCAACCTAGCTCCCTAAATTCCTGTTTTAAATCCCCGTCCCTTCTCCTACCTATGTCGTTGGTACCGATGTGTACCACGACTTGTGATTGTTCCCCTTCCCCTTTGAGGATTCTGAAAACACGGTCCGAGACGTCACGGACCCTGGCACCCGGGAGGCAACATACCATCCGTGAGTCTCTTTTGCTGCCACAGAACCTCCTATCTGTCCCTCTGACTATTGAGTCCCCAATAACTATTGCTCTCCTGCTCTCCCCCCTTCCCTTCTGAGCCACAGGGACGGACTCAGTAATGGTAGAGTAGGGTCACTACCAGTATCTGTTGGGGTAGACTCACCACCAGTAATTTTATAGTAGGGTCACCACCAGTAATTGTAGAGTAGAGTCACCACCAGTAATGTTAGAGTAGGGTCATCACCAGTAAAGATAGAGTAGATTCACCACCAGTAAAGTTAGAGTACTCTCCACCATTAATGTTAGAGTAGGGTTACCAACAGTAATGTTAGAGTAGATTCACCACCAGTAAAGATAGAGTAGAGTCTCCGCCAGTAATGTTAGAGTTGGGTCACCACCAGTAATGTTAGAGTAGAGTCAACACCAGTAATGTTAGAATAGTGTCACCGGCAGTAATGGTAGAGTAGGGTCACTACCAGTATCTGTTGGGGTAGACTCACCACCAGTAATTTTAGAGTAGTGTCACCACCAGTAATGTTAGATTATGGTCACCACCAGTAATGTTAGGGTAGAGACAGCACCTCTAATGTTAGAGTTGGCTCACCACCTGTAATATTAGAGCGAGTCAGCACCAGTAATATTAGAGTAGGTTCATCACCAATAATATTAGAGTAAAATCGTCAGCAGTAATGTTAGAGTGGATTCACCAACAGTAATGTTAGAGGAGATTCATCACCAGTAATATTAGATTAGATTCACCAACAGTAATGTTAGAGGAGATTTATCACCAGTAATATGAGAGTAGAATCACAAGTAATGTTAAAGTAGCTTCACCATCAGTAATCTTAGAGTCGGGTCAGCACCATTAGTGTTAGAGCAGGCTCACCAACAGTAATCCGAATAGGCTGACCACTGTTAGCGGTAAGTATGATCTTGTATCGAATGCCACTGAATTAGAAATATTCGCCAGCAAGAACCGAACTCAATGCCCAAGAGGTGCTGTCAGTGATCCCGGGCGTGTCGAAGCTTATTACATCTGGGCTTACTTTCTGTTCCTTAATTTTAACGGACGGATGTTCGTGGATTTAGGCGCATTACTTCCTCGTTCATGTTCCCGAAAACCTTGAAGCGAAAAATCTCACCTTGCTGTCAAGTAAGTTTAAATAACGCCAGTAGTGTGTAACTTGATTATCTCACCGTGGCAGCGACTGTTCTATAAAGGCGGAGTATTTACAGAACTCAGATGCACCCCGGTCGAAACCATAAAATGCGGTCAGAATTGACCTGTCCTTCTAAAACTAGTGCAGCCAATAATTCTACAGACTGTTCTCGCAATCCTTTGTGTTCCCGATAAATCGAGTAAACGGCTATTTAATAGGTGCGGAATATCGTACCAATTTGATCTCTGTTATATAATGTAATAGATTAACAATTTAATGTCTTTTTTTGCTTTTTAACAATAACTTATACCTTACTCTAAAGTCTGTCTCACTAGTTCCCCAGTGTCATGGAGAGAAATGCTTATCCTCATTTATTTAATGTAACAGACACAAACACAGGTATTCGTTCAAAATCAACCTGCAGGAGGACACGCAAAGATAAACACAGCCAGAGATACAGAAAGTATCGGGGAACACCGGGAAATAGACAAGAGATGTTGACAAAGCGCTTTGCTGTCAGAAAATTGCCTGAACCGCTGTGGTCAATGAATGGTTTGATGGTTGACTTCCTGATACAACTTGGAATTCAGGAGAACTTGGTTTGTGTTTTGTAGAACCAGTTGAACCCCTGGGGCGGAGCCAACAGTCACCTCGATATAATACGCGACAAGAATAGAGAATTTGAGCAGGGCCGGCGAGAGTCGATAGTGCATCAGACTCTTAGTTTCAGATCGTTGGGTGAATGCTTTTTTCAACCTTTCATGTTGCGTTCATGGGCAACCTCCGGCTCTGAATTCCTGCCGCAGTGTCACCGAGCTGAAAATGGGTCTTTGCCCGCAACTTTCGCTTAATATTATATTTGCTGGTTTAAGATTGAAAACTGACCTCCCCTTCACTGTAACTGCCAGAGACAACATTGTAGGTGCCGCTTAATCATAGAATTATAGAATGATACAGCAGAGGAGGAGGCTATTCGGCCCATCGTGCCTGTGCCGGTTCTTTGGCAGAGCTATCCCATTAATCCCACTCCCCTGCTCTTTCTCCATAGCCATGTTTTTGTTCTCTTCAAGTGATGTACAATAAATGGTAAAACTGTAAAAGCTAACAGAAAGAGTTCGGGATTCAGATGCACAAACATTTCTGACGGGCCTCAGGTTTTCTCAGAGGTTACAACCTCACCTGATTCATTGCCCTTTGCGATGTAGGTGTGACGTTCCAGTCAAAACTCTGTCCGAACAAAACTGGCTGCAGTCACAGAATTAGAATGGCTACGTCCTGGGGACCGGGAGCAGCCGGTCCACGTCGAGGAAGAACCAGAGGTGACTTTTTTTTAAACAGCGAGTTGTTGTGATGTGGAATGCACTGTCTGAAATGGGGTGAAGGCAGATTCAATAGTAACTTTCAAAGGAGAACTGCATAAATAATTGAAGGGAAATTTTACAGGGCTATGGGGAAAGAGCAGGGGGCATTGATTAATGGGCTGGCTCTGTCAAAGAGCCGGCACAGGCACGATGGGCCGAATGACCTCCTTCTGTGCTGCATCATTCTATGATTCTATGATTCTGTTAAAAGGATTCCGACGAGAATTATCTGATTCAGGAGATTAGGCGAGGACAATTAGCGAGCTCCTTCAAACCGATAATCAATTAAATAAAATTCCTGTGTTACTTGTCTGGGTTCGATTAGTGAAAAGTCTGTAAAAGGCAACGGAGGATAAGTATTGTGAGGTTTTAGTGTTGGACAGAAGTGATGTTGCTAAAGGTCACTGAGTCTCCCAGTATTTACAGGAGGACAATGAGTGACACCTTCTCTGGGACTCTGTCGGGAAATCCGGTAAATTGTTCAGCCGTGCAGTGAGTCAGGATGGCCGAGCGGTCACAGGCGCTGTGTTCAGGTGTGGGTTCCAATCCCACTTCTACAAATGACGATTGTTTCACTTCTCCCTGTGATTGTATTTTGTGGAATTAGCTGCAGCTGCCTGCTCGGCCCAGTTTATTTGTTCCGATCAGCATACTCACTCTGGGATTGTTCTCCTGCGAGCAGAGAAGGGAAGACCTAATAGATGTATTCAAAGTTAAGATAGAGCAAGTAGGGAGAAACTGTTTTCCTGGGCGAGTGGATCGGCAACCAAAGGTCATAGATTTAAAATGATTGCAAAAAGATCTACAGGCGACTTTAGCAGAATTTTTTTTGCTCACAGAGGGTTTTAGAATCTGGAACACATTGCCTGAAAGGATGGTGGAATCAGATTCCATAGGAATTTTCAAAAGGCAATTGGAGTTGAATTTGAAGATAACTAATTAGTAGGGTTATGGGGAAAAGCTGGGGTGTGGGACTAAATTGGAGAGTTCTTTCAAAGAGCCGGCACAGGCAGGATGGGCCAAATGGCCTCATTCTGTGCGGTCTGATTCTATGTCCTAAGATTCAATGATTTTATGACTCCAGCCTCTTGTTTCTCCCCCTTTCTCTTCACACCACAAATATTCTGGCATACCTGTGCCTCACTGCCTGGAATTTGTTCCACAAACCCTTCCGTCTCCTCCTTGAAGACGCTGCTTAAAACCGTAAGCTTTGAGGAGATGCACGACCACACGTCTGAATAGCTCCTTCTTTGGATTTGACTGCCATATTTTTGACCACACCTCTATGTAGCGCATTGGCAGATTCCCTAGAAGTGGGGAGTGGGCCAGTGTTTATTAAGCTGTGTGGACCACTTTACCGAACACATGTGTTTCTGTCTGTTTGTTACATTAAACAAATGAGGGCATCAGGCGCTTCTCTCCCTGACACTGGGGAACGAATGAGACCCACTTTAGAGCAAGGTTCTGTTTATTGTGGAAAAGCAAAGGAAATATTTTACCGGAATTATCCAGACTGGAATCAACGCTAAAAAGAGTGCTGAGCCTGACCTGATCTGATAGACGCAGCCTTCTGATCTGGAGTCAGATTCGCTATCGTTACGCCACGAGGTCTCGAGTAGGATTAACGTAGGAGATGTTTCTATATATCAATATTTCTCAAACACCGTGTGATTCTCCCCCAGAATCACCACATCACAGGGAAATAAACCAGGAAACTGCTCAAAATACACAAAAGGTCGAGCAGCTTTGAAAAACAATTAAACTTTTGGCGTGTAGACAGTTGTTAGAAATGCAATCAAGGCCGTGCGAAAATATAAACTGTGGGTGTGTATATAGAGTCAAAGAAACTCACATCACAGGTGGAGGACATTCGGCCCGTCGTGCCTGTGCTGGTTTAGAAAGAGCAGCCGTGCTCAGTCCCACACCACCGATTTTTATCCATAATCCTGTAAGTTCCTCATTCTCAAGTCCCTGTCCAACTCCCTTTACAATTATTGATGGAATCAGCTTCTACCATCTTTTCAGGTAGAGCGTTCGAGATCCAGAAACTTACAAAATACATTTGGAATGAAGACAGATGCCCCAATAAATGAATCACTATCACAGATACAGGGAAACACATTTGGAATGAAGTCAGATGCCGCAATAAATGAATAAATTTCACAGATACAGGGAAACACATTTGGAATGAAGACAGATGCCCCAATAAATGAATAAATATTACAGATACAGGGAAACACATTTGGAATGAAGTCAGATGCCCCAATAAATGAATAAATATTACAGATACAGGGAAACACATTTGGAATGAAGACAGATGCCCCATTTTTGTGGGAAGTTGCTCTTCGTTTGAAAGGGGCGACAATCCTTTTAAATTTAAGTACGGCTGCAGCAGATTCCTGGTTTCATACGCACTGAATATTTTGAACCAAACCCTTAAAATCCAGTGCGCAAAACGGAAAGGGTAAATGTTCAGGACATGCAGAGCAGAGAAGCCATTACATTTTGACTGTCACTCGTCAAAAATATTAATATTTATTTCATTCTGCAACAGAAACTAATGCTTATATTGGTGGAAATCAACATAATTATTCATGGTCTCACAGATTGGCTAAGGATAATGCGGGCCCCTTCAGGATAGACGCTGGCCACATTGTAATTGACAATAAGGAAATGGCAGACATGCTAAACAATTACATTGTATCGGTCTTCAAAGTAGACGGAGAGGATAAACTACCAGAGACATGGAGAAAAAGAAAAATCAATCATACGGAGGGAGTTATCAGATTTAATATGATGACTTCCAGCAGGCATTTGATCATGTTCCTCACAAGAGACTGTGAGCAAAAATCAAAGCGCAAGGAATTTGAGGCAACGTATTGACATGGGTAGGGAATTGGTTAGGAGGTAGGAGACACACAGTAGTGACAATTGATATGTACTCCCATTGATAGGATGTGTCTAGTGGTGTCCCCTGGGATATGGACTGGGGCCTCAGCTTTTCACTATATTGATAAATGACTTAGATGAAGGAATAGTGAACCGGATATCCAAGTTTGCTGATGGCACTAAGTTGGAAGCACAGTAAGCAGTGTAGATGGGAGCAGTGAATTGTAAAGGGACATTGATGGATTATGTGGGTGGGAAAAACTGTGATTATTGGAGTTTAATGTGGAGAAGTACCTGATCATCAACTTTGGACATTAAAAGATAGGTCAGTGTATTTTCTAAAAACATTGCGTTAGAGAATGAATTTTTCTGAGAAATAGCCAATCCTGTTAAACTTAACAAATGTTTCACCAGATTCCTGGAGTCATAACCACATAACATTTCAAACCAGGCTCCAAACTATAATGTGTAAAATGTGATCGGGAAAAATGTTGATCACATGCAAAGAGCAGAATAAATTATTGAGGCTCCGACTGTCCCAAATTAACCATGCTAGCATTACTTTCATTCTGCAAAAGAACGCTATCGGTTAATTAATGGTAATTAAAACATTTTTCACATTGGATACATATAATTAATTTGATAAGGCTTTTAATCAATAACTGTTGTAAGAGTCAATCCCCTCAACTGGAATCCAACATGTGCTGCGCGGTGAGAGCGCCGAATTCTAACCACTGGACCATCAGGGAACGCTGCAATGAAGTGTTGCGATAATTTTAAATATAATTGGGTCTCTCTGTTTTAGATGCAAATTTATTTTGACTTGTTTTACATGTAAATACATTTTCTGACTGTACTGCTAACAATGTTACGGACCAAGTGCTGGAAAATGGGATTAGAATAGACAGGGCTTGATGGCCGGCACGGACACGATGGGCCGAAGGGCCTCTTTCTGTGCTGTATTGCTCTATGACTCTAAAGTGTTTCCCTGTATCTGTGATAATGATTCATTTATTGAGACATCTGTCTTCATTCCAAATGTGTTTCCCTGTATCGGTGGTTTGACTCATTTATTGGGGCATATGTCTTCATTCCAAATGTGTTTCCCTGTATCTGTGATATTGATTTACTTATTGGGGGGCATCTGTCTTCATTCCAAATGTATTTCTCTGTATCTGTGATATTGATTCAATTATTGGGGCATCTGTCTTCATTCCAAATGTGTTTCCCTGTATCTGTGATATTGATTCATTTATTGGGGGGCATCTGTCTTATTTCCAAATGTGTTTCCCCGTATCTGTGATGTTGACTCATTTATTCATGAGAAGCAACTTACCACTAATTGTTTCCGCCCGGGGATTCCCCATGGAGACCCAAATAAATTTTCCCTCACTCCTGTATCTGTAAATGCTCCTAGAAGGCTGAGTGATCGGGATGTAATCGCCCCGCCTTTTCAGAAGCCTGTGCTGGGTGTACGGGGAGATTTGGCCCGGGCCGTGGCAGTTGCATTCCAGGGATGGGCAGTAACTCGCTGACTGAGGCTGCATTCGCCGCTTTCCGCTGGCAGCGGGTGATTGGAGAGTGCGGGGCCTGAATGTTGCTGCTTGTTCCGGCCTCACTCACTCTGGAACTGGGGAAGAACAGATCATTGATGGGTTTGTTCCCGGGTTTGAAATGCGGCTTAGAACGGCTGTTTTTGACCGAGGCAGCACTGCAGGATTCTTTAACCATCTCTCAAAATTCAACTGATATCAGCCAGATTGTGCAGCTTTGAGAGGGGCTTTCTGCACCGTCAGAGCTGGTCACGGGAGCGACTGAGAGAGCACAGTGACATAGGAACAGGAGGAGGCCATTCAGCCCCGCGGGCCTGTTCCGGCATTCCAAGAGATCAAGGCTGATTTGCGACCTAACTCCATATATCCGCCTTTCATATGCCTTCATACCTTTGGTTAACAAGAAGCAATCAATCTCAGATTTAAAATTATCAATTGATCAAGCATCAATTGCCATTTGCGGAAGAGAATTCTACCACCCTTTGTGTGTAGAAGTGTTTCCTAATTTCACTCCTGAAATGTCTGTCTCTATTTTTTAGACTATGCCCCCTACTCCTAGAAACCCCAGCCAGCGGCAATAGTTTATCTTTATCTACCCTATCTGTACCCCTTAATTGCTGAAACTTCGATCAGATCACCCCTTAACTTTCTAAACTCTAGTGAATACAACCCTAATTTGTGTAATCTCTCCTCGTAACTTAACCATTGAATTCCGTGTATCATTCTGGTAAACCTATGCTGCACTCCCTCCAAGGTCAATGGCCCAGAAATTAAAATGGATGGTTCCTGCAGGGGTAAGGATTCCCCGAGATATCGCACTCCGCGCCTACCTTTTTGCTCCGGGCCCACACGAACTTTAATTTCAAAGGCTCTCTCTGTTGGAGCCGTGCAGTGCTTGCCTGACCCTGAGGCGCAATTAGTTCGTGCGAGCTCTGGGATCACGTGATTCAGTTAGAGCCAATGGCAGCACACCATCTTTCATTCATAGTTTTGACGGCAAGAGCTGTCAAAGCTATGAATACTACAAACCCCCAAAAGAACAGCTAAACCTCAATTAAATTAAAAAAAGCCATCACATTAATAAAATAAGTATAGTTAAATAAATTAACCACTTTAAACAAAAAATTAAATTTTTTAAAACATTTAAAATCTTTTTAAAAGTTATAAAAATAAACTTATCTTTCTTTAAAGTCTTTAAAAAAGAAAAACCTGTTGAAAAAAAATTAAAATAACACTTAATTAACTAGTTACCTTGTTAAAAGGGGGTCCTACGCCAGCTTTCTTTGTGTGTAAAATCTTCACCACTTACCTGCACGTTCAAAGCTGAAAAAAAAACGAAGTGCACTGCGTGCGCGCAGCCTGTAGTGCGCACCCGGTTCACTTAGGAACCGCCCCCTTTACAATTCACGAAGTGCCGGTTTCCCGCGCTTGCGCAGTGCATGCAGGAAACCGGCAATTCGGGATCTAATACGCGAGAGTACACAGTGCGTATTTTCGGGCCATTATATCCTTCCTAAGGTGCGGTGCCAGGAACTGCTCACAATACTCCAGGTGCGGTCTAACCAGGGTTTTCAATAGTTGCAGCGACACTACATACATAGAAACTGTAGAGTTTGAATGTGTACAGAACCGAACAGAGAAACAGCAAATGTAACACAGCTGTGAGATATTGTATATTGTTAATATCTAAACAAAAATGTGAGTTATTCTGTTTTCCTAATATTTAATTGAAAAAGTTCTCACAATACTTCTGCCCGTGTCCGAAACAAAGACATTTCCTGTGTAATCAAACATGATAACCACTGCACTACAGAAACACGGCAGCAAGAATGGTTTCAGGAACATAACCATCCGTGCTGCACTTCAGGAAATAGTTTTACAGAAATAGAATTTCGGTGCTCTATTGATTAACGTTTTGGAGAATGGCAGAAATTGAACTCGTAGTCGCATCATAGAATGAAACACCACAGAATAGTTATTATTAGTAAAACAAACAGTACCAGCAGATAGTCGATAAATCCCAGGGACCGGATGACCTACATTCTTGGGTTTTGAAAGAGGTGGCCATTGGGATAGTGGGCGCATTGGTTATCATCTTCCAAAATTCTACCGATATTGGAACGGTTCCTGCATATTGGAGGATAGCAAATATAACCCCGCTATTTAAGAGAGGAGGGAGAGAGAAAACGGGGAACTACAGACCTGTTCGCCTCACATCAGTAGTTGGGAAAATGCTGCAATCTATTATAAAGGATGCAAATACTGAGCACTTAGAAACTATTAGTAAGATTGGGCAGAGTCAACATGGATTTATGAAAGGGAAATCCTGTTTGACAAACCTATTGGAGTTCTTTCAGGATGTAACTAGTGGAGTAGACAAAGGGGCACTGGTACATGTGGTGTATTTGGATTTTCAGGAGGCCTTCGATAAGATCCCACACAAAGGATTGGTGAACAAAATTAGGGCACATGGAATTGGGGGTAATATACCAGCATGGATTGAGAATTGGTTAACAGACAGAAAACAAAGAGTAGGGATAAACAGGTCTGTTTCAGGATGGCAGGCTGTGAATAGTGGGGTACCGCAAGGATCGGTGCTTGGGCCCCAGCTATTCACAATCTATATCAATGATTTGGATGAGGGGATTAAAAGTAACCTTTCCAAATTTGCTGATGATACAAAGCTAGGTGTCAGTGTCAGTAGTGAAGAGGATGGGGAGAGGCTTCAAGGGGGTCTCGACAGGCTCAGTGAGTGGGCGATAACATGGCAGATGGAATATAATGTGGATAAATGTGAAGTTATCCACTTTGGTAGTAAAAACAGAAAGGCAGAGTATTTCCTAAATGCTGAAAGATTGGGAAATGCCGATGCTCAAAGCGACCTGGGTGTCCTTGTACATGAGTCACTGAAAGTGAATGTGCAGGTGCAGCAAGCCATTCGGAAGGCAAATGGTATGCTCGCTTTTATTACAAGATGATTTGAGTGCAGGAGTAAAGAAGTCTTACTACAATTATATAGGGCCTTGGTGAGATCACACTGGAGTACTGTGTACAATTTTGGTCTTCTTATCTTAGGAAGGATATACTTGCCATAGAGGGAGTGCAACGAAGGTTCACGAGAATGATTCCTGGGATGGCGGGAATTTCGTATGAGAAGAGATTGAGTAAACTAGGTCTGTATTCTCTTGAATTCATAAGAATGAGAGGGGATCTCATTGAAGCATATGCAATTATTACAGGGCTTGATAGGGTTGATGCTGGGAGAATGTTTCCCTTGGCTGGGGAGTCGAGAACCAGGGGCCACAACCTTAGGCTTGTATTCCTTGGAATATAGAAGGTTAAGCGCTGATTTCATTCAGGTCTTTAGAATTATGAAAGGAATTAATAGGGTTAAATTAGAGAAAAAAATTTTCACTAGATCATTGTGGACAGGCCCCTTACTTAGAAAAATGATCGATAACTTTCAATGATGTGGGAATATTTTTGTTTTCCTATTTTGCACATTCTGTCATCAATCTACCCGCTGAAAGGCATTGAAAGTGTCTGGTAGCCCAGGTGTTGGAAAAACTCCATGTGTCATTACACAAGTCGGTTGCTTTACACGTGGTGCGTTGTGCTCTCATCTTGAAATGCGAGTCTCTTCAATATCCAATACAAACTGAATTGCAAACTTGAAGGACAAGCACAGGAATGCAAGTCACTAGTGAACACAAAACACATGGTGCTCATTTTCAGATTCATAGCAGTTAGCTTTTATATAAAGTGAAATAAATGTGCATTGATAAGATTTGGAAATAGATGTTAATTTTATTTGTGACTTTTGTTGTTATATTTATTAAACTTTCTGGCGTCTGAATCCCGTTGAGTCTCTTCTTCCTCTATTGAATGAGAAAGGAGGAGTTTGACGTTGACCAGACCCGCACTGCGCCTGATATTTGTGAGTTCATCCTTATATTTAGTGTTTTATGCCCCTTTGATCGGCGTCAGCTTTAGCTCATTATATTATACAAAGATGGAGCGATTAAGAGGGGTGACCCAAACTGTTCAAAGCCTTCGGTTTTAAGGAGGGTCTGAAGGAGGTGAGGGAGGGGTAAAGGTGGAGAGGTTTAGGCAGGGAGTTCCAGAGCATGACGCCTACACAAATATTGCATCATGTTCGCATGTGCCTGCTGTCAGACCGCAGTGTTTTACAAAGTTTTACATTGAAACGATACAGTTATTAGATGGAGCTAAATTATCACTAAATGGCCCAGCGTGTTTTCAATTGTTTTCCCTAATGCCAACTGTACAATAGCCACACATTCAATGTAGCCTCACACGGTGCGATGGCCTGTTCCAGTTCTATATATCTAGATACAGAATCAATTTCCATCAGTTTATTTGAAACCAATAACTTAATATATTTCTAACGGGTTGAATGGAGGAACATGATCTATCTACATGTTTTTATCATTTGATTTGAAATGAATACTCATAAAAGTATTTGGGTGGGAATTTACTGGATAACAGCAAAACTGGCAATGCTTGAGGCATATGTTCCTGCAGCCAAAGCTCACATTGACAACCTGGAACTGTGCGGGAATGAATCGTAAAGGGGAACAAAAGAGTTAAAATCTTCGTCCCTGGGTGGGCTCGAACCACCAACCTTTCAGTTAACAGCCGAACGCGCTAACCGTTTGCGCCACAGAGACGGTCAGATATGGCGCTGCAAGATTCCCTTAAGTAGGGTGCCAGCGAGATAAAGTTTCAGATTTCTGCGACAGAAATAGCAATTGCTCACGATCAGTTTTACATTTCCACATTAAAGAATGGGACATTCATTGTGAGCACATAGAAACTGACTGGTCCCGCAAACTGCAGACACACCCATGTCACTGCGAACCAGCTCTCCCGCAACCGCTGCGATCTCCCTTCCAGCATTTCTGTGCCTTGTTTGTTCCGAATTACTCTGATTGTCCCGAACCCAATGGTGCGTTTGATTTCCTGACCTGCAATAACGAGAATGTCTTTAAATGTCTCAGAGCCGTTAATGTCACCGATACCATCAGATAAAATCTCCCAGCGTCTGAAATCAGGGAACGATGTCATGACCGCCTCTGGACAATCGGGCGGTTCGCCCTTCATTCTCCACTGATTCCGTTTCCTGAAGCGGATCTAAAGATTCTTTCGAACCTTTCCGCTCCCAACTGGCAATCTTTTCCAATCCTCCGCCTTGCATCATATCCAGGGATGAGGGAATTCAGTTATATGGAGAGACCATCGAAGCTGGGATTGTTCTCCTTAGAGCGAAGAAGGTTAAGCGGAGATTTAATAGAGGTGTTCAAAATTATGGGGGGCGCGGGGGGGGGCGGGGTAATAGAGCAGAGAGGGAGAAACGTTTTCCACTGACAAGAGGTTCGGTAACAAGAGGACACTGATTTCAGATAACTGGTAAAGTGGTGTGAGGAGATTGTTCTTTACTCAGCGAGTTGTTACGATCTGGCTGAGAGAGCGGGCATCGCGTGAGAGAGCGGGGAAAGCAGATTCAATTGTAACATTAAAAAGGGAAGTTAAAATGGAATTTGAAAACAAGGATGAGAATTTTGATATCGAGGCATTGCTTAACCAGGAGACACTGTAGGTCAGCGAGCACAGTCGCGATGGGTGAACGGGACTTGATGGGAGTTAGGGCGAAATTCAAATCCACGCGCACTTCACGCAATTGATTAATAATCCGTGGCTGAGTCACTCGGCCCCGCGGCCCAACAGAACACTTACACCAACTGCATGTGCCCAATATTACTGAAGTTTAAATGTTAAGTGTCAGTGCCACAAAAGCTTAAATAATCTTCCTCACGCACAAGCCTTCAACCAGAGCATTGATAAAGACCCACTCCACCTGGAATGTGATTCGATTAATCAACAGAGTTCAACTTGGATTATAATTACTATTAATATAAAAGTGGATTGAATATTTTCGTGGCATTTAGGACACTATTTGGAGAAAGTGGGTGTGGAAACTGAGAAAATGTTGAGTGTCGGTCATTGAAGATTTGTGATCATTTTATTCAACAACCGAGGGTCAAAACTTTCATAACATTCAATGAAAAAAGTAGGATAAAACCAAACAACCCACACAACAATACAGGAACAGATGTAGGGTTCAAGTAGCTTTGACTCACTTCCAGCACTCTCATCTCCGCCTCAGAAGATCGTTGAGTGAAATCGGTCTACGCCAGCAGCGAACCGGCGGTAAACATTTGAACAGTTGAAGCCTGGCACCAATTTAAAAGTAGCTCAAGCAGATGAAGTTTGCACGACGGAATATCTGTGCTGTATTACACAGTATTACACAGTATTTACAGCAGGGGGACAGGCCATTCAGCCCAACAGGTCCATGCCCGTGTTTTCAGTCTCCTCATGAGCCTCCTCCCATGCAATTTCATCTAACTCCATCAGCATATCCAGCAGGTCAGGCAGCATCTGTGGAGAGAGAAACAGAGTTAACGTTTCAGCTCGATGACAATCAGAATACTTCGGAATAAACAAGGCATCGAAAGGCTCGAAGGGAGACCGCACCGGTTGCAGGAGAGCTGGTTCGCGGTGACATGACTTTATTTAAAGGGTTGCTGATGTAAATCTGAAAACCAGCACCCTGGGATTGTCGGTTCACTAGTGATGAATTTGCAGAAAGAGGAATTGAGCATCTCGCTGAACAGTGTGTGCGCGGTGAAGCGCTGGTTTCCGGACTGGAGCGGTTATCACCTTCGCCTCACACGCGGAATGTCCCGGGCCCGGGCGGGAACATTGTGTCAGAGAATATTATTGTCTGAGAAATAACCGGTCCTGATAAGTTTAACAAAAGTTGCAGCAGATTCCTGGTGTCAGAAGCAATGAACATTTTAAACCAGACTCCTGTTTGTGAAGTGAGATGTGGGTCACAGTTCATCAAATAAAAAAAATATTGAAATATCGACTGTTGGTTAGTAATTATTTCTTTCATTCTGCAAAAGAAGGTCATCAGTTCATTAATGGTGATTAAAACATTTATTTTTCTCACAGAAGATGCATGCAGATAATTGAATTAAAAGCTGCGCTTTAGCCTCTGACTGCGACTCGAAAACAGGCCGTGACAATGAAAGCGCCGAATCCTAACTATTAGATCACCAAGGAAAAATAATTTACATCATTGCGATAATTTTAAATATAATTGGGTCTATCCATTTTGGATGCTAATTTATGTTGACTTGTTTTACATGTAAATGCATTTGTAACTGCTGTTTACAAATGTATCCCATGTACCTGTAATATTTATTCGTTTATTGGGGACATCTGTATTCATTCCAAATGTATTTTGTATATATTTATTTATCAATGTGAAACTTTTAAATTACACACAAATATATTTATACATAACACAGACACACACACACACACAAAACAATGATAAATAACACAAAGATACACACAAATGTATTTATAACTAGAACACAGATACACCCAAGTTCATTTAGAATGATCACAGATGCAATTATATATATTTATATTTTTATAACAGGATTTATCATGTTATATAAATAAACTTCAAACTGGCCCACATATAGTGCATCGCACTCAACACATATACATTAACTATCTTTATAAATATCACACTCAGACAGGAGGCTTGTTAAGAAGATTGAAGCCCATGGGATTAAGGGAAAAATGATGGTATGGATACGGAATTGGCTCAGTGACAGGAAGCAAAGGGTGGTGATGGATGGGTGTTTATCAGACGGGGTGGTGGCTTCCAGTGGTGTTCCCCAGGGTCTGATTTGGGTCCATTATTATTTGCAACTTTTATAAATGAACTTGACTCGAGCAGCATTATAAGGTTTGCATTTGTCACGAAACGTGGCACCTTAATAGATAATGAGGAGGATAGTTGTCGACTTCAGGATGACACAGACAGGATGGTGAAATGGGCAGAAGCATGGCAGATGGAGGCCAATGCGGAGAAGTGTGAAGTGATGCACTTTGGGAGAACTAATATGGAAATATAGCACGGCTGCTCTTTCTAAGCCAGCACAGGCAGGACGGGCCGAATGTCCTCCTTCTGTGATGTGAGTTTCTATGATTCTATATACACACACTGTTTATATTTTCACACGGCCTTGTTTGTAGTTCTAACAACTGTTAACACGCCAAAAGCTTAATTGTTTTTCATACGCTGCTCGACCTGTTGTGCATTGTTAGCAGTTTCTTGGCTTATCATTGGGCGCAGTAATGACCTCGCGGCGCAACGGTATCCCATCTGTGTCCACATCAGACGGCTCCTTGTTCAAATCACGTCGGGGTCAGAACACTTTTTAGCGTTGATTGGAGTCTGGATAATTCCGTAAGAATATTTTCTTTGCCTTTTAACAATAAACAGAAACTTGCTATAAAGTCTGTCTCACTAGTTCCCCAGTGTCAGGGAGAGAAGTGCCAGATGCCCTCGTTTATTTCCTGCTACAAACAGACACCTGCGTTCTCACATCTGAAGGCGCTGTTAAAGAGCATGTCCTTTGTAGGAAGGAGACTTTTCCACAAGTTAAGCCGGGGGTGGGCAGCCAGTCTGCGTTTGTGAGAGAAATGCACTGTACAGGCGGGATTACTGGCGAAACACATGCATTTTGTAGATTGTGCAATGCAGCAGGTGAGCCAGTGAAATCCTTGTATGGCCCACCCAGTGAAGAGCCCGGAAACCTCAGTCAGTAGAACATCAGAGTTTTAATCTGATGGTCCAGGGTTCATGTACTTGTTCGGGTCTTGCTTTTAAATCGCGATTCTCATCTCCATTTGCGTGCAGCCCCAAAAAACACAAGTATTTCACACACATCATCGGAAAAGGAGTAAGACATTTACCCCCTCGAGTCTGTTCCACAATTTAATTAGATCGTGTCTGATCTGTGAAACAACTCCGTTTATATCCTTTTCCCCTATAGCACTTAGGTTAACAAAAAACGATCAATCTCAGGTTTAAATTAACAATTGACCCAGCATCAACAGCAGATTGCGGAAGTGAGTTACACATTTCTACCATCCATTTTTTAAATTCGTTTATGGGATCTGGGCGTCGCTGGCAAGTCCAGCATTTATTGCCCATCCCTAGTTGCCCTTGAGAAAGTGGTGGTGAGCCGCTTTCTTGAACCGCTGCAGTCCGTGTGTTGATGGTACTCCCACAGAGCTGTTAGGTAGAGAGTTCCAGGATTTTGACCCAGCGACAATGAAGGATCGGCGATATACTTCTAAGTCAGGATGGTGTGTGACTTGGAGGGAAACTTGAAGGTGGTGGTGTTCCCATGCGCCTGCAGCCCTTGTCCTTCTAGGTGGAAGATTTCGTGGGTTTGGGAGGTGCTGCCGAAGAAGCCTCGGCTTGCAAAGGAGGTCGAGGGGTGATTTGATAGAGGTGTACATGTTTGGATAGGCTAGACGGGGAAAAACTGTTCCCACTAGTTGATGGTACAAGGACTAGGAGATACAATTTTAAGGTTTTGGGCAAGAGATACAGGGGGGACGTGAGGAAAAATATTTTTACCAAGCGAGTGGTGATGACCTGGAATTCGCTGCCGACAAAAGTGGTGGAAGCGGAGACACTCAATGTTTTCACGGGAGTCTGGATAGGCACTTGAGGGAAATAAACTTGCAGGGGTGCAGGGATAGAGCGGGGAATGGGACTGACTGGATTGCTCTACAGAGAGCTGGCACGGAGTCGAAGGGCCGAATGGCCTCCTTCTGTGCCGGTATGACTCTGACTCAATATTGCAGTCTTTGTTGTTTAAAATCTGTACCTGCCCATTACATTTTAATGATATATGTACATGGACCATTATGTCTCTTTGGACCTCCACTTTTTCTAGTTTTTCACCATTTAGCAAGTATTTGCTCTACCCTTTTTATGTCCTATGTGGATGACCTCACACTTGCTTATATTTATATGCATTTGCCACAGTTCATCCACTCACTTAATCTATGAATATATCTCTGTAATGTTATGCTTCCATCTGCACTGCTGACAATGCCACATATCTTTGCATGCTCCATTGACTTGAGCACAAAAATCTAGGCTGATATCCAGTGCAGTATGGAGCAAATGTTGAACTGTCGGAGGTGCCATCTTTCGGATGAGACGTTGAACCGAAGCCCCGTCTACTAGAACTAGGGGTTTCAGTTTCAGAATAAGGGATCGACCATTTAGGCTGAGATTTCTTCCCTGAAAGGGTGGTGAATCATTGGGATCCTCTACACCAGAGGGTTGTTGATACTCAGTCGTTGACTATATTCCAGACAGAGATCGATAGATTTTTGGATACTCATGGAACCAAGGGGTATGGGGATAGAGCGAAAAGCTGGAGTTGAGGTAGAAGATCAGCCAAGAACTTATTGAATGGCAGAGCAAGTTCGAAGGGCCAAATGGATTACTTCTGCTCCTATGTTTTATGTTCTTACTTGTGTCCCCAGTACGTATACTACTGGTGCTGGAAAGCTAGTCAATACTGGTGTCCCAACAGTAGGTGTACCACCAGTGCTGCAAAAGTAGAGTAATCGCCAGGAGTGCAGCAGTATATTGGGAACGGGAGCGCAGTGGTAATGTCACTGGGCTAGTAATCCAGTATGCCTAGACTAATGATCCAGGGACGTGAGTTTAAATCCCACCACGCCAGCTGGTGAATTTAAATTCAGTTAATTAAATAAATAATTACTAGCATCAGTAATGGTAACCATGAAACTATCGGATTGTCATAAAAACCCAACTGGTTCACTCATGTCATTTAGGGAAGGAAGTCTGCCGTCCTTACCTGGTCTGGCCTATATGTGACTCCAGACCCATAGCAATGCGGTTGACTCTTAATTGCCATCTGAAATGGCCTAGCAAGCCGGTCAGTTGTAAAAAAAACCGCTACGAAAAACAATAAAATGAATGTAACCCGACAGACCACTCAGCACCAGCAACGTCACAACCAGCCCAGTCAACACTGCAAAGACCTCCTCACCAACATCTGGGGGACTTCTGCCAAAATTGGGAGAGCTGTCGCACAGACTAGTCAAGCAACAGGCCTGACATAGTCATACTCACAGAATCCTGCCTTTCAGCCAATGTCCCATCTCCTCCATCAAAATCCCTGGGTATGTCCTGTCCCACTGGCACCAGGGGTGGCGGCACAGTGGGGAAGGAGTGGCCCTGGATGTCTTAAACGTTGATTCCGGACCCCATGAAGTGCCATGACTTCAGGTCTAAGCATGGGCAAAGAAACCTGCTGATTACCGCCTTCCCTCAGCTGATGAAACAGGACTCCTCCATGTTGAACACAGTTTGGAAGAGGCACTGAGAGTAGCAAGGGCACAGAATGATGTGTGGGTGGGTGACTTCAATGTCCATCCCCAAGAGTGGCTCGGTAGCACCACTGCTGACCGAGTCCTGAAGGACCTAACTGCAAAACTGGGCCATCGACAGGTGGTGGGAGAACCAACACGAGGGAAAAACCTACTTGATCTCGTCCTCACCAATCTACCTGTTGCAGATGCATCTGTCCATGACAGTATTGGTAGCAGTGACCACCGCACAGTCATTGTGGAAACGAAGTCCCGTCTTCACACATGAGGACACCCTCCATCGTGTTGTCTGGCACTACCACCGTGCTAAATGGGATATGATTCAGAATAGATCTAGCAGCTCAAATCTGGGCATCCATGATGCGCTGAGGGCCATCGGCAGCAACAGAATTGTATTCCACCACAATCTGTAACCTCATGGCATATCCCCCATTCTACCATTACCATCAAGCAAGGCGACTAACCCTGGTTTAACAAGGAGTATAGAAGAGCAGGCCAGGAGCAGCACCAGGCTTACGTAAAAATAGGTGCCATCCTGGGGAAGCTGCAACAAAGGACTACATGCATGCTAAAAAGCGGAAGCACCATGCTATAGATCCCACAATCCCTAATCAATGGATCCGATCAAAGTTCTGCAGTCCTGCCACATCCAGTCTTGAATGGTGATGGATCATAAACAACCAAAGGGAGGAGGAGATTCAAGAATATCCCAATCCTCAATGATGGTGGAGCCCTGCACTTGAGTGCAAAAGACAAGGTTGAAGCGTTTGCAGCCAGAAGTGCCGAGTGGATGATCCATATCGGCCTTCTCCTCAGATCCCAACCATCACAGATGCCAGTCTTCAGCCAATTCGATTCAGTCCACGTGATATCAAGAAACGGCTGAGCGCACTGGATGCAGCATAGGCTATGGGCCCTGATAACGTCACGGCTATTGTGCTAAAGACCTGTGCTCCAGAACCAGCAGCGCCTCTGGCCAAGCTGTTCCAGTACTGCTATAACACTGACATCTATCCGACAATGTGGAAAACTGGCCAGTTATGTCCTGTCAACAAAAACAGGACAAGGTCAATTACCGCCCCATCAGTCTACTCTAAATCTTCAGCAAAGTGATGGAAGGTGTCATCGACAATGCTTTCTAGTGGCACTTACTCACCAATAACCAGCTCATTGATGTCCAGATTGGGTTCCGCCAGGACCACGCGGCTGCCGACCTCATATCAGCCTTGGTTGAAACATGGACAAAGGAGCTGAATTCCAGAGATGAGGTGAGAGTGACTGCCCTTGA
This sequence comes from Squalus acanthias, assembly GCA_030390025.1. Classification (NCBI taxonomy): domain Eukaryota; kingdom Metazoa; phylum Chordata; class Chondrichthyes; order Squaliformes; family Squalidae; genus Squalus; species Squalus acanthias. The sequence goes on along the minus strand of JASTWF010000290.1, from coordinate 339,995 downwards.
CATCAAGGCAGCATTTGACCGACTGCGGCATGAAGGAGCCCTAGTAAAACTGAAGTCAATGAGAAAGGGGGGAACACTCTCCACTGGCTGGAGTCATACCTAGTAAAAAGGAAGATGCTTGTGGTGATTGAAGTTCAATCATCACAGCCCCAGGACATCGCTGCAGGAATTCCTCAGGGCAGTGTCCTAGGCCAAACCATCTTCAGCTGGTTCATCAATGACCTTCCCTCCAACATAATGTCAGAAATGCGGAAGTTCGCTGATGACTGCACAGTGGTCAGCGCCATTCACAACACCTCAGATAATGAAACAGTCCATGCCCGCATGCAACATGTCCTGGATGACGTTCAGGCTTGGGCTGATAATTGGCAGGTAATATTCGCGCCACAGAAGTGCCAGGCAATGACTATCTCCAACAAGCGAAAGTCTAACAACCTCCCCTTGACATTCAACGGCATTACCATCGACCAATCCCTCACCATCAACATCCTGGGGGGTCACCATTGACCAGAAACTTAGCTGGACCAACCAGATAAATAATGTGGCAACAAGAGCAGGTCAGAGGCGAGGTATTCTGCGACTTGTGTCTCACCTCCTGACACCCCAAAGCCTTTCCACCATCTACAAGGCACAATTAGGGAGTGTGATGGGACACACTCCACTTGCCTGGATGAGTGCAGCTCCAACAACATTCAAAAAGCTCGACACCATCCAGGAAAAAGCAGCCGTTTGATTGGCACCCCATCCACCACCTTAAGCATTCACTCCCTCCACCACCAGCGTGCCATGGCTGCAGTGTGCACCATCTACAGGATGCACTGCAGCAACTCGCCATGGCTTCTTCTGCAGCACCTCCCAAACCCGCGACCTCTTCCACCTAGAAGAACAAGAGCAGGAGGCGCATGGGAACACCACCACCTCCAATTTCCCCTCCAGTTCACACACATTCCGCACTTAGAAGTTTATCGCCGATCCGTCATCGTCGCTGGTCAAAATCCTGGAATTTGCTCCCTAACAGCACTGTGGGAGTACGTTCACCACACGGACTGCAGCGGTTCAAGTAAGGCGGTTCACCAACACCTTCTCGTGGGCAATTAGTGATGGGCAATAAATGCTGGCCTTGCCATCGACGCCCACATCCCATAAACGAATAAAAAAAAGATAAAGATGTTGGGTCACCGTCAGTACAACCGGATTAGACTCTCGAACAGGAATAGAAACAGCTATAGCAGCAAAAGAGCATTGTCATCTCTGGTGTAACTGTAGGGTACCTAGTACCAGAGGAACAGAGTCACAGCTAGTGTGTATGTAGGGGTATCAGTAGTACCATCGCCGTAGGGTCACTGCTGGTGTAAGTGTAGGGAACCACTAGCACCAGAGGAGGACGGTCAGCACTGGTGTAAATGTACGCTGCCACTAATACCGGAAGAGCATTGTCACTACCAGTATAAGTGTACAGGTACCACTCGTACCGGAGGAGCTCTGTCTCCTCTAGTGTAAGTCTAGGGGTACCACTAGACCCGGAGTAACATCGTCACCTCTAATATAAGTAGAGGACTGTTAGAGCAGGAGCTTGGACTCCTCTAGTGTAAGTGTAGGGATACCTCTAGTACCAGACGAGGACGGTCAGCTCTTGTGTAATTGAAGGTTACCACTAATACCAGAAAAGCACTGTCACTACCAGTGTAAGTGTGCGGTTACCACTACTACCGGTGGAGCACGGTCATCTCTAGTGTTTATGTAGGGTTACCACTCGTACAGTAGAAGCAGGAGCACTGCTGGTGTAAGTGTAGGGAACCAATAGAACATGATTTCACGTGCAGTACTAGTCGAAGTGCAGGGTTATCGCTAATACCGGAGCAGTAAGTCACCTCGAGTATAATGTATTGCAACACCTGTACTGAAGGAGCACTTTCTTCACTTGTGTAAGTGTAGGGGTACCAATAGTACTGGATGATCAAGGTCACCTCGAGTATAAGTGCAGTGTACTGCTAATACCAGAGATGCACTTTCACAACTAGTGTAAGTGTAGTGGTACCAATAGTACCAGAGAAGCATGGTCACCTCTAGTGTAAGTGTAGGGGGTACCAATAGTAACAGAGAAGCACGGTCACATCGAGTTTAAGTGTAGGGCTTCTACAAGTACAGGAGGAGCATGTCACCTCTAGTGTAAGTTTAGGTGTACTACAACTACCAGAGGAACACGGTTGCCATTAACGTGCAGGAATGGGGTCATCAACAATACCGCCTAAACTGGAGGAGTTGGATCAATAAGACTGAGTCCAGGATAGGGTTCAGGACGTGTAGTGCGAGGGGAGCTGCCTTAAATGCTCCTGTAGTAATAGGGTCAGCAGCAGTGATGGGAGATTGAACTGTCTAATTGTAAAGAATGGTTAAATTGCAGATGTTTTAAAAAAAAGTTTCCAATAACAATTTCAACGAATTCTCTTAATCTGACGTATCAGACAACAAAAAACAACTTACCTGAATCTATTTGTTAAATGACTGTAACTAATGCTAATTATGAGTTAACTAGATTGACACCCTGGAGGATGGATGTGTGGATAAATATAGGATCCCTTCCATTGCCTCGGCCGAGCGCCAGTCAGAGTTTTTCAGCTCCCACAGAATTTATCCATTCTCAGAAAATGGGGCGACCAACTATTCTGCTGATAAAAGTGATTTACTACCCGATTCTCGCAGCTGTCGGTGTCCCCGGTGAGCCATCGTAACCTGTTTATTGTGAATCTGTGTTTATTGTGTCCCTATTCTTACAGCAGGTTGGATAAGGTGAAGTGTCTCTCAGATGTCAGCATTACACAGTCTGCAGTTACCGGAACAAACAAGTGAACCGTGTGTCCTCACTCCCCACGCTCCCCTTAATCTGATAGCATCACTGATGTTACAATGTTCCTTGAAGCTGCAACACAAGGATTTCAGTGGATTTCCGGACCTTTTTTCACCCCGTGCAGAGTGAGCGCTGCAGCATCTCATTAAAATGAGTGGGCCAGTTCACCAGGTAATGGCTCAATCCTGTTCCCATACTGCTCCGTGTTCATAATCACACTGAATGGAGTAAAAATGCTCTCAACTAGTATCACTATAGGTATTCCATTCAGATACAGGAACATTATTTCTCTCCTCTCTCTTTCTTACAGCGAACCTGGTGACAATTGTCATTCTCTCCCGAGGAAACTGCGGCCTTTCCAAGTGTATCTATGTCTACATGGTGGCCATGGCTACAGCAGATCTACTGGTCATGATCATCAATGCAATGGTGTATTATATTTTTAGTTATCACTTTCCTCTTTCATTCCTGTCCCACACTCCCATATGTACGTTCATTCTGTACATGACTGCAGTTACCTTCGATTTGTCTGTTTGGTTCACCGTCTCCTTCACATTTGATCGATGTGTAGCTCTCTGCTACCAAAAGTTTAAAACAAAGTATTGGACAGCCAGAACTGCGTCCGCGGTTGTAACAATATTCTCTGTTCTGATCTTGTTAAAGAACATCCCCTTTTGGTTTGCATTTGAAACTCAGCAAATAATTAACAAAGTGCAGTGGGGCTGCCGGTCAAGTGTGGCTTTTTTTTCCTCATCTCCAGGTATAGCATACTCTTGGTTTCACAGCGTCTGGGTCGTTTGGCTTCCTTTTACTTTAATCGCCTTGTTTAATTCTTTAACTGTCCGACGTATTTTAGCAGCCAATAGAGCCCGCAGGGGACTCCGGGGTCACAGGAGTGAGAATGACAGCGATACAGAGATGGAGAACCGAAGGAAATCCATCATTTTACTCTTCACTATATCGGGCAGTTTTATATTGCTGTGGCTGACAGCTGCCGTGAGTTTTGTAACAATCAGACTGACGAACACCATTAATTACCGAGGCGATCGAACAGACGCTGGATACATCGCCACTGAAACCGGGGCCTTGCTGAAGTTTTTGAGTTCAATTCAAAACCCGTGTATTTATGCAGCGACCCAGAGGAAATTCAGAGAAGAGCTGAAGAATGTGGTTAAATCTCCCTGGACACTGATTCTGAGATTATTTAATAAATGCAGATAAAAAATCAAGTCGAAAGAAAGTTTCCTCGTAACGGAATCTCAATTTCAGTTCCTTTACATCTTTTCCTTCTTTCTGGTAATATGAAAATTGGGAGAGAATTTGTGAGAAAATGTCTTCCATTTTGTAGCACACTTGTGATGTCGACTTCACTTTCGTTTTTAACGCTTCTTTTACCGAGAAAACATAACCGATTCCTGCAATTTTAACACTTTTCAAGTTCAGGGATCAAAGATAACAATGATGAGGTTCAGCATTTGAGTAGGACATGAACACTGTAGATACGGTGATGGGCGTGTCAGTTTAAAATCATGATTAAAGTGTCATTCGGTGCTGAAATAAATCAAACGTCTTGTGATTCATTATTACTGAGATCGACTATTAAGGAAATGGTAAAAGGGCGATAAAAAACTCAAAATATGATTAGGCAGGGTCAACATGGTTTATGAAAGGGAAATCGTGTTTGACAAATTTAGTAGAGTTTTTTGAGCAAATAACTAGCAGGGTGGATAAGGGGGAACCAATGGATGTAGCATATTTTGATTTTCAAAAGGCATTCGATAAGGTTTCACACGAAAATATGTTACACAAGATAAGGCCTCATGGGTTTGGATGATATATCAGCTTGGATAGAGGATTGGTTAAAGAAAGACTTGCATTTTTACAGCGCCTTTCACGACCACTGGACGTCTCAAAACGCTTTACAGCCAATGAAGTAATTTTGAAATGTAGTCACTGTTGTAATGTTATAAACGTAGCAGCCAATTTGCACACAGCAAGCTCCCACAAACAGCAATGAGATGATGACCAGATAATCTGTTTTTGTTATGTTGGTTGAGGGATCAACATTGGCCAGGACACCGGGGAGAACTTCCCTGCTATTATTCGAAATAGTGCCATGTGATCTTTTATGTCCACCTGAGAGAGCAGGCAGTTTAACATCTCGTCCGAAAGACGGCGCCTCCGACATTGCAGCACTATGTCAATACTGCACTGGAGTGTCAGCCTCGCTTTATGTTCTCAATTCTCTGGATGGGGACTTGAACCCACATCCTTCTGACTCTGCTACCCACGGAACCACAGCTGACAGTCATAAGGTAGCGGTCATAAATCAGAGAGCAGGCATAAACGGGTCATTTTCAGGGGTGCCGCAAGTATCAGTTATTTACAATCTAAATTAATGACTTAGATGACGGGATTGAGTGTAATGTATCCAAGTTTGCTTATGACACAAAGCTCGTTGGGAAAGCTGTGAGGAGAACACAAATAATCTACAAAGGGATATAGAAAGGTTAATTGAGTGAGCTTATTCACTTTGCTAGGAAGAATAGAAAAACAGAATATTTTTCAATGGTAAGAAACTATTAAATATTGGTGCTCACTGGGTTTTGGGTGTTCTTGTAGAAGAAACAAAGAAAGTTAGCATGCAAGTACAGCAAGCAATTCGGAAGGCAAATGGTATGTTGTCGTTTATTGCAAGGGGGTTGGAGTGCAAGAGCAAGGAAGTCTTACTACAATTGTACAGGGCTTTGGTGAGACGGCAGATGGAGTACTGCGCACAGTTTTGCTCTCCGTACCCAAGAAAGATGTACTTGCCTTAGAGGCGGTTTAATGAAGTTTGACTAGATTGATTCGTGGGAAGAGAGGTTTGTCCTATGAGGACAGATTGAGTTGAATGGGCCGATACTATCTGGAGTTTAGAAGAATGAGAGATGATCTCATTGAAAGATATAAGATTCTGAGAGGGCTTTATACAGCATATGCTGCGAGGTTATTTCCACAGGCTGGACAGTCTAGAACGAGCAGGCACGGGTCTCTCTATCCGTCACCCTTCCTCATTGACAAAGAGAGCGGGCTCTTGTGACGTGATCAGTGTTCAAATGGAGGAAACAGGCGCAACTCGGCTCATCCATGTGACCTTTCACCTCTTTTCCCCCAGATACTGACTTAAAATCTCGATTGTGCACTGACTGGTGTCTCTCACTCAGCACAAAGATGGAGTCTGCTCTTGTTTTGTGCTGTCGATAAAAGTATCATGCGTAATATTATTGATATTCTGTCTCAATCAGTCTCCCAAATAAAATGTTAAAGGAATGTAAAAATGAATGACTATTCATAAAGTTATTAACTATTACAATTGTTGCAACTGATCCGTTCAAAACACTACCAGCAACGTTGAATCCGTTACAAATAGTCCATCGGTGATCTCGCCTGATTCTGCGAGAAACTGCAAGGAATTGGAGCAGAGTCACAATGGGAAGGCGCAGAAGGGTTTGGATGGAAAGGAGCGATAGCGATCCAAATACTCAATTCATAGAAAGTGTGTTTTCGGGTGGATAAGACCTTTAGAAAACCAGCAGAAATCTGTGTTTTATAGACATGGGCAGCATGAAAGCGAGCAGTGTTGATACACCAGGATGGTTCCATGGATCAGAATTATACTGGTGATGAGAGACAAGAGATTGGGTCTGCTTACACTGGAGCAGCGAAAGCTAAAAGGAGATTTAATAGAGTTTTTAACAATTATGAAAAGTTTCGGCAGAGTGAAGAGGGAGAGATTATTCCCTCTAGTTAGGGAGCTAGCAATCAAGGGTGATCGACTTAAAATGGTCACAAAGGTAATGAACAGCGAGGTTAACATAAACTTTTGTATGCAAAGGGTTACTGGAGCATGGTCTGTTTTACCTCGGGGAATAGTTAGGGAAAATTAGGTGAATATTTGAAAAAGAGGAAATAAAAGGAGAGAGAGGAGGACAGTGCGGATAGTTTTTGATTGCTGTATCACAGAAACCTGTACTGATAGAATGGGTCAAATGACCTAATCCTGCCCAATTACTTTCTGTGGTTTAATACGGGTACCTGTGTTGGATCAATTTATTGTATTTGTTTCTATGATTCCTTCATTTCCATTGAGCTTCTATTGAATAAACCGTTATAAATAAACTGGTACCACGGAAGATCCCAGAGGTACAATAGTCACCCGTCCCATACAGTTTCCCATTTGTCAATAACCTACTTTCATTTTGTAATGAGCTGTCTGTGCAGCGCCTGATCTCCCGCCCATCCCATAATTCCTCACCGTTTGTAGATGTGGAAACTTGTCCGCTGCGTCGTTAAAATCGGACTGGTTTATTCCAACTGCATTTCCCCTGCCCGACAGGCCGGTGATGTCATAGAGTCATGGAGTCATAACGGCACAGAAGGAGGCCATTCGCCCCATCGAGTAGGCGCCGGCTCTCTGTAGAGCAATCCAGTCAGTCCCATTCCCCCGCTCTATCCCCGCAGCTGTGTTTCAGAAACTCCGACAGGTTAGTTAAAGATGACACATCGTCCCTCAAACCAATATAATTCCCTCAGGAATCTTCGCTAATTGAGGAACCTTGCAACAGTGTCAGTAAACCGTCACTCCTGTCAGCCCCATTTCTTTATCTCGCGGTGTCTGGGTCCCTGGATTACAGATTACCATTTTACATTTGAAAATTGCCTCATCACTGCCGTTCCATCACTCCTTCGATGATTCACTTGTGCTTTACTCCGGACACTAATTAAACGGTTTTATTGAAACCATATAATCTACGTGCACAACACTTTATATTCTGAAAAATCGATGTCTTTACCCATAACACTGCCCCTATATATATTGGACCCGTGGTGCCTCTCATTCTTTTTTAAATGGATAAATACATTTTAATTCCACACTCCACTGCCGGAGTCCCACACGCACAATGGTGGTTTATAGCAAATTGCGGGTGCGCTTCCTCAGCTTTCATTCCTTTGATATTAATGGGCGGAAGATCGCGCACAATGCAAGATGTGTAGAATCATAGAGCAGAGACAGAAGCCATTCGGCCTGTTGTGCCTCTGCCGGCTATTTGAAATAGGAGCCAATTAGTCCAATTCCCCTACTCTTCCCCCATAGACCTTCAAACATAGGGACATAGGATCGGGAGGAGGCCATTTACCCCCTCGAGCCTGTTCTGCCACTTAATGAGATCATGGCTGATCAAACTTTTACTTGTTAATAATGTATCCAATTCGCTTTTGAAAGTTTCTATTTTATAAAGTTTTCAGCATTGGCTCGATGGTAGCACTTTCTCTGAGTCAAATGGTCGTGGGTTAAAGCCCCGCTCCAAAAACTTGGGCGCAACATCTGTGCTGACACCTCAATACAGTTCTGAAGTTTTGTTGGAGGTGCGGTCTTTTGGGTGAGACTTAACCGAGGCCACTTCTAACCTCTCTGGTGTACATGAAAGATGCTGTGGCATTGTTTCGAATGCGGGTAGGGGAGTTCTCCCCGTTGTCTTGGCCAACATTTATCCCTCAACCAATATCACTAAATCAAATTATCTGGTCCTCATTACATTGCCGTTTGAAGGACTGTCTGTGCACAAATTGACTGCCGCCTTTCCAGCATTACAAAAGTGACTAACATATTGGGCCAGAAATTCGGCTCCCTGGCTTCCCACAGGTGCAAGGATCGTGCGCGGACCTACCTACTGCGTCTGCCGTTGACCTCTGGGCCCACGGGGACTTCGGCTCCTGGGCCTCCTCCAACTGCCAGCGCGCAGTGATTGTGTATCCCAGGGGCGTAGTTAGTGCGATGCGTCCCCTGGGATCACGTGGGCCATGGAGAGCCAATGGCAGCAGACCATCTTTCATTCATAGATTTGACAGGAAGACCTGTCAAATCTATGAATACAGATCGGCCCCAAAACATCCCTAAAACTACAAATACATTTTTTTAAATCACATTTTTAAAATAACTATAAATTACATTAATTAACTATTTTAAACAAAAATTTTAATTTTTGAAAAAATGAATTACATTTTTTAACGAGGCTAAAACTAAACTTACCTTTATTTAAAGTAATTAAAAAAGATAAATCTGTGAAAAAAATGTTTAAAATTTAATAAAATCAACACTTACCTTTTTAAAAGAATGCGAGAAGTCGCACAACACCAGGTTATGGTCCAACTGTTTTATTTGAAATCACAAGCTTTCGGAGCACTGCTCCTTCGTCAGGTGAGCGAAGGAGCAGCGCTCTGAAAGCTTGTGATTTCAAATAAAACTGTTGGACATTAACCTGGTGTTGTGCGACTTCTCACATTTGTCCATCCCAGTCCAACACCGGCATCTCCACATCATTGTTAAAAGAAGGCCTTGCGCATCCTTTTTAAAAGTGTATCTTCTCCGTGCTTACCTTCACGGAGGAACCTGTAAAACAAATCCAAAGTGCGAGGCGAACGCGCTGGCCCTCTGGCGCGCGCGTTCGACCTCAGTTCCCTTTCCACAGGGGAACGGAAGTGCCGGTTTCCCGCGCATACGCAGTGCATGCAAGAAACCGACACTTTCGTTCCGTCCTCGGGTGAGTACACAGTGCGTACTCACCCGACAACAGCCGAATTTCTGCCCCATTATAAGTACTTCATTGCCTATAATGCACTTTAGGGCGCCATGAGGTAGCGAAAGGCGCTATAGAAACGCAAGCGATTCTTTTTTTATTAATTCTGCATCTATCAACCTTTTAGGCAGTCCATTCCAGATCATAACAAATCACTGCGTTACAAAAATCTCCTAATTTCCGTCCTGGTTGTTTTGCCACTTACCAAAAATCTGTGTGCTTTGCTTAAATACCCTACTGCCAGTGGAAGCAATTTCACCTTATTTACTCTAATCCCTCATAAATGTTAACATCTCTATCTAATCTCTCCTGAACCTACTCAGCTCTATGGAGAACCATCCCAGCTTCTCGTTATGTTGGCAATTTCCAGGCCTTTCACCCGCTGTGGGCGAGGCCCCACCCGAGACCTCACATCCGCATACCTCCAGTCTTACCTTGATCTCTTTCTTGCTCTGCTTAGAATATAATTATTTAATTGATTTTTATAATCAACAATTTAATATTAAGCAAACTACATTATATGTATGTCAACCAATTGAGCTTTGACACGAATCCAATCTCTTCCTTTAACGATTTTATCAAATCGCCGCTAATATAATTTCGCCCATCGCTATATAAAAAGCTGAAAATAAAATATGATTGATATTTTATTAATTCAAAGTGTAGCTCTATAAGTCAATTGATTTGTTCGACTCTCCCTGCTCTTCTTCTTATCATGGCGCCGCTCTCCTGTTTCCCTTTCTTTCTGTTAAATCCCACACTCTGCCAGACCCCAGTCCGTCTGGTTCCCGCACTCTGCCTCTTCCCGATCTTCCCTTTGTTCGAGAATGGGCCCTTGAATATCAGAAGGAGAGAGGTCAAATCAAAAGGATTATTGTTGTTACAAGAAATGATCTCACCCCATTTGTACTGTGTGTTCACTTCTGGTAAGCTAATCATGGAAAGAATACTTGTGCACTTTATAGGTCACATAGTTCAGCAAGAGAGGTTCCAGGGATTCACAATTCCAGTTTTGAAGAAATTGTAGGAAATCGTACTTTCTACTTTCAGAACAAAGGATACCTACAAGCCATCTAATGTCAGGTTGAAGGTTATGAGGAGAATGTACAGAGTTCTTTGCTCAAATTATTCATCCTGGCAAGGATTCAGTCATAAAGATCTACAAGTTCAAAATGTGAAATTAGGAGTTAGGAGGGAAGGCGGTCGGAACATTTCAGTTCATTGGGTAACTGTACTCTGTATGTTATTTATTAATTACTAGGAGGGTCATTCAGACCAAACCTACTTATCTCTCACTGAAATTTAAAATTGTATTATCGAACGCTTATCACATGACAAACATTGCAGTTGGAAAGCACCACAACCTACCCTGCTGTAAAAACAAGTGCAATCTCCATGTGCTGCGTAGCAAAGACAAACATCGATGTTGTTGGACTGCTTCCTTGGACTTTTTCGTTTCGTTAATTTAAAAGATAGATTACACAGTCACTCAGTTGTAGTAATGCGGGATCAGGTGTTTATTGGAACCTCATAATATCCACAACTAGTATGAGTGCACAAATCATTTCATACTATACAAAACTTTTCATTCTATACAAAACCACTGTGAAACCTCAGGTCTTTGCATACTACACCATCCCAGTATGAGCGAACTCAGGTCTTTTCATATTACACTATCCCAATATGAGCGAGCTCAGGTCTTTTCATATTACACTATCCCAATATGAGTGAGCTCAGATCTTTTCATATTACACTATCCCAGTATGAGCGAGCTCAGCTCTTTTCATATTACACTATCCCAGTATGAGCGAGCTCAGGTCTTTTCATATTATACTATCCCAGTATGAGCGAGCTCAGGTATTTTCATATTACACTATCCCAGTATGAGCGAGCTCAGATCTTTTCATATTACACTATCCCAGTATGAGCGAGCTCAGGTCTTTTCATATTATACTATCCCAGTATGCGCGAGCTCAGGTCTTTTCATATTACACTATTCCAGTATGCGCGAGCTCAGATCTTTTCATATTACACTATCCCAGTATGAGCGAGCTCAGATCTTTTCATCTTAAACTATCCCAGTATGAGCGAGCTCAGATCTTTTCATATTACACTATCCCAGTATGAGCGAGCTGGTGTTGAGACATTACACTAATGAATTCCAGTGTGAGCCGTTAAAACACAAACCCACTCACACTCCTATATCATTCTTTACCTTTGTTCACTACATTCCATGCATATGCCAATAAATAATGGTACATCAAAGATACATGCACTTGCCAAGAGAATAACAACATTAATTAAACAACCAGACATTTAACTTTTCTAATTCCTGCAATAAAAATCTTGCCATCCATGTTATTGCTATGACATACAGGGGATCAAGTTGACATATTCGGATATGGCTGAATGACTTCTAGTATCTTATTCCCTGTGACGATATCCTTTGGTTTGAACTCCTCTTAACCAATTTACAACTCATGCTCAGCTGAAATCTGTTTGAACTTTTAACTCAGCGCGTGCTGATCTGACAGACTGTGCAGAAAGAATAGCGAGGTTCCCAAGTACTGTGAACCCTTGTGTCCACAGCCATAAACTGAAGAAATTCGTTGTTGGCAGTTTGAACATCAAGATTTATAAAGAAGAAAGCTAGCAAGTTATCGTGAAATCAGCGAAGAACATCAAAAACACACTTTTAAAAGGAATAATCCTCTCACTACATATACTGCAGTTTAGGAGGCAAGAATAAGAACTCTATTATTTAACATTATTTTGTTCAGTTCCATATTTATCCTGACATTTTTCAAGTTGATAGTCTTTGGCACCTGCCCCTAATTTAACAAACCGTAAGCTGGCGATGCATTTATATGCGTTCTATTGAAGTACAACTAAAGGATTCTCCCTGTGTAGTGTTCAAGGGCCCATACACAGCATCGAACGCACGGAATCTCCCGAGCTGTGAATCGAACTACATTCCCAAGTCCTGGAGATTCATTGTTGGAAAGCAGTGTTTTGGTATCTTGAATGATATATGCTGAGGAATCAGAGAGGGGCAGAAATTCGGCTTTCCGGCTTCCTGTGTGTGCAAGCATCGTGCGCGTACTTGCCCACCGCACCTGCAGTTGTGCTTTGGGCCCATGAGGACTTCGTGTCCTGGGCCTCCTGCAGCTGCTGGCGCGCAGTGCTTGTGTATCCCAGGGGCGCAGTTAGTTCGAAGCGTCCCCTGGGATCACGTGGGCCATGGAGAGCGAATCCTAGTAGGGCATTTTCATTCATAGATTTGACAGGAAGAACTGTCAAATCTATCAATAGAGATCGGTCCCAAAACCACACTTAAAATTCAAATAAATTAAAATAAAAAATCATATTTTTAAAATAACTGTAAGTTAAATAAATTAACTACCTTAAACAAAAATTTCAATTTTTGAAAAAGTTAATTATAATTTTTAACAGTGCTAAAAATAAACTTATATTTCTTTAAAGTATCTAAAAAAGATAAACCTGTTGAAAAAAATTTAAATTGTAATTAATTAACCACTTACCTTGTTAAAAACAGGCCTTGCGCCTCCTTTTTAAAAGTGCAGCTTCTTCACACTTACCTTCCCGGAGAAACCTGAAAAAAAACTGATGTTCGCTGCGTGCGCGCAGCCTCTCCCGCGCACGCGTTCGACTTCTGAACCCCTCCCTTCAGGGGAACGGAAATTCCGGTTTCCCGTGCATGCGCAGTGCATGCAGGAAATCGGCACTTCATGTGGCCTTACGGGTGAGTACACAGCGCGTACTCACCCGACAACAGCCGAATTTCTGGCTCAATTTCTTGCAAAACTATCAAGGAAGAAGCCAGACCACACGCCATGTACTAAACGGTGTTTCACGGTAACCAAAAACAGCCTAAAGCTACAGTTGGGCACATGAGCGCTTAAAAAGCGTGAACACAAATAATCAGAGTTATCTATTAAATGATTAGCACATCAGTGACGGGTTGACTCACTTAACAAGGTTAAGTAGCACAGGTTGTACAGGCGCCCATCGTCGTGTGGCTGTAGGCATGAACTGCGATTGGTTTTCCTTAGGTAAAGGCTTCCTGAATTGTTTCTCTTGTTTATCGCATTATGTCTCGACGCCTTCCCTTCGTCTGCCTGCAAGGCAATGTGAAGTAAATACACGGGAAGAGAGAGCAACAGACTGACAGACAGAAATCCAAAAAGTTTGATGATTGAAAGCTGCGTGGATTTTCTGCCCTGAGAGCAACGTCTACGAGCACGAAAAGCCAACTAACCCTGGTATTCCCCGGCGGTCATCCATCCAAGTATTAACCAGGCCTCACTCTGCTTAAAAGATCAGTGCTTCGCTGTAAATCAGCACCAAAATATTCTTAGCGTTAACTACAACGTGGATAATAGTCTGAGGTTTTAAATTGTTGAGACTAGTTTAAGAGTAACTCATTAATTGCTGCCAAGTTAAACACTTTCGATAGCCAGTTTACTAAATAGCTAAAGGCCACGTGTGAATACCTACATTCAGATTTTGTATGACCTTGTCTTTACCAACAGTGTGGTTGAATCAACCTCCTTCATTGCCTGGGTCGCAGGCGTTAACTTTTGAAGAAACGAGTCGATGAGCGCACTTTCAACAGCAGGGCTTTCGTTTTCCACTTGGATCTCTATTCGCTGCGGGGCCTGAACATTACATTTCCCATTAAAGCTGTTGGGTGGCCTGAGATTCTCCGCGCTCCTTTCAGCTGTATCAATGTGTGCCAGGAGTGTGGTAAATGTAATTATTGGATCCGATCAGGTAAATCCGAGTCATAGAGCCGTTCAGACATACAGAACCTCATGATCAGCCACAATCTATTGTTAAAACAACACTTAGCTGCGCAATAGATATTCTCCTAAAAGAGATAATTTCAGGCAGCTTTTCTATCACAAAAACATTTTTGTTTATTCATTAATGGGATGTGGGCGTCGCTCGCAATGCCGGCATTTATTGCCATTCCCTAATTGACCTGGAGAAGGTGGTTTTGAGCTTCCTTCTTGAACCGCTGCAGTTTTGGTGCTGAAGGTATTGTCAGTGTTGTTTGGTATGGCGTTCCACAATATTGGCCGAGCGACGATAAGGAATGGTGATGTATCTCCAAGTCGCGATATCACTTGGAGGTGAATTTGTACGTGGTGGTGTTCCAATGCGCTTGCTGCCCTTATTTTTCTCTGTGGTAGAGGTCGCGGTTTTGGGAAGGTCTGTCGAATAAGACTTGGCGAGTTGATGCAGGGCATGTTGTAGATGGTACACATTCAGCCAAGTTGCGCTGCTGGTGGAGGTTGTGAATGTTTAAGTAGTGGATGAGGCGCGGCTGAAGTGGGATGCTGTGTTCTTATGTCCTCGATGGTGTCGACCTTCTTGTGTGCTGTTGTAGCTTCATTTATCCAGGTAAGTGGGACGTATTCCAGCGCACTAATGACTTGTGCCTTGTAGGTGTTGGAAAAGCTTAGTGGAGTCAGGAGGTGAGACACTCTACCCAAACTGTGATCTGCTCTTGCAGCCATAGTATTTATGTGGCTGGTCCAGTTAAATTATGTTACTGTGCAATGGTGGGGCCTTCGGCAATGGTAATGGCATTGACTGTCAAGGGAGGTGGTTAGATTATCTGAGGTATTGCGAATGGAACTGAATTATGCAATCGTCAGCGAACATCCGCACTTCTCACTTTATGTTGGAGGGAAGGTCATTAGTAAAACAGCTGAAGATGCTTCGACCGAGGTCACTGCCCGGAGGAACTCCAGTTGCGATGTCTTGGGTCTGAGAATATTGGCCTCCAACCAACAAAAAATCTTGTTTTGAACTAGGTGTGACTCCAGCCAGTAGAGCGTTGTCCCCCTGATTCCCATTGGATTCTTGATGCCACACTCGGTCAATTGCTGCCAGAAGGGCAGTCACTCTCACCTCACATCTGGAATTCAGCTCTTGTGTCCGTGTTTGGTCCAAGGCTGTAATGAGGTCTGCAGCCGAATGGTCCTGGTGGAACCACAGCTGAGCATCAGTGAGCAGGTTATTGGTGAGTAAGTGTCGCTTGATAGCATTGTCAGCAAAACCTGTCATCATTTCCCTGATGATTGGGAATATGCTGCTGGAGCGGTAATTGGCCGGATTGCATTTGTCCTGCATTTTGTGGACACGTGATACCTGGGTTTGCGGCAGGTGATGCGAGAAACAATATGATGGAAAACCTACTCGAACTCGTCCTGTCACAGATGCATCTGTCCATGATAGTATTGGTCGGAGTGACCAAAGCACAGTCCTTGTGGAGACGAAATCCCGTCTTCACTCTGAGGACACACTCACTTTATCAGCTAGATGCCAGTGTTGTAGCTGTACTGGAACAGCTTGGCTAGAGACGCAGCTAATTCTGGAGCACGGGTCTTCAGCACGACAGCAGGGGTGTTGTTGGGGCCCCTACACTTTACTGTATCCTGAGTGCTAAGCCTATTCTCGATATCACGTTGAGTGAATCGAATTGGCTGAAGACTGGCTGCTGTGATGGTGGGGACTTCAGGAGGAGGATGAGATGAATCATCCACTCGGCACTTCTGGCTGAAGATCGTTGCAAATGCTTCAGCTTTGTTTATTGCACGCACGTGCTGGGCTCCATCAATGTTGAGGATTGGGATATTCATGAAGCCTGCTCCTCCCAATAGTTGTTTAATTGTCCAACACCATTCATGACTGGATGAGTCAAGACTGCAGAGTTTTTATTTGATCCATTGGTTATGGGATCGGTTAGTTCTGTCTATAGCAAGCTTCTCCCGCTGTGTAGTCCTGTGTGATACCTTCAACTGTTTGGCACCTCATTTTCAGTTACGCCTCGTGCTGCATCTGCACGCTCTTCTACAATCCTCATTGAAAACGGGTTGGTCGCCTGGCTGGAATTTAATGGTAGAGTCAGGAATATGCCGGTCCGTGAGGTTACATATTGTGCTGGAATACAATTCTGCTGCTGCTAATGGCCCACTGCGCCTCATGGATGGTCAGTTTTTAACTGCTAGAACTATTCTGAATCTATCCCATTTAGCATGGTGGTAGTGACAAAAAATGCGACGGAGAGTGTCCTCAGTGTGAAGTCTGGATTTCGTCTCCACATTGACTGTGCTTTGTTCACTCCTACCAATAATGCCATGGAAAGATGCATCTGCGACAGGTAGATTGGTTAGGACGAAATCCAGTAGGTTTTTACCTCGTATTGGTTTTCGCACCACCTGCCTCAAACTCAGTCTGGCAGCTATTTCATTCAGGACTCGGCCAGCTCGGTCAGTACTAGTGCTACCGAGCCACTCTAGCTAATTGACATTAAAGTCCCCATGTTCAACATGCATGCGTATTTAATCATCAGCTGTAGCAAGTCGATAGTTGCTGATCAGCAGGAGATTTATTTGCCCATGTTTGACCTGATGCCGTGAGATTCATGGGGTCCAGAGTCAATGTTGAGGATTACAAGTCCACTCCCTCCCGACTGCATACCACTGTACCGCTATCTCTGTTGGGTTTGTCCTTGTGATGCGAGAGGCCATACTCAAGGATGATGATGGAGGTGTTTGGGACTTTGGCTGAAAGGTATGATGCTCTGAGTATGAATATGTGAGGCTATTGCTTGCATTGTCTGTTACACAGCTCTCCCAATTTTGATACAAGTCCCCAGATATTAGTGAAGAGGGATCTGCAGGTTCGACTCGGCTCATTGTTCTTTTTTTGTGTCCGTATTATTACCTGGTGAGCAGAGGAAAGCTTTAGACGAGTTTGAGATATATTTTAATGTTAGGAAGCTCTAGTGGACAGTCTACTCTCTTTCAACATAAAAAGGTTAATAATGGAGGGGAAGACGTTTGCATTTATTACATTAATTTGACCCTTAGTGTTAGTGGGGGATTAAATATGTGGGGTTACGGGGATAGGATGGGATATGTTAGGGGGAATTAAATACGTGGGGTTACGGGGATAGGGTGAGATATGTGTCAGGTGCAGGCTCGATGGGGATTCTGTGTGAGAAAGCAGCGACAGGGTACTGGATTTGGATGATCAGCCATGATCGTATTGAATGGTGGAGCAGGCTCGACGGGCCGAATGGCCTACTCCTGCTCCTAGTTTCTATGTATTAGAGTTAAGCATCGCCTGGGTGAATGCAATATGGAAATGTCATGGGGAACATCGGAAGCAGGTAAGAGAAAACAGGCGATTATTCTTTGTTGTTTTTTTTTATTCAGCAAGGCCGGCAATTATTGCCCATACATAATTGCCCTTGAGAAGATGGTTGTGAGCTGGCTTCTTGCGCCACAGAGGGCAGTTAAGAGTCAACCACATTGCTGTGTGTCTGGAGTCAAATATAGACCAGACCAGGTAATGATGGCAGATTTCCTTCCCAAAAGGACATTAGTGAAACAGATTGGTTTTTATTACAATCCGGTAGTTTCATGATATTAGCATTTAATTCCAGATTTATTTAATTTAAATTCCCCATCTGCCTGTGGTGGGATTCGAACTCACAGATCCAGATCATTTATCCAGACGTCTTAATTATTAGTCCCGTAACATAACCACTATGCTACCGTACCCGTACTCGGATATTGGAATGTGTCTTTAAAATAATTATTTTATTTCTGATGGACAGCATGGTCATTCAGAGAGAGCGGAAGTTCCCTGCTTGTCGGACGCGCCGTTCTGTCGAGTACTTTACTGGCCGAAACAGGAGAAGTGGACGGGGTTATGCTGCGTTACAGAGTTGGTATTCACACGGAATGACACACACTGAGACACTGCGGCAACCTGAGACTTTCAGTCCACCCGTGAGAGATACTCAATATGAACTGGTGAATTCTGGGAATCAGCTACTTGACAAAATAATTTGGAAATGCAGCGGAACATAAGAACCTGCTCCAGAGAGAGAGAAGCAAGGTTCGCGGTGAAACTGGCGGAGGCATTTCTCACAGGCACTTGCTGATGTTCTGCGAATGTTTCGTCTCTGTTCTAGTATAATGTCAATTTTAAGGAAGGTATTATATTTAGTAATGTACTATCATGATTGAATATAGCGATGGATGCGCTTCATTTGATCCACGAACCTTAAATAAAAACACTGATATGCTTTTCCGATTCACTAAACTTTCTCTTATAGGAAGTATAAACTATTTCTGTTAGTGGTTATTGCAGGAATAGGCTTCGAGGAAGGCTCACTTCACTCTGTGTCTTTCTATTCAGTCCGAGCTCTTCACTGTGAACCCACAGCTCCCAAATTTACTTAAAGATACCAGATGTGCTTCCCACAATAAGTCTTTCCCCTTCCTTTTTGGAACATTTGCTATACTTACACCCTGCTACGCTACTCGCTACGAACAATGACACTGTTGTTATCAATGTAAATTGTTACATCTAAATTAAACAGAGTCAAAAAGTCACGATGGCAGCTTAAAGTAAGTCTGAAGTTAAAACACGATAACTTAAAATAAAACAAAAGAAAATAAAGTAAAATAAATTCTCGTGTGTAATATGGAGCTTTAGATATTACTGCACAGGGATGTTGCTCGGAACAGACATAATTTCCGATTTGCATTGACATTTGTTCCAATTCTCGTGTTCTTTGCTTGAAAAGTTGTAGAGTGAATTGATATTGTGTGGCTGACGGGCTTGCAGTTGGGTATTAATCCCCTAACTTCGTTGTGCAGCAGAATTCCGGGACAGGGGTTCCTGAGAAAGCCGAAGCATTCTGACACAGACATTGTTCGGCAGCATCATTTCCTGTTGTAAGACTATCAGACCGCGGTCTCACTTCCTGCGGCCCATCGTGAAGGGCGCCGCACTCTGGAGTTGGTGATTCCCCATGACGCAGGCGCGTTTCAAAAGTGGATCTGGTTCGTCACACTTCAGGCACTAACAGCCAATGGGTGCAGCGCTCAACCGATTCTGTGACGTGTTACCAGTTATATTCAAGAGCTCCTGCATCTTTCACTCATTGCACTTTGTTTGCTCAACAGTTTTATTTTACTTTTGAAGCTCATGGATAACAAATAAATCGCGAATATTTATGTGTCCCGTTTAATTATTTTTAGTGGTCACTGGACTTGTGGACATCATCGCTCTGCATTGATTTGTACCTTTTATTATAACGCAAAATGTATTTAATTCCGGCCGAGGTAAAGATCTGCCTAGATCTGTGTGGAACAAGAGGCAGATTCCGATATTAAGGATGGCCTTCAGACTCAGGATGGAGCTCTGTAATCATCCACTAACAGTCTACAACCACAGAACTCTCTGCACTGTGATACAAACACATCCAACGCGATCATCGTGTTCCGTCTGGTAAATATACGATGAAGAACGTCGCGTGAGTTGCACCCGGACTGTTGAAGTGTAATTCATGGCTTTCTCTTACCTGAATATGTGATATGCTTACAGCAAACTGATCAATATATTACTTTGGCTGAAACTATTATGAACGGGTAGATTTCAGCTACAGAACTAAACGTTACCGGAAATCTAAAGACTCTCACTGTCCAGCTGACTCTGACATCACAGACGCATCGAGCAATTGTTGTCTGGTTCACCAGTATCGGTATTTTATTCGCAAGGAATTGTGAAAGAAGACACTCATTCCCTAGGTACTGAACATTTCTCCGCTGTAGTTAATTCTGCCGATTAAGGCATAGATTCCTGTGAACATTCCAACTTCAGTGTGGTGGAAACTGGCGGAATTTGCACCCCGCCCAATTGTCTATTTCATTATAGTCAATGGAAAAGGAAATTCGGCGGGGTGTATGACTGACGCCCAGGCCGGAATTTAAAGTGACCTTCGTTTCAGAATATTCAGAATTCCATTAAACCCAAATGGATCGATAACTAACTTTACAACTTGAGTTTCAAACAGCTTAAATTGGGGTCGCTGAAATGCTCCTTACAACTAGGTCTGGAGGTTTGGCTGTGTAAGATTTGGATCACAGGTTTTTAGGAGTTTGTAAGTCTTTTTATTAAAGAGCTACAGTTTAAAGCATAATCAGATATTACATGTGGTTAAGATAAGTATAATAGACATACAACCCGTGACAGAGGAGTGCGATCTACGGCCCTGAACTGGAACGAAACAACCGGACAGATGGTGAGGCAGTACGGTGGTCTCGGATTGGGTGGGTTCCTTCAATCTGCTGCAGCGGTCACTTCCGTTGGGTCGTCCCTCGAGCTTTTGGAGGTGTTAGGCCGTCAGCCACCTCGGGGAAGCCTTCACCCCGAACTGCCTGAGTTCCTCTCTCGGACGTCTATATTTATAGTTATTTGGGCGGGCTGGTGATTACCTGGTGTCAATCATTTTCCACCATCCTATTGTCCAATAACAAGGGAGAGGCCACCTATGACAGTCCCCTCCCAGCCTCATGAGTTCATTTTCCTCCTTATCTCTGTTCTAAAGGTCGTGTTGCCCTCTTGTACACAGCTTCTTTATCCTACATCTCCTTGCGGCATTCCTTAACAGGCCTAGTTATGCCCACTCGAAGGCCTGTTTTTGTGATCTGAACTCGTAATTCAACTCTCTGTACAGCTATTTTTCTGACATGACTGGAATCCTTCCAGATCATCAACTTAGGCAAACTGCTGATATAGGGATCCCGTAACAGACTATTATTTATTTCAATCCACGATTTCTTACATCTCCCCACCTTGAGAAGGAAATATTCTTAATGACTTCTTACATTCCGCTCTTGAATAATCTAGCTAGTTTATATTGATCTCTGTATTGGGTGTTAGTTATTAGGGAGTATCGAAAATAAATATTTTCCCCTTCCTTACAGTCCATTGTTTTGAGGAGGAGGGCAACGTCTGACCCCTTAGTCAAATTCAATTCCCAGTTCCGGAGTTCCAATTCTGCCTCGCCTGGGGTATCCTCTGTTTCTTCTAGCTTTCCTGATCATACCCCGACTGGGGTCTCCTCTATGATGCTTCAGATCTTCTCTTTCAGTGTGCTCAATTATTTTTTTGGTGCTGTTTAGTCATAGGCATGAGTACACAATTGACTTATGTATCAATGTCTTACTACATAGGTTATATATGTCAAATACACTATCATTACAAGTTGGAGA
Organism: Squalus acanthias; assembly: GCA_030390025.1. Classification (NCBI taxonomy): domain Eukaryota; kingdom Metazoa; phylum Chordata; class Chondrichthyes; order Squaliformes; family Squalidae; genus Squalus; species Squalus acanthias. The sequence continues at coordinate 318,420 of JASTWF010000290.1, read as the reverse complement.
ACTACCAGAGCGTGTGAAATAATACGAACCTAAGGGTGTGCTGATGTATTAAGGCCAATATCCCACCAGTGTGAGTTGTCCCCTGTGCTGTCAATTTCAATATCTATTCTCGAGTTGTCTTGCTTCAAAACATAAAAATGCTTTAGGGAGGAGTTCAGTCGCATCAAGAGCTCACTGAAACCCTCAGACAACAGGAAAATGTATTACCCGAATTTTCCACATAATTGTGCAGCTCACACTTAAGTATCTCATTTACTGTCAGTTTCACTTGAGCATAGGTTTTGATATTGAGCAAAACGTTTTGTTTGATGGGACAGGTCCTGTTAGATCCGTAAAGTATGGTAGTTGCCGTAGTAGTGACACTGGGGGCACCACCAAAACCACCTCATATTGGATTTGTACTGCTTTTCCCATGCTCTGTTAGCTACAAAGCACAATTATTACAGTCACAGTTAAATTCAGTCTTACATTCATTTTAAGCGACATTACAGTTTAAAACCTAATCAACAAATCATGGGCTTAAATGATTCTCTAGATCTCTCTTACTCGTATCCATCTTCTGGATACTTCTTACTAAACATGATTTCTCCCGTCCCAATCCAAATTCCATGTAACTCTCCACTTCAATTTCAATTATAATCCCGATATAAGGTACCAGTGTGTTTAACTGTATTCTGATTGTTTCATTAATTAGATATTTTCTCCATGGAGTACATGTTAATGCTTTAAAAGTTGTCTCACTCTCCTGAGCCACGTAAACGATTTCATGTCTTGCTGTTGTCAAGTAACTGAGCATGTCTGAGACCCGTTTTTCAATGCAAATTAACCACGCGTTTCCAGATGGTGATTGCTTCATCCGTAAAAAATCACATTTTCACACTCAAATCGGTACTCCATATTAAGCCACACGTGCCATCCGATACAAGCCATTCTCCGGCTTTCAGGTATCAATGGATTGTAATCGTCTGGAGATCTTTGCTCATCTTCCTCTGCATGGTCCCGATGTTTTGGGTAGAGGCCGGTCTATCACATTCAGTTTTATTAAAAAGGTTCATTATAGGCAGGGACTCAAATGTCTCAAAGAGAATGCTATCAATTCACTAATTGTAGCTACACTTTCCTGACTTTAACTACAAAGTTTGGAAAATTCCCATTTGGTAGTATAATTTTCCTGCTTCTATCTTACACCCTCATCCACTTCCTCTCTCCATTTTACACATCCCATTAATTATTATTCCGAGCTCATTCATGAGCTCTGGAGGAACTTTACTGTCCAGTACAATATTTAAGATAGAAAACATAGATCAAGCGTTCTCACTTGGTCCAAGCTATTAACACTTTTTATTTTCCCAAAATTATCCCAATATATAGTGCCTGAGTCCATTTTCTTATTTCAAAATCCAAACAGCAGTATTGTTGAACTGACAGGTTTTGTCAATGTTCAATTTCATTTCTATCAATTTATCTTGTCAATTCCAATTTCAGAAACAAGTGATTCCCAGGCTAGGTGGTTTACACGGTGTTTTAACATTAGAGACAGAGGTGCTACAATTAGTTTACAAGGTAACTTCCATATAACAAAAGAGAGAAGAGAATCCATTGTGGCTGTGCTTAGGACCCCAATGGGTTAATTTAACAAACCATAATTTTCCTTCTGTCACTGTGGGGAAATATTAATTTAAAATTAATACAATTTAATTTACTAATGATCAATATCTTTAAATTTCATTCAACAATACGAAATGTGTTGCTTTTTAAAGTAAAACAGCTGTCAGAGGAAAGGCTTAACTCATTTGCAGGTTTTTACGAAGGTGGAGCGAAACATTATCAGGCACACGCAATTGCATCATTTCACGTAAATTTGAAAAACTTTCCCATTCGAAAAAGACAGTTGTGTTTTCACAATTTAATAGTTTAGTTACCCTTAATAATTCCAATTTAGTTCAGATCAATATTTTATTAACTAAACAGGAACAAAACAGATAAAACAAAACACAATAACACGTGCTTGCAGAAAACAGTAAAGTACGTCATATTTCTTATTGTCCTTTCTTCTGATGCCTTTCCTACTGACTGTAAAAACATTAAATACAACTGGAGGAAAAATTAGTTTTTATCATTTAAACAAATCAAATCAAACAGCTTTGGAAAATGTCAACATAGCTCCGCAAACCCAAGGTTAAGTCTTAGACTGAAACTTAATCTTTTGTTAAACAAACTTTTTATTTTTCTCAGCTTTTCCACACCAGCTTAAATTAAATTGTAGTTTAAAGTTTTTTTTGCCTATTCTGGGGGCACAATCTTATTCGCAAATTCTTAAAACTTCCAAAATCCAAGACAAGACAAAAGGGTTAAACGGCGTTTAACACAGAAGTGGGTGGAGCAAAAACTCACAACAGACATTTTTCATTTTAAAGACAGACTTTCAGAGAAAAGGAATATTGTAACTTATTAAACATTCATAGTCAGAAAAATTACCACATTTTAACACACACTTTCACACAAACTGAAATTTCAGCATTTTTTCAGCTTCCTTTCACTCAGCAAATCTTGTGTTTTTTTGTCTCGGCACAGACGTTAATAACTTCCATGTCGGTAAAACATTCAGTTTCACTTTTTTTCTCCCATTTTTAAATCGGTTTCTCAGCAGCTTTTAATGGCTTTCCAAATCCCTGTTTTTTCCCTTTCTTTGCTGAGTTTTCAGATTGGTGAGACTGCAATCCAGATGTATTTTCCTTCTCTACCTCAACCCCCCTCTCTCTCCTGCATTTTAAGCTTCACCTCCTTCAGGCTATCTATCAACTGTTCCCGGTGATATGCCAACGCCATTGTATTTCTGGTTTTTCTTTTAAACACGCTCTTTCCCGCCCCCTTCATTCAGAGAAAAAAATACTCAGTCTAAGCAACGATCACGTGCGTTTGACCAATACCCTCCGGTCCCCTCAACCGGAATCTTACAAATCCCAACTCTGTGATCCCACTTCTGAAACCACTGTAAGATTTGGATCACAGGTCACACACAGATTACCCAAAGGCGCTTAAGAGTTTGTCAGGCTTTTTATTAAAGCGCTACAGTTTAAAGCATAATCAAATATTACATGTGGCTAAGATAAGTATAATAGACATACAACCCATGACAGAGGAGGATGATCTGCGGCCCTGGAATGGAACGAAACAACCGGACGGACGGTGAGACTGTACGGTGGTCTCGGATTGGGTGGATTCCTGCAGTCTGCTGCAGTGGTCACTTCCTTTGGTTCATCCCTGGAGCTGTTGGAGGTGTTAGCATGTCAGCCACCTCAGAGGCTAAACTTGACAAAGGTGTTAGGCCGTAGCCACCTCGGGAACGCCTTCGCCCATAACTGCCTGAATTCTTCTCTCGATCGTCTATATTTATAGTTATTTCGGCGGGCTGATGATTACTGCTGACAATCATTTTCCCCATCCTATGGTCCAATTACAAGGGAGAGGCTACCTATGACAGCCCCCTCCCAGGCTTATGAGGTAATTTCCCTCCTTATCACTGTTCTAAAGTTCTTGTTGCCCTCTTGTAGACAGCTTGTTTATCCTACAGCTCCTTGCTGAATCCCTTAACAGTCCTAGTTGTACTCACTCGAAGGCCTGTTTTGTGTTTTGACCTCGTAATTGAACTCTCTGTACAGCTGTTTTTCTGACATGAAAGGAATCTTTCTGTGTCATCAACTTAGGCAAACTGCTGAGCTGGGGAACCAGTAACAGACTGTTATTTCTTTCAATCCACGATTTCTTACAGCTGGAAATAAAGAACTTGGGGTAAAATTACGCATGGCAGGAGAGGCCAAACCGGCCGCGTCGCATTCTCCCCTATTATACGCTGCTCTGGAACTGAATATTGTGAGGAGCATATATTGATATTGCTGTGATATTACTGCCCAAGACGAATTTCTACCCATTGCATTTATATTGCGCCGTTCAAGGCCTCAGGACGTCCAAATGCGCCTCACAGCTAAAAAGTTATTTTAAGGTGTAGTCACTGCAGTAATGTCAGGAAATGCTTAAGACAATTTGCGCACAGCAAGGTCACACAAACAGTAATAAGACAAATGAGCAGATAGGACAAAATTGGGCATGGGCGGAGGACACGAAGCGATCGGTATCATTTCGAGCGCCTGTTATACGCTTGGCCCGATATTCAGTTACATTGATTTCACTGGAACTGAATATTGGGCCTGTCGTAAATAGGTCAGCAAATGTGAGTAGTCTGGTTTGCGACGCCTTGCGTGTCGAATTGCACCCCCAATGATCCGTTGTAATTCTGTTTGTTCAGGAATAAGTACTGACCAGGACACCGGAACATTCACGATACCATGCAAGGCCGACTCGTGTAACAATTAGGAACACTTTAGCAAACCCGGAGCTCAGTTACTGTTTTACTTGTGGAGCCGAGCCCATTAGAGACAGGCAAGGGTAGAGCTCTAACCTGAACTACCACCGACCTTCCCCTTCTCTTGTGTTCCGGTCCAGAAATTCCGGCACCGGAAAACAACGCCATCAGGACAGACAACTGGTAGATGATAGACACCGCAAAAAAAATACAAACCGGAAGTCCAAAATAAAACACATTCAAGCCAATGATTTATTAATGAAATTTCAACTAACAGTGTACCCAATATATGCGGTGCCCATCAATCACAGCAGGCGTGTAAAGATCGAGTGGACACTGTGCTGGCTGTATTCTATGTGTAACCGGGTATATTGAAGATTAGACCAGTGGAAGCAGTCCGCGATATCTCCTCTGCTGATCTTACACATCCTGCAGTGTGAACGGTGGATTTCACCAATCCCAGGGGCATCCCGTCCTCCACATCTTCCAATCACTAACCCAAACACCACTGCTTATATTGGAAAACAGCTTCAGCTGAGGCACAACAGGAGGGTGGAAAAAATGTTAGTTAATTGGCTCAAGTTTTCATTTGATGTCTTTGCACCGAGCAACGCTCTCAAACCCAGGTCCCCAGTGGGGGCGGGCGGAACTCCCAATTTACTGCCTTGCACTGGGGATACTTGGTCAAAACCAGTTGGTAAACGGCAGGGGGTATTACATATTATTGCCTGTGTGCAAACACAGGCAGAGGATTGTTTCAACTCAATGCCTGGCTATTACATTGTACAGATCGTTGAGTTAACTTCCCCCATTATTTAGGATATTATGAATTCTTACACAGCTTAACCAGTGTGACCAGGTGGCTAATTCAGATTAAATGCATTCAGCGTCCCCATGACAAAATTAGTAAATGCAAATAACAACATTATTTAATGTAGGTGAGCAGCCTTCAACTATTTCTCATTAATCGTAACGTCAGAAAAAAGCAGGTAAAATAACGCAACGTCAATTAGCAATCAAAAAATGGTGAAACATCGTGACACTGGGAACGAGACAGTGGCATATTATTCCCAGGAGACGGGATGAGGCGGTCGGTGCAACTGCACTTAGTCCAAGCAATATTTTCAGCAAACCTGCTAGAGCAAGTAAAGTCACCAGGACTTCTAAACGACCAAAAGTTATCCGAAATTTGGCGAATTTTCCTGTCAGTTACTCGGTAGAATTAAATTACAGTCCTCGCTCTGTCAGATATTAAAACCTTTCAGCAAATATTCTATCCCATTATTAAACTTCATTCATCACTGACACGTTTCATACTAAAGGCGGAATGTCCTTATTTGTCAGGAGTCATCAGTTAACGAACTGTGGAAACTCAGTGTCAATGTTGGGTTAAATTCCACAAAGGGCACAAATATAGTTACGTACCTGTGATATTTTACTTGATGTAGTTGTAGGAATGAAACCCCAGCTGCAATAATAAGCGAAAATTGAATTCTATTGTTCCGAAGTCAGGTCTAGTAAGTATTTATTTCATTTTTAACCAATCTTAGAATCAGTGTCCAGGGAGATTTCAGCACCTTCTTCAGCTCTTCTCTGAATTTCCTCTGGATCGCTGCATAAATAGACGGGTTCAGACAAGAACTCAAAAGCTTCAGCATAGCTCCGGTTTCAGTGGCGATATAGGCTGGGTTTGTGCGGTCGCCTCGGTAATAATTGGGGTTTGTCAGTCCGGTAGTTACAAAACTAACGACAACTGTCAGCCACAATAATATAAAACTACTCGATATAGTGAAGAGTAAAATGATGGATTTCCTTCGGTTCTCCATCTCGGGATCGCTCTGATTCTCACTCCGGTGAGCTCGGAGTCCTCTGCGGGCTCTACTGGCCACTAAAATGCGTCTGATTGTCAAATAATTACACAAGGCGATTAAAGTAAATGGAAGCCAAACTACCCAGACGTTGTGAAATCAGCAGTACGCTACACCTGGAGGTGAGGTAAAGAAGGCTACACTTGACCGGCAGCCCCACTGCACCTTGTTAATTATTTGCTGAGGTTCATATGCAAACATAAAGGTAATGTTCTTTAACAACATCAGAACAGAGAACGTTGTTACAACCGCGACCGCAGTTCTCGCGGTGCAATATTTTACTTTAATGTTCTGGCAGCAGATAACTACAAATCGATCAAATGTGAAGGAGACGGTGAACCAAACAGACAAATCGAGGTTGACAGCAGTGATGTATAGAATGAACTTACACACGGGAGTGTGGGATAGGAATGAAAGTGGAAAGTGATAACTGAAAATATAATACACAATTACATTGAAGATCATGACCAGTAGATCTGCTGTTGCCATGGCCACCATGTAGACAGAGATACACTTGGAAAGGCCGCAGTTTCCTCGGGAGAGAATCACAATTGTCACCAAGTTCGATGTAAGAAAGAGAGAGGAGACAAATAATGTCCCAGTGTCTGATTGAAATATATATGGAGATCCCTGTGGAGAGCATTCAGTGTGATTATCCACACGGAGCAGTGTGAGAACAGGATTAGTATTGGAGCCATTACCTGGGAAACCCACCCACACATTTAAATGAGCTGCTGCAGCGCTCCCTCTGCACGGGGGGATAAGACGGTCCGGAAATCCGCTAAAATCCTTGTATTGGAGCTTCAAAGAACTTTGTAACATCATTAACTTGTTCATATTAAGGGGAACACGGAAGTGTGGACCAGCGGTTCACTAGTAGGTCCAGTCACTGCTGACTGTGTAATGCTGACATCGGAGAACGCGTTACCTTAACCAACAGGCAGTAAGAAGAAGGACACAGTTAACGCCGATTAACAATAAACAGGTTACAATGACTCACCGGGAACACCGACAGCTGCGAGAATCGGGTAGTAAATATATTTTATCAGCAGAATAGTTGGTTGCCCCATTTTCTGTGAGAATGGATGAATTCTGTCGGAGCTGAAGGACTCTGACTGGCGCACGGCTGAGGCAATGGAAGGGAACCTATATTTATCCAAACATCAATCCTGCAGCGAGTCAATCAGGTTAAATCATAATTAACATTAGTTACAGTCATTTAACAAATAGACTCAGGCAAGTTGTTTTTTTTTGTCTGATACGTCAGATTAAGAGAAATGTTTGGAATTGTTATTGGAAATTTTCAAAAAACATTCTTTGCAAGTAAAAAGTGTAATCTCTCAGTACTGGTGCTGACCCTCTTCCCACTGGAGTAGTGAAGGCAGCTACCCATCCACTTCACACCCTGGCCCTGCGCTTGACTCAATGCTAGTGCTCCAACTCATCCAGAACAGGCGGTGAACCTCGTCTTGCAATGTTGGTGATGACCCCAATCCTGCAGCATTAAAAGTAACGGTGTTCCTCCTGTAGTTGTAGTACATCTACACTTACACTAGAGGTGATCGTGCTACCCCTGTACTAATAGAACCACTACACTTACACGAGTGGAGAAAGTGCTCCTTCGGTGCAGGTGGCAATCTACATTTGCAGGAGAGGTGACCGTCCTCCTCCAGCACTAGTAGTGGCCCTGCACTTAAACTAGTGGTGAACGTGGTCGTCCGGTACTAATGCTTCCATAAACTTACACCAGTGGTGATCTTGCTTCTAATATACTAGTGGTACCCCTCCACATAAACGAGATGTGACCCTGCTCCTCCAGTAATAGGGTGCCTACAGTTAAGCCAGAGGTGACAATGCTCTTCCACTGCTATTGCTGATTCTATTCCTGTTCGAGTCCCCACTCTTGTTGCATTGACTGTGACCCAACTACTGCACTTATGTCGATGACTCTACTTTTGCAGCACTGGTGGAACACCTACTTCTGGGACACAAGTACTGACCAGTTTTGCAGCAATGGTGGTTAAGGTACTGCTTGGACACAATTAATAATCAGTTTTGCAGTACTGGTGGTATATGCACTGGGGGACACAAGTAAGAACATAAGCAATAGTAGCAGGGGTAGGCCCATCGGCCCTTGGAGCCTGCTCCGGCATTCAGTAAGATCATGACTGATCTTCTACCTCAACTCCAGCTTCCCGCCCGATCCCCATATACCTTGATTCAATAGTATCCAAAAATCTATCGATCACTGTCTTGAATACACTCAACGTCGGAACATCCACAGCCCTTTGGGGTGGAAAATTGCAAAGATTCGCCACACTTTGAGTGAAGAAATGTCTCCTGCTCTCATTTCTATATGGGCGATCACTTATTCTGAGACAGTGACGCCTAATTCTAGACTTCCCAGAGAGGGGAAACATCCTCCCAGCATTTACCCTGTCAAGCCCTTTAAGAATTAGATACGTTTCCATGAGATCACCTTTCATTCTTCTAAACTCTAGGGAATATAGGCCTGGTCTACTCAATATCTCCTCATAGGACATCCCAGGATTCAGTTTATAAAACCTTCGTTGCACTCCCGCTAAAGTAAGTATATCATTCTTTAGATAAGGAGAACAAAACTGTGCACAGTACTCCAGGTGTGGGTATTACCAGGGCCCTATATAATTGCAGTAAGACTTCTCTAATCTAATACTCCAAACCTTTTGTAATAAAGGCTGATATACCATTTGCTTTCATAATTGCTTGCTGTACTTGCATGTAAACTTTCAGTGATTTGTGTATAAGACACCCGAATCTCTCTGAACACCAACATTACCCAATCCCTCGCCATTTAAAAATATTCTGCTTTTCTATTTTCCTACCAAACTGTTTAACTTCACATTTCTCCACGTTATATTTCATCTGCCATGGTCTTGCCCACTCACTTAACATGTCTATATCCCTTTGCAGCCTCTGTGCCTCATCCTCACAACTTACTTTCCAACCTAACGTTGTAACGTCAGCAAGCTTGGATACATTACATTCCCTCCCTCATCTAAGTCTTTAATATAGATTGTAAAAATCTGAGGCCCAAGCACTGATCCTTGCGGTACCACACTAGTTACAGCCAGCCATCACGATAATGAACCATTTATTCCTAATCTCTGTTTGCTGTACTTTTACAAATCCTCAATACATGCTAACGTATTACCCCCAAACCTTAAGACCAAATCTTTTGTAATAACGTCTTATGTGGCATCTTATCGAATGCTTTCTTAAAAGCCAAATAAAATACATCCACTGGTTCCCCTTTATCTTTGTGGAAGTGCAGTTTTTATCTCGGACAAAATGGCTTCCTTGAGACAAACAAAATACAAAATGGCCGACTCAGACTTGTATTGAATAAAGAAAGAAGTTGTTTATCACTTCTCATGGAAATGAATTTAAACTTGCAGACTATGTTGTTTTGCATTGTACAGAACATAACAGGCTTAAATTGAGATAACCAAGGGCTAGTGAAGTAAACAACCAGGGCCTTGGCCTTGGTGAGAAAAAAACAAATATAATAGACTCCATTTTATAGGGATTAGTTAGTTTCACTGTAAGGCATTTCTTATGTGTTTTTTTAACTTTTAACTTAGCTTACCTTAAACAACATGTCATGTGATATTATCAGTGTATAAGAACATAAGAACATAAGAACATAAGAAATAGGAGCAGGAGTAGACCAATCGGCCCCTCGAGCCTGCTCCGCCATTCAATGAGATCATGACTGATCTGATCCAACCTCAACTCTAAAGAACACAAGAAGCAGGAGCAGGACCAGGCCACTCGGCAACTGGGCCCGCTCCGCCACCCACAAGGCCTTGACCGATCCAAACTCAAACTCATGTCCAATTTCCAGCCCGCTCCCCGTAACCCCTGATTCCCTTTACTTCTAGGAAACGGTCTATTTCTGTTTTAAATTTATTTAATGAAGTAGCTTCCACAGCTTCCTGGGATAGCAAATTCCACAGACCCACTACCCTCTGAGTGAAAAAGTTTCTCCTCATCTCAGTTTTGAAAGAGGAGCCCCTTATTCTAAGATTATGTCCCCTAGTTCTAGTTTCACCCATCATTGGGAACATCCTCACCGTGTACACCCGATCAAGCCCCTTCACAATCTTATATGTTTCAATAAGATCGCCTCTCATTCTTCTGAACTCCAATGAGTAGAGTCCCAATCTACTCAACCTCTCCTCGTATGTCCACCCCCTCATCCCCGGAATTAATCGAGTGAACCTTCTTTGTACTGCCTCGAGAGCAAGTATTTATTTTCTTAAGTATGGACACCAAAACTGTATGCAGTACTCCAGGTGCGGTCTCACCAATACCCTATACAACTGCAGCAATACCTCCCTGCTTTTATAATCTATCCCCTAGCAATAAAAGCCAACATTCCATTGGCTTTCTTGATCACCTGCTGCACCTGCATACTAACGTTTTGATTTTCTTGCACCAAGACCCCCAGATCCCTTTGTACTGCAGTACTTTCCAGTTTCTCGCCATTAAGATAATAACTTGCTCTCTGATTTTCCTGCCAAAGTGCATAACCTCACATTTTCCAATATTGTATTGCATCTGCCAATTCTCTGCCCACTCACCCAGCCTGCCTATATCCCCTTGTAGGTTTTTTATGTCCTCCTCACTCTCTACTTTCCCTCCCATCTTTGTATCATCTGCAAACTTTGATATGTTACACTCGGTTCCCTCCTCCAAATCGTTAATATAGATTGTAAAGAGTTGGGGACCCAGCACCGACCCCTGCGGAACACCACTGGCTACTGGTTGCCAGTCCGAGAATGAACCATTTATCCCAACTCTCTGCTTCCTGTTAGATAACCAATCCTCCACCCATGCCAGAATATTACCCCCAATCCAGTGATTTTTTATCTTGAGTAATAATCTTTTATGTGGCACCTTGTCGAATGCCTTCTGGAAGTCTAAATACACTACATCCACTGGTTCCTCTTTATCCACCCTGTACGTTATGTCCTCAAAGAACTCGAGCAAATTTGTCAGACATGACTTCCCCTTCATAAAGCCATGCTGACTTTGTCCTATTAAATTATGTTTATCTAAATGTTCCGTTACTGTCTCCTTAATAATAGACTCCAAAATTTTACCCACCACAGATGTTAGGCTAACTGGTCTATAATTTCCAGCCTTCTGCCTACAACCCTTTTTAAATAAGGGTGTTACATTAGCAGTTTTCCAATCTGCCGGGATCTTTGCTGAGTTCAGGGTGTTTTGGAAAATTATTACCAAAGCATCCACAATTCCTACTGCCACTTCCCTCAAGACCCTAGGATGTAAGCCATCAGGTCCAGGGGATTTATCCGCCTTGAGTCCCATTATTTAACTGAGTACCACTTCCTTAGTAATTTTAATCGTATTTAGCTCCTCCCCCACTAGAGCCCCCTGTTTGTCCAGTGTTGGGATATTCTTAGTGTACTCTACCGTAAAGACTGAAACAAAATATTTGTTCAGCATTTTTGCCATCTCCTAGTTTCCCACCATTAACTTCCCGGTCTCATCCTCTAAGGGACCTACGTTTGCCTTAACCACCCTTTTTCTTTTTATATAACTATAGAAACTCTTGCTATCTGTTTTTATATTTTTTGCTAAGTTATTTTCATAGTCTATTTTCCCTTTCTTAATCGATCCTTTAGTTACTTTTTGTTGTCTTTTGAAGACTTCCCAATCTTCTATCCTCCCACTAACTTTGGCTACCTTATATGTTCTTGTTTTTAGTTGGATACTTTCTTTAATTTCTTTACTTAGCCATGGATGGCAGTCATTTCTTTTACACCCGTTTTTCCTCAGTGGAATATATTTATTTTGAAAGTTGTAAAATAACTCCTTGAATGAACACCACTGCTCATGTACCGTCTTACCCTGCCATATTAGTTTAAATCCTCCCCAACAGCACTAGCAAACACTCCCCCTAGGACAGCGGTCCCGGCCCTGCCCAGGTGCAGACCGTCCGGTTTGTACTGGTCTCACCTCCCCCAAAACCGGTTCCAATGTCCCAGGAATTTGAATCCCTCACCCTTGCACCATTCCTCTAGCCACGTATTCATTTGAAATATCCTCCTATTTCTACTCTGACTAGCACGTGGCACTGGTAGCAATCCTGAGAATACTCCATTTTCTGTGATTCGGCAGTCGGTCATCATAGCTAATTGGGCTATGGTTGCAGTCTCCTTGCAAGTAAAATATAATAAACAGCCTTCTTTGACGATATTGTTTTAAGAGTCTTACTCGGAAGTCGAAACTTCGACAGTATTGCTTGGTGGTTCCACCGAGATCGCTTGCTACCTTTCAGTAAGTCACGGACAAAAGACATCATGAATTTCTAGTGACAAATCCTATGGCCACAGTGATGTTTTATCACAAAAAAAAGGATTTCTCATTAGATCCTGAATGGTGTGGGTCTGTTTCTTCCGACAGTAGTACTGCGATTGTTAAGACTTGTGTTTAGATTTGAGTTGAACCTTGTAGCTTTTGATTTTATAAATAAAAAACGGGAAGGAAGTTTCAAAACTATCGGGCAAAGAAGGCAAGGGAAAAAGTCGACAGGGTTGTATCCCGGACTAATTAAAACTGCAGTCTCAAGGCTGGGTCCCTTGAGCCGCGAAAACTGCAGTATAAAAGGTACCAGGTTATGTTAGCGCTAAGAGATTAAAACTGCAGTCTCAAGGGTGGGGCCCTTGAGCCGTGAAAAGATAACTGAGAATCTCGCGGCAGAGTATACTGTATAAGTTAAATGTTAAGGACTCAGTTTGTAGTGAAGAACAATGCAAAACTGAGAATTGACTATTTGTTTAGTTTAAAGTATAAGGTTAAGGGGTAAAAATTCAGTTGGTTGCGCCTCCCGTTAGCGCCTTAAGAGGGCGCTAATGGAGCGCAAAGCTGCTAACGCCCGGGCGCAGCGATGTTTGCGCCGCTCGGGAACTTAACTTGACATTGTGCGGCGGCGCTAAAACTTACCGCTGCGACCACCTGCGCGCGCAGATTGTGACGTCATTCCATGGTGCAACGCCCTTGTGGCGCCCCGGAGCGGAAATTGAGTGGCGCCCCCTGCCTTACCGCCTGGCGCATCCAACGACCAGAAGACTGGAACACTATCAATCGCTGTGGGGCTGGGGGGGGCGCTATTTAAAGGGGGCCTCTTCCTGTCTTTTATTGTTGGTGGCATTTTTGAACTACGCATTCTGAGAGAGAGAGGGAGAGACTTCTGGAGAGATTCAACGTTGTGTGAAGGAGTTTTGGGTACTGAGCAGCACTTTGCAGGTTCATTTTGATTTGCCATTCCTTGTATCGATTTAGCAGAGACTGTGGGAGCTGCACTCTGAGCTCTTTGCCTGGTACTCTCCATTGTTCTTTCCAGCACATTTGATGTGCAAGTCTCTCCAGGCCGAGATTCAAGGCTGCAATCAACAGGATGTGGATGGAAAGCAAGATTAACCATCCCCTTTAAGAACTGGCCCGTGCCATTGTGTGTGTGTTCCATTGCTGACTGACATTACATGAGCTTCGCCAGCGCTCTGAGTTAGCGCCTCACTCCTTGGCCTTTGCGCCTTAAGACAGGTGTGCAGCGCCTGATTTAGCGCTCCACTCACCTCCCGGGGCGGTAAAAGTGAAGTTTCCAGTCAGTGCCGATAATTAGCGCCAGGCACTAATATTTGTGTCCAGACGATATTTGCGCCCCAAATGGGGCGCGACCTAATTTCTACCCCTAAATGTTTAATTATTTGATTTGTTTGCCTGTTTGGGCTTTTAGCATTACTTATAATTGTCTTGATTGTTGTTAGTTCTTGTTATTGTCTTGTAGTAGAATTGGATGGTCAGAAATAATCGTAAGGGGGTAAAGGGTGAAACTTGCGATTTAGAAGAGTGCCTAGTATAATTAAAACTTTACTAAGAATAGAAGAATTACATGTCTAGAGGACTGTCTCGCAAATAGAGACCCACAAAAAAAAAAGTCAGTAAATTGGTCAGCCTTTTCAGACTGGAAAAAGGAAGCAGAAAGGCTTAAGGACCGTAGTATACAAGCCAGTAGATCTGACATTAAAAATAAGAGAAAAGACCCCGTGAGTAAATTGGCTAAACAAAATGAAGTTAGACAAATAGGGACCAAAAGAATAAAGTTTCTCTCTTAATGGAGCAAGCAGCTTCCGCAATACCGACGGACCAGAATTGAAATCTGAAACTCAAAGCAAAAAAAAAAGAAGGGATTTGGAAAGCCAGGAAAAGCTGCTGAGAAAAGTTTTACCGGCATGAAAGTTATTAATGCCTGTGCCGAGATAAAGGCTAATATACAAGATTTGTTGAGTGAAAGGAATCTTAAAAGGAATACTGGGATCTCAGTTGTGTGTAAGTGTGGGTGAAAAGTGTAAAAGATTCCTGATTGTGTGAATGTTTAAGTTTGTTAAGTTACAGTATTATTTTGTCCCTGAAAAAAAATCTGCCTAAAAAAAAGGTGTCTGTCATTTTGTTTATGTTTTAGCTCCACCCACTCTTTTGTACAGAGAGCTAAAAGCTGTTTTTAACTCTTTGAAGACCTGTCTTGAATGACAGACAAGTGTGTTGTTTTAAGTTTGTTAATTGTTTTACAAAAGAGGTATAAGCTTCAGCCTTGAAGTCACAGTTGCCAATGTGCCTGGAAAGAAAATGACAATTAATTTGAATCTTTACAAGGCATGGTAATTGTTTCTTTGTTAATGTGACTATGGGTTCTTTCTTTTCCAACTGACACTGGTTAGTTTTTTAAAAAAGTTGATCTGGATTGAATTGGAATTATTGAGGTTAATTAACCTATTAAAACCAGACTTTCATTGTGCACGGTGAAATTCTGGTTGGTGTAAATTTGTGTAGACCACATTGAATAAGATATTTAATGGTCTGAAACCAGATTTTGAAATATTTACAGTCTTGGATACAGAACGGGTTCTGGTCCATACCATTGGCAGAGGAATCACAAGGAAATTCGCCTTTACTGTCAGGGATAGACAGGAATTTTATATCAGACTTTGCAGGGAAAGCATTGTGCCAGAGAAAAAAAATCTATTTTGAATTACAATTTAAGTTAAGCTGGTGTGTAAAAAAACTGAGAAGAGCAAAAAAAAAAGTTTGTTTAACAAAAGATTAAGTTTCGGTCTAAGATTTAACCTTGGAGTCGCGGTTGCTATGGTGAAATCTTCCAAAGCACTTTGATTTGATTTGTTTAAATGTGAAAAACTAATTTATAGTTATAGTATTTTGAAAAGACATCTGAAGAAAGGACAATAAGAAATATGATGTAATTTACTGGTTCTGCAAGCATGTGCTATTTTGTTTTGTTTTATCTGTTCTGTTCGTGTTTAGTTAAAGTGTGAAAACACAACTGCTTTTTTGGATCGGGAAATTTTTTTAAATTTACGTAAAGTGACACAATTGCGAGCGCCTGACAATGTTTCGCTCCACCTTCTTAAAGACCTGCAAAGGAGTTAACCCTTTCCACTGACAGCTGATTAAGTTCACCGAGCAACAACTTTAGTATGAAATTTAAAGATATTGGACATTATTAATTTTAAGTTAATATTTCCACACAGTGACAGAAGGAAAATTATGATTTGATAAATTAACCCCTTGGGCTCTAAGCAGAGTCACAATGGATTCACTTCTTTCTTTTGTTATATGGAAGTTACCTTGTAAACTAATTGCAGCACTTCTGTCTCTAATGTTAAAACACTGTATGAACCACCTAGCCTGGAAATCATTTGTTTCTGAAATTGGAAATGGAAGATAAATTGATAGAAATGAAATTGAACATTGACAAAACCTAACAGTTCAACAGTACTGCTGTTTGGATTTTGGGATAATTTTGTAATAACAAAATGGACTCAGGCACTATATATATCGGGTTACTTTTGGAAAAATAAAAGATCCTCTAAAATAATGATAAATAAAAAGTGTTAATAACTTGGACCTAATGAAAATGTTTGATCTATGTTTTCAATCTTAAATATTGTACTGGACAGTAAAGGTCCTCCAGGGCTCATGAATGAGATATGAATAGTAATTAATAGGATGTGTAAAATGGAAAGAGGAAGTGATTGAAGGTGTAAGATAGAAACAGGAGAAATTACACTGCTGAATGGGAATTTTAAAAACTTGCTAGTGAAAATGTGTGGGTTAGGTTGATTTGGCTATGATAAATTGACCCTTAGTGTTAGGGGGGATTAAATATGTGGGGTTATGGGGATAGGATGGGATATGTTAGGGGGAATTAAATACGTGGGGTTACGGGGGTAGGGTGGGATATGTGTACTGTGGGGATTAAAGCAGGGACAGGGTACTGGATTTGGATGATCAGCCATGATCGTATTGAATGGCGGAGCAGGCTCGACGGGCCGAATGGCCTACTCCTGCTCCTAGATTCTATGTTTCTATGTTTCTATGAAAGTCAGGAAAGTGTAGCTAAGAATAATAAATTGATAGCTTTCTCTTGGAGACATTTGTGTCCTTGCCTATAATGAACTTTTAAGAAAACTGAATATGATAGCCTGGCGACTATCCAAGACATCGGGACCATGCAGAGGAAGATGAACAAAGACAATCTTTTGATAAGATACCTGAAAGCCCGAGAAAGGCACATGTGGCATGATATTGAGATACCGGTATGAGTGTGCAAATGTGATTTGTTACGTATGAGGCAATTACCATCCGGGAATGTATGGTGAATCTGTACTGAAGAACGGGTCTCAGTCTGCTCAATTACTTGACAACAGCAAGACATGAAATGGTTAATGTGGCTCAGGAGAGCGAGACAACTTTTAAAGAATTGACACATACTCCATCGAGAACCTATCTAATTAATGAAACAATTAGAATAGAGTTAAACACACTGGTACCTGTTAGAAGGATTGAAATTGAAGTTGAAGTGGAGAGTTACCTGGAATCTTAATTGGGACAATTGAGGGCTAAGGAGAAATCATGTTTAGTAAGAATTATTCACAAGATGGATATGAGTAAAAGAGAGATCTGGAGAATCTTTTAAGTCCATGATTTGTTGATTAGATGTTAAAGTGTAATGTTGCTTGAAATGATTGTAAGACTGAATTTAACTGTGACTGTAATAATTGTGTTTTCTAGGTAGGTAACAGCGTGGGAAAAAACAGTGCGAATCCAGTATGAGGTGGTTTTGGTGGTGCCTACTGTGTCACTACTACCGCAACTACCATGCTTTACGGGTCTAACAGGACCTGTCCCGTTAACCAACACATTTTACATAATATCGAAACCTATGCTCAAGTGAAACTGACAATAAATGAGGTACTTAAGTATGAGCTGCACAATTATGTGGCATAATTCGGATATGACATTCCCCTGTTGTCTAAGGTTATCAGTGAGCTCATGATGCGACTGAACTCCTCCCTAAAGCATTTTTATGTTCCGAAGGAAGACAACTCGAGAATAGATATTGAAATTGACAGCATAGGGGGACAACTCACACTGGTGGGATAATTGGGCTTAATATATCAGCACACACTTAGATTTGTATTATTTCACACGCTCTGGTAGTTCTCCAACTTGTAATGATAGTGTATTTGATATATGTAACCTATGTAGTAAGATACACAAGCCAATTGGGTACTTATGCCCATGACAAACCAGCACTAACAAATTGAGCACACCGAAAGAGAAGATCCGAAGCAATGTAGGGGAGACCCCAGGCGGGGTAACATCAGGAATATAGAAGAAACAGAGGATACCCCAGGCGGGGCAGAATTGGAACACCGGAATGGACTATTAGAAGTGAGAAATCTTCAAGACTCCCTACTAACTAACGCCCAAGTTGAGAGAGAGTAATAAGAACTAGCTAGATTAGTCAAGAGCCAATTGTGAGAAGTCAATAAGGGTTATTTCCTTCTCAAAGAAGGGAATTGTAAGAAATAGCTGTTAGATTCAAAGATTTCTTAGAACAGAAACTGGCAACATGCAGCCAGGAATAGATAGCAGAAATGCCAGCAAGGTCGAATAACAAGCATCAAAAGACAAATAGAAGTGATAAGGGAATCGTAAAAAGCAAAACATACACAGGGTGGGTTGGTAATAGAAAAAAAAATTTTTTTGAAGGACTTACACAATGGTAATCATAGATATGTTTTCAAGATGGGTTGAAGCTTTTCCATGTAAAAAGAATGATGCTGTAACAGTTGCAAAGTGTTTGTTAAAAGAAATCATACCAAGGTTTGGAATACCTATGCAACTTTCATGCGACAACGGATCACATTTTACTGGAATGATCATAAAGAAACTATGTAAGGCTTTGCAGATTAATCAGCATTTCCACTGCAGTTATCATCCGCAATCCACGGGACTAGTAGAAAGATATAACGGAATGCTGAAGAATAAACTTTCTAAACTTTGCAATGAAACTGGACTAAAATGGGTTGAACTGTTACCCTTAGCATTGATGGTAATGCGAGCAGCAACTAACAGGACAACTGGACTGTCGCCACATGAGATTGTTATGGGACGACCCCAAAGGCTGCCATTCTCAGCACCCTTTACGGTTAAACAAATGGACATTCTTAAAATGGATGAAAATATGCTAAACTATTGCATTGCATTAACTAGATGTATTTCCAGCTTTCACCAACAGGTAAAGGAAGCTCAAACGGAACCGGCCGAAGGAAAGTGCCATAACTTGGAACCAGGAGATGACGTCTACGTAAAGGTCTTTAAGAGGAAGAACGGTCTGCAGCCACGCTTTGAAGGGCCATATCAAGTACTCTTGACAACAAATACAGCAGTAAAGGTCAAGGAAATACCTACGTGGATCCACGCATCCCATTGCAAGAAAGTATCAGATAAGGACAGTTGAATTTGAATTTGAAAAGACTTAAACAATGAAGCTGTTATTTACGTTTTACCTACTAATCGGACTGATATATATAGCCTGCCAAGGGAGAAGAAAAGAACCCCGAAAGAAACGAGAATTACATATGAACACCTTTTTGTATATGTCATATAAGTATGCCAAAAAAGTGGGATAAACGCCTGTTGGGTATGTAGCCATATTCCTACCCATGTGAAAAGAGGAATACCTCTGCGACCGATACCCTTGAACCTCACAGATATGGCAGAATGGATAATTAATAAAAATCATACGAAACAGAAGGATACCACCCTATCCATCTTCGGAAAAATATGGCAAAAAAAAGTGGTCTAGCCTAAGAAACGAGTTTAAGGGGGGTGGATATTCGTTAGAAAATTTTAAGGGATGGTACAAGCCGACCTATGATTATACGAAAGAACCTCCTTTTCTAGCCCTTACCAATTCATCGGGAAAGGGCCGACCGATCGGGGATATATGCTGGGAACGCTATCTAGGACAGACTAAAGGGAACAGAGTTAATATGGGGAAAAGTCGTTGCATACAAAAGTTTATTACGTACAAGGCAGGAAGTTCCATGGAAAGCTGGTGGTTCAATACTATCAGTTTGATGAATTTGACTAATAACAGATCATGGAATGGGAATAAACGATTGAATACTGACAATCAGATGGGTTTTACGGTTTTCCGCACCAACGTGAACCTGATCAACCGGGACAGATAGTGACAGCCTATAGCGGGACGTACTTCATATGCGGTCACAGAGCATACCCTTGACTACCAGAGAATTGGGCAGGATCATGCTATTTGGGGTATGTAGTACCATACATACACCACATAAAGGAATTGAAAGACCACCATAAGCATAGCTGTAAGAAAAGAGAACTCCCCACATGGAAGATGTTAGTTGGAGCTATGTTTCCCCCTGCTGCAATAGCGTTTACTTCCCAATAAATACTTTTATTGTCAGCATTAATTGAGGGAGTAGCTAATGGCACGGTTAAATCCCTGAGGGAGGTGAGCACCGAAATGGTAGCCCTGAGAACCGTCGCCCTACAAAATAGAATGGCACTAGATTACCTACTAGCTGCACAGGGAGGTACATGTGCCATGATCGGAGCAGAATGCTGCACATATATCCCAGATAGCTCTGAAAATATAACCAATTTAGCGGACCATATTCAGAAACAGGTTGCCCTGCTCCATCAATCCAGGACCAAAAGCGGCTGGGCTGATTGGATATTAGGGGGATGGTTGGGATCAATGGGACAAGAATTATTGCATGGATTAGTAGTAGTAGTAGCCGCGATTGCATGTATCATTTTGGTTGTCACAATGATTAAGTGTTGTTGTAAAAGGTTAGGCAATGTAGTCATACCTGAAGTAAGTATGATGATACAGAAAGAAATAAATGACGAAGAAGAAAAGTATGGTCCCTTCGGGGAGGAACTGAGGCGATTGAATAAAATACAATTTTAAGGATTAGACAACCTAGACAAAATATACATATATATATATATATATATACACACATTTTTGCATGCTCCCCACTTTCGGTAAACATTCTTCCACCCAAATGGGATCTGCAGGCTAGGGAAAGAGAGAGGACTCCTTTCAAATGCCAGTGACGTCGACCTTGTATACCACTTGGTCCGCACTCTGGAGGCTCACGTAGAAGCACTTGTGCTTAGGAGAACCCCACAGGTTAGGTATAAACTGTGTGGGTCATGAATCAAACCTCCTCTATAAGCTGCAGTTCCCTAGGAGAACCCCACAGGTTAGACATAAGCTGTGTGGGCCATGACTTAGAACTCCTCTGTGAGCTGCTGTACCCTATCTCCTTAGAGGGTGTATAGCGACACCCGAACTGCAGGCTAGTAGAAGCTGCAAGAAATGTTAGAGAACAGCAGACTAATGAACCACAAAAGTACGCCACAGTCACCAAAACACAACTAAAACCCCTACAAGAATATACGCCCAAAACACCGAGAATAGACAGAGAAGAAGGACGATCTTAAATAAGGTCAGCCATCAATACAGGTATAATCCCGAGGATGGTTAAAACAGAAAAAAAGTTGGCATCCCTGGCCAAAATCCAAATTTGGTACAGGAACCGACAAGAAAGACCGAAAGGGTTAAATTGAGCTATTTTGTCCTAGAAGGACAAAAAGGGGGGAATGTGGAAGTGCAGTTTTTGTCTCGGACAAAATGGCTTCCTTGAGACAAACAAAATACAAAATGGCCGACTCTGACTTGTATTGAATAAAGAAAGAAATTGTTTATCACTTCTCATGGAAATGAATTTAAACTTGCAGACTATGTTGTTTTGCATTGTACAGAACATAACAGGCTTAAATTGAGATAACCAAGGGCTAGTGAAGTAAACAACCAGTGCCTTGGCCTTGGTGAGAAAAAAACCAAATATAATAGACTCCATTTTAAAGGGATTAGTTAGTTTCACCGTAAGGCATTTCTTATGTGTTTTTTTAAC
Organism: Squalus acanthias; assembly: GCA_030390025.1. Taxonomy (NCBI): domain Eukaryota; kingdom Metazoa; phylum Chordata; class Chondrichthyes; order Squaliformes; family Squalidae; genus Squalus; species Squalus acanthias. Next base: position 296,791 of record JASTWF010000290.1, on the reverse strand, counting down.
TTTTAACTTAGCTTACCTTAAACAACATGTCATGTGATATTATCAGTGTATAAGAATACTCCATTTTCTGTGATTCGGCAGTCTGTCATCATAACTAATTGGGCTATGGTTGCAGTCTCCTTGCAAGTAAAATATAATAAACAGCCTTCTTTGACGATATTGTTTTAAGTGTCTTACTCGGAAGTCGAAACTTCGACAGTATTTCTTGGAGGTTCCACCGAGATCGCTTGCTACCTTTCGGTAAGTCACGGACAAAAGACATCATGAATTTCTAGTGACAAATCCTATGGCCACAGTGATGTTTTATCACAAAAAAAAAGGATTTCTCATTAGATCCTGAATGGTGTGGGTCTGTTTCTTCCGACAGTAGCACTGCGATTGTTAAGACTTGTGTTTAGATTTGAGTTGAATCTTGTAGCTTTTGATTTTATAAAAAAAGGGGGAGGAAGTTTCAAAACTATCAGGCAAAGAAGGCAAGGGAAAAAGTCGACAGGGTTGTATCCCGGACTAATTAAAACTGCAGTCTCAAGGGTGGGTCCCTTGAGCCGCGAAAACTGCAGTATAAAAGGTACCAGGTTATGTTAGCGGTAAGTTACAACCACAAAAAAACTCTATTAGATTTGTCAAATAAGTTTTTCCCATCAAATTAATCCATGTTGACTCTGCCCAATCATATTATGATTGTACAAGTTGCCACGCCCCTAATAATAGATTCTAGCATTTTCACAACTATTGATGTCAGGCTGACTGGCCTATAGTTCACTGTTTTCTCTCTCCACGTTTTCTTGAATGGCCGGGTTACCTGTGATATCTTCCAATCCGCGGGGTCCATTTTAGAATCTAGGGAATTTTGGAAGATCGCAACCAATGCATTCACAATATCTGCAGACTCCACTTTGAAAATCCTAGGATACAGGCCATCAGGTCCAGGGGATTGTTCGGCTTTTAGTCCCATCAATATCTCAATTACTATTTATTTACGAACACTAATTTCTTTGAATTCCTCATTCTCACGAGACTCCTGGTTTCCCATTATTTCCGGAATGTTGTTTTTGTCTTCTTCCATGAAGACAGATAGAACGTATTTGACTAATTGCTCTGCCATTTCCTTATTCCCCATGATAATTTATCCTGTCTCTGCCTGTCAGGGAGTCACGTTTACATTCCATAATCTCTTCCATTTACATACCTATATAATGTTTACAATCTGATTCATGTTTTTGCCAGTTTAATTCTGTACGTGAATGCACGTAGCATAAGATATAATTTAGAAGCACAAATTCAGATTAAAGCTATGATGTTTTAGCCATTGCTGAGACGTGTTTACAAACTGGGCATGATTGAGATTTTAACATTCCAGCTTACAGGATCTTTAGAAAGGACAGGAAACGTAAACAAAATTACAGCAGCAGAATGAAACAGTTTCAGTAAAGGATGATCAAGAAGTGGAAGCACTATTCATAGAGTTAAGGAACAGCAAAGCATGCAAGACTCTGGTGTGAGTTGTCTGCAGAGCTCCTGATAATACTGATGTCATGGGATGTATAAGCGGGGAGATAAGGGAAGCATGTAGCCAAAGCAGTGAGGTTACAAATGGAGATTTTAATGTTCACGCAGACTGGGAGAAACAGAACAGCTCAAGTAATAAAATAATAATTTAATCATATGCATTCAGGACAGTTTTGAAGAGTAGGATATCTTTGTATCAACGCGGGAACAGGTCAATTTGACGAAAAGGGATCTTCTTGAAAATAGCATCCATAACATGACTGCAAACAAAATTAGATTTGAGAGATAGAAGGCCATGTCTTTAATCAGTGGCTACATTTAATTAACGCAAACTTCTAATCAATTGGAATCTAATTGTCCACAGGAAACTTAACTTCACACTTAACGGGTAAAACTGAAGAAAAACAGATACAACTATTAAAAGAAGTATTTGCTACGATACAAAAAGCAGCACCTGCCCGTAACCACGGCCACCAAATGAGGCAACAGAGAGTTTCAAGCTGAAAAATTCACTTTCACAAATGGAGTGAGGAGTGAAAATGCAGCATTTTGTGAGAGCTATTAAAAGCAATAAAGAGATGTACAAATGTAATAAGAGGTGAAAAACCGGAAAATGGAATATCAAATCTAACAGCAAAATATATCTATGAATATATTCACAGAAAAAGTGTGGTAAAGGAGAAAGTGGGCTCTTAAAGACAGATGCAAGCGAGATTATAATACATAATGAGAAATAGCAGACTTGTTAAATGAGTATTCAGTATCCAATTTACAGTGAAGAAAACAGCAAAATACCAGCTATACGAAGGAACCTAAAATAACTCATGGGGAGGAACATAGTTGATTTAATAGAAGAAAAATGGTAACGAAGAACATAATGTAATTTAAGATACACAAATCTGCAGGTGCTGATGGTTTCCATCCCATAGTATTAAAACAAATAGGTGAGGAAATTGCAGCTGTGTTACATACATTTCCAAAGCTCCTAGATTTCGGGACTGTGCCTTTGCTTGGGAAATTGCAAATGTTACTCCAATATCGAAGATGGGAGGGAAGGAAAAGGCAGGAAAATACAGACTGGTCAGTATAACGTTATTTGTGGGAAATTTAGTTGAATCGATTATCAGTGCAGAGTGAGTGAACACTTAGACAAGTATGAGCTGCTCAAATAGAGGCAGCATGAATGGGCGACGGACAGGTCATGCCTGACTAATCTAGTTGATTTTATTGACGTGGTCACTTGCATGTTAGACAGTGAAGTGTCCATGGAAGATATCTATATGGACATTCAGAAGACATTTAAGAACGTTCCACAAAAGAGATTATTAACAATAAACAGAATGAATGGACTGGGAGTTAATCTTGTAACATGGATTGGTAATTGTTTGACATAGAAACATAGAAGATAGGAGCAGGAGTAGGCCATTCGGCCCCTTAAGCCTGCTCCGCCATTCGTTGAGATCATGGCTGATCATCCAAACTCAGTACCCTGTACCTGCCTTCTCCCCATATCCCTTGATACCTTTAGCTTTAAGAAATATATCTAACTCATTCTTGAATATATTTAATGACTTGGCCTCAACTGCCTTCTGTGGTAGAGAATTCCACAGGTTCACCACTCTCTGGGTGAAGAAATTCCTCCTCATTTCTGTCCTAAATGGCTTACCCCTTATCCTTAGATTATGACCCCTGGTTCTGGACTCTCCGACTATCGGGAACATTCTTCCTGCATCCAATCTGTCCAGACCTATCAGAATTTTAAATGATTCGATGAGATCTCCTCTCATGCTTCTATACTCCAGCGAGTATAAGCCCAATCGACCCAATCTTTCCTCATATGTCATTCCTGCCATCCCAGGTATCTGCCTTGTGAATCTTCGCTGAACTCCTTCCATGGCAAGAACATCCTTCCTCAGATAAGGCGACCAAAACTGCACACAGTGCTCAAGGTGTGGTCTCACCAAGGCCCTGTATGGGAGACAGAGATTAAAGATAAACGGAATGTTCTCTGTTTTGAGAAGTGGTGTTCTCTAGGGATCTGTATTACTGCCTCAGTTTTTAACCATATATGTTAATGGCTTCGATTAAGGAATACAGAGTTGCATATCAAAGTTTGCATGGCACTAAGTTAGGAAGTAAAGTACGTTCAGTATATGGGTGTAGGAAATTACAAAGGGGCATAAACTGCATAGACTGGGAAAATCTATAGCAGATGGAGTTGATTGTGATGAAATGTGACACCATCCACTTCGGATCCGAGAAAAAACAAACCGAAATTTAATTCAAAATGAGGACTCGATGCTTCCGTTTTACATAACCTTGGTTAGACCCCATCTCGAGCATTACTTTCAGTTTTGGGCACCGAATATCAGCTACAGTGCATATTCACTAGAATTATACCAGTGCTTGCAGTGTTAAATTATGAGGACAGGTTGCATATACCTGGTTTGTATTTCCATGTGTTTAAACGGTTGAGGGTTGATCATATGTAAATATTTAAAGTCATACATGGATTCCATAGGGTAGATACAGACAAACTATTTCCTCTAATGGGGAAATGCAGAATAAGAGGGCATCATCTTTGAATTAGAGTTAGGCCATTTAGGAATGAGATCCGGAAGCACTATTTCACACAAAGGTTATTGGAAATCTGGAACTCGCCTCCTCAAAAGGCTGTGGATGCTGTACAATATAAATTGTGAAGACTTAATTAGAGAGATATTTCTTTAGGTAATGATATCAGAGGATGTGGAACAAAGGTGTCTAAGTGGATTTAAGTTGCAGATTAGTCATGATATGATATGACATGAGTTCAGAAGAATGAGAGGCGATCTTATTGAAACATATAAGATTGTGAAGGGGTTGGATCGGGTGGATGCGGGGAGGATGTTCCCGATGACGGGTGAGACTAGAACTAGGGGACATAGTCTTAGAATAAGGGGCTGCTCTTTCAAAACTGAGATGAGGAGGAACTACTTCACTCAGAGGGTGGTAGGTCCATGGAATATGCTGCCACAAAAAGCTGTAGAAGCTACAACATTAATTAAATTTAAAACAGAAATAGACAGTTTCCTAGAAGTAAAGGGCATTAAGGGTTACGGGGAGCGGGCAGGAATTTGGACATGAGTCTAGGTTCGGATCGGTCATGGCCCTGTGGGTAGTGGAGCGGGCCCAGGGACCGTGTAGCCTGATTCTGCTCCTATTTCGTGTGTGCAATTCTGTTAGATGCAGGAGATGGTTCTGTGATAGATAGTAGATTGGCGGTTAGGATCAGATCAGCCTATGATTGAATGGCGGAACAGACTCGAGCTACCGAATGACCGAAACGTCTTCCTTCGTTTCGATGCAAATAAAATAGGACACAGTCAGACTAGTAGATGGGCTGCAAATATGTTAGTTGAAATTTAAGGGGAAATGTTCTGTCTCTGAGTTCACAGCTCGCGCACCACAGAAATAGGAGAATTGCACAGCAGTGCAAAACCTCAGCTATTGTGCCCAGTTCTGGGCGCCCTACATTGGGAAGGATGTGAAGGCCATGGAGACGGTGCAAAATAAATTCAGTAAGATCATATCAGGGATGAGAGGTTGTGGTTATGAGAAGAAAGAAGGCTTGTGAACTAAGAAAGTTAAGTGAAATTCGGAAAGACGTGTTGAAAAATTCTCAGGTTCAGCTGGTTGAGTCGACAACTAAAGGATATAAATTTCATCTCGCCAGCAAAAAATAACTTAGAGTTTGGTTGATGTTTGTTTTAGGATGGGATCCTGTTAGAACCGAGAATGCCTTCCCGGAAACAATGATGGAAGCAGAATTCATAATAAAATTTATAACTGAAGTGAAGAAATAATTAAAATTCAAAAAATGAGCAGTAGGAATGGGTGGGGGTTGGGGAACGGATCTAAATATACAGCTCTTTCAGAGAGCCGGCGTTGGTATGATGGGCCGAATGTCTTCCTTCTAGGCAGTAACAGTCAGTGATCGTTCAATTCATGAATCTGAAGACTGGAACCGTACGGCGTAACATGTGATTCTCCTTCGCAGCTCAACCGATTCACTACAGCTATGTCTGATCCGCATTTTCACACTGCAAATGCGACATTCACGCAGCTCAATATTACAGTCCTAATCATGAGAATGCTCCAGTTTGAACGATTGATGCAGCCACTGTTACATTGCTATTGAGGAGAATGCTCCACTGTGAACGATTGATGCAGCCACTGTTACAGTGCTATTCGTGGGAATGCTCCAGTTTCAACAACCGAAAAAGCTTGCATTTATATAGCGCCTTTATGTAATAAAACAACCCAAGGCACTTCACGTTAGGTTTATCAAACAAATTTAGCACCGAGACACAGAATGTGATTTTAGTATCGGCAACCAAAACCTTGCTCAAAGCGGTCGGTTTTAAGCAGCGTCTTCAAGGAGGAGAGAGAATTCCAGAGGCGGAGCGGCTGATGGAGCAAATTCCAAATCATAGGTTCCAGGCTTGGGAATAGGCAAGAGGCCGGAATTGCAGGAGCGCAGAGATCTCGGAGGGTTGTAACACTGGGGGAGGTTACAGAGATACAGAGGGACGAGGCATGTATAGATTAAAAACAAGGATGAGAATTTTAAATCGTGGCATTGCCGTAACGGAAGCCAATGTAGGTCAGCGCGCCTTGGGGCGATGGCTGAATAGAACTTGGTGCGAGTTAGGATACAATCCGCTGAGTTCTGGATGAATTCAACTTGATGTAGTTTGGAAGATGGAAGGCAGGCCACGAGAGCATTAGAAAGGCAAGTCCAGAGGTAACAAAGGCACTGATGCGGATTTGAGCAGCAGATGAGCTGTGGCAGGGGCTGAGACGAGCGAGGTTATAGAGGTGGAAGTAGGCGTTCTTGGTGATGGAGCCGATATGTGGTTGGAAGTTCATCTCAGTTTAAAATAGGCGCCAAGTTTGAGAACGGTCTCCTTCAGCCTCAGACAGTGACCAGGGAGAGGGATGGAGTCGGTGTCTACGGGATGGAGTTTGTGGCGGGGAGCGAAGACAGTGGCTTCCATCTTCCGAATATTTAGTTGGAGCAAATTTTTGCTCATCCAGATTGATGCAGCCACTGTTACTGTTCTGTTCATGAGAAAGTTTCGGTTTGAATGATTGTTGCAGTCATTGTTAGTGCTGTTTTTGCAAATGTTCCAGTTTGAGTTAATGATCGAACCCCTGTTATTTACTTTGGTTCATGTGTGACATTTTTCCGCATTATAATTCAACACATTGCATCAATCGGCAATCTGTATGTATTCTCTGTTAGAGTCCCGCCATCTGCCTGTGGCCCAAACAACCTCATTCATTCTTAACGTCCTGTTCCATGAATCGCTCTGTGTCGGACATATTCCTCCATACATTGCAAAGCTGTGTTGTCCACTTTATGATCAAACTTGTTGGCGAACAAGGGTTTCTGTTGGATGATCCAATGGAGATGCCAGACCCATACACACAGAGCTGATGGCTGTACCTTCCTGTACAAGGCGGATATAAGGCTCCTTTCGCTATATCACCAGCATTAACAGACCACTTCACTGCTCGAGTAAGGACTCGTGCGTCACCCCTGTGGTGCCCGGGAGTATATGGAATGGAGCCGGGTACCTCGGGCATTCTCTGCAGGGTGGCCCAGATGTGTTCATCGGGGCTGTAGGTGCCCTCCGACCACTTGAGAAAAGCCTGGATTTCGGGGTTCACAAATAAAATGTTCACAAATTCTCTGGTAACCAGAACGTATGCGCTCCCCACAAACATAGGGCTGCGTATGGGTGGGGGGCTCTTCACTCGATCTGTTCTGAACACACTCTTGCGGATATCATGATGACATTTCCATCGTCTCTGAAAGTCAACACAAAGAATTATCGTTTTGCATTTAACAACTTAATTCTCATTTTCTTGCCACACCACAACTAGCATCAGTAACGATAAACTTTCATTGTCTCAATGACTTTAAACATTATCTACTTTTTTTGCTTGTATAAATATTGCGTGGAAAATGTTGATACCTGGAGCGAATCAAAAGAGGAAGTGACGCAGAAATGACAAGGCGGTGGCTCACTGCACTGCTACTCATGGCCGAGTGAAGGACAATTATGCGGAAAATATATCGCCAGATTGGCTCAGATTGGATATTTAGAATTGTTCCGGTCACCGCAAGCATCGCATTTAGACATGTGACAGCAAATAAGCCAATCAACAATCACACCTTAAAGGAAACTATATCAGGGTTTTGAAAACAATGTAGGAAACAGCAAATGTTCATCTGCCACGCCTTCAGTTGCCGGGAAGAGAGACCAATAAAATAAGTATGATGTCATCCTTCTATTCTCGTGGCCATGCCAAGTGATTTTAAAAATACGATGTCGGGGTTGAGGAAATCGAACTGGAAATTCAGATCAGCACTTGACTGTCCAATGCAGTGAAGCGGGAGATGTGAGACCACCTGCGGGGACAGGTTCACAATTATTGTGCTTCACGTGATGAGCAGTGTCACTACAGTCTGATGATGAGCATGTTTCAATCATCCAATCCTTCAAATATCTATTCAGTTACTTTACTTCATTTAACCTCAACAGCCACCTCCCAGGCGCTGCAGCCCACGTGGTCACTACACTCTGTGTTTAACAAAGTAAATGTATTGAGGAGGACGCTACTGATCTACAAACATAGGCGACATTGATTAGGGAGCGATAACTATATTAGTGCGAGTAAATTTTACGGAAACAAAACTGGATGCTTTGAGTAAATGAGCGAGTGGGAGGGAGGGAGGGAGGGAGGGAGGGTCGAGGGAACATACATACGAACATACGAATTAGGAGCAGGAGTAGGCCACTCGTCCTTCGAGCCTGCTCTGCCATTCAACAAGATCATGGCTGATCCGATTACTCACATTCCTGCCTACCCCCGATAACTTTTCACCCCCTTGCTTACCAAGAATCTATCTACCTCTGCCTTAAAAATATTCAAAGACTCTGCTTCCACTGCCATCTGAGGAAGAGAGTTCCAAAGACTCACGACCCTCTGTGAGAAAAAAATTCTCCTCAACTCTGTCTTAAATGGGCGACCCCTTATTTTGAAACAGTGACTCCTAGTTCTAGATTCTCCCACAAGAGGAAACATCCTCTCTACAGCGACCCTGTCCGGACCCCTCAGGATCTTATATGTTTCAATCAAGTCACCTCTTATTCTTCTAAACTCCAGCGGATACAAGTGTAGCCTGTCCAACCTTTCCTCATAAGACCACCCGCCCATTCCAGGTATTAGTCTAGTAAACCTTCTATGAACTGCTTCCAACGCATTTACATTCTTCGTTAAATAAGGAGACCAATACTGTACACAGTACTCCAGATGTGATCTCACCAATGCCCGGTATAACTGAATGTGAGAAGTCGCACAACACCAGGTTATAGTCCAATAGTTTTATTGAAATCACAAGCTTTCGGAGCGCTGCTCCTTCGTCAGGTGACCTGACAAAGGAGCAGCGCTCTGAAAGCTTGTGATTCCAATAAAGCTGTTGGACTATAAGCTGGTGTTGTGCGACTTCTCACATTTGTCCACCCCAGTCCAACACCGGAATCTCCACATCATGTATAACTGAAGCATAACCGCCCTACTTTTGTATTCAATTCCCCTCGCAATAAAAAATTACATTCTGTTAGCTTTCCTAATTACTTGCTTACGTGCATAGTAACCTTTAGCGATTCATGCACTAGGACACCCAGATCCCTCTGCATCTCAGAGCTCTGCAATCTCTCATCATTTAGATAATATGCTTATTTTTTATTCTTCCTGCTAAAATGGACAATTTCACATTTTCCCACATTATACTCCATTAGCCAGATCTTTGCCCACTCACTTAACTTATCATTATCTTTTTGTAGCCTCCTTATGTCCTCTTCACAATTTACTTTCCTACCTATCGTTGTGTCATCAGCAAATTTAGCAACCATACCTTCAGTCCCTTCATCCAAGTCATTTATATAAATTGTAAAAAGTTGAGGCCCCAGCACTGATCCCTGTGGCTCACCACTCGTTACATTTTGCCAATCAGAAAATGATCCATTTATGCCTACTCTCTGTTTCCTGTTAGCTAGCCAATCTTCTATCCATGCCAATATGTTACCCCCTACACCATGAGCTTTTATTTTCCGCAATAACCTTTGATGTGGCACCTTATCAAATGCCATCTGGAAATCTAAGTACAGTACATCCACCGGTTCCCCTTTATCCACAGCATATGTTACTTCCTCAAAGAACTCCAATAAATTGGTTAAACTTGCTTTCCCTTGCAGAAAAACATGTTGACTCTGCCTGATTAATTTGAAATTTTCTAAATGCCCTGCTATAACGTCTTTAATAATAGCTTCTAACATCTTCTCTATGACAGATGTTAACTAACTGGCCTGTAGTTTACTGCTTTCTGTCTCCCTCCCTTTTTGAATAAAGGAGATACATTCGCTATTTTCCAATCTAATGGAACCTTCCCTGAATCTAGGGAATTTCGGAAAATTAAAACCAACGCATCAACTATCTCACCAGCCACTTCTTTGAAGACCCTAGGATGAAATCCATCAGGACCCGGGGACTTTTCAGCCCGCAGCTCCAACAATTTGCTCAGTACCACTTCCCTGGTGATGATAATTTTCTTGAGTTCCTCCCTCGCTTCCTTTTCCTGATTTACAGCTATTTCTGGGATGTTACTTGTATCCGCTATAGTGAAGACCGATGCAAAATAACTGTTCAATTCAACTGCCATCTCCTTATTTTCCATTATTAACTCCACAGACTCACTTTTGATAACTCTGTTCTTTTTAAAATATCTATAGAAACTCTTTTCATATTTCTAGCTAACTTTCTCTCGTACTCTAATTTTTCTCTCCTTATTAATCTTTTAGTCATTCTTCGCTGTTTTTTATATTCTGTCCAGTCTTCTGACCTGCCACCCATCTTTGCGCAATTATATGCTGTTTCTTTAAGCTTAATACTATTTTTAACTTCTTCAGTTAACCACGGATGGTGGGTCCTCCCCTTGGAATTTTTCTTTCTTATTGGAATGTATATATTCTGTGTATTTTGAAATATCCCCTTAAATGTCTGCCACTGCAACTCTATTCACCTATCCCTTAACCTAATTTGCCAGTTCAGATGCTTGGGTGAATGGATGGGTGGGTGGGTTCATGTTTGAATGGGTGGACGGATGGATGGATGGCCGGATGGATGGATGGAGGATGGATGGCCGGATGATGGATGGAGGAATGGATGTATGTATGTATGGATGGATGAATGTATGTATGTATGGATAGATGGATGGATGTTAGATGGATGGATGGATGGATGGATGGATGGATGGATGGATGGATGAATGGATGGAAAACCAGGATAAATGGATGGGCACCCGACATGAAGCTGGACCATTTACCTGTTTGTATCCCGGTGGAGGGTCCGACTCTATAACATTTGAGCTGTTCATGGCCATGAGACTGTTGACTATCTCCCGGTTGGTTTTTATTGGATAGTCTTTTCCGCAAACATTGATGAGGTATCTCCACGGGACAGAGCACCGCAGCAGCTCTTTCACACAGTTCAAATCAGCCTGAACTCTGGACCATGAGGCGTTTATCACCGTCTCCGATTTTCCGACTACAAAGACATTCGTGAAACAGGAAGTGATGGCCTGGACCGCCGAGTGAAACGGCTTTGGAGACTTCCTGTCCACGTGGACACAGTACACGTTCTGAGGAGCGTAAATGCCTCTCAGGAGCCTCTCAAACATCTCGATGTTTTCATTGACCACCGTAGAATAGGCCAGAGGGAAATCGCGTTCCTCGGCACATAAGGGGAAAGTGATGTATTTGCAGTTTTTCACAAAAGAATCGCAGTCTCGGGTCATTTTTAAATAATCGATTTCAGTAAAGGGCTTATATTTGTTTGCGATTGTGCTCGATTTTAAAAGAGCGTTTTCAACGGCTTCCAGGTCACCCCTAATTATCTTCCAACAACTCGAGTTCTCCTCTGACAGATCGAGGGGTTCATATCGCGCATCGTAAACTGGTTGTCCTTTAACAGGTTTTAAATTATTAACGAATGTGTTTCCACTCCAGCCAAAATATCCATAAATATATATCACAAAGGGTCCACACAGGATCGAGCTCACTACCACCCGCCTGGCACGACACCGAGCCAACATCCTCATTGCTCTTCCACCGGGATTTGAAACGTAGTAATGTAATCGGATTTCCAGATTTAATCATATGTAGAAATACAAATAGAGGGATTATGCTCTTGAATGGCAGGCACTCTGTTCAGGCAATTTCGATAAATTGGGAGCCGAATTTTCAGACACTGATGGCTTGAAATCGGATGCTCTGGGCTGAACACAGCAAGTGTGAATTCATCGGGGTTCAGCCGGCTATTCTGTTCGACAGGTTCATCTGTTCCTGTTGTCTTCTCCGCCCTTCTAGTCAGTCGTTGTTGTCCGTCAGACTTTACACCTTCCCTCACTCTCACTCTCTCCGCTTTTGCGCTTCGGTGGCGCTCAGTTTTTCCACGCAGAGATTCGATCTTTACTTCACAAAGGTCCTGGTAACAGGTTTCTCTCTCATGTAACTGGTATCACTTGGATTACAGATTCCACTTTCCCTATTTCCTCAGTACTGACACTCCGACAGTGCAGTGCACCCTCAGTACTGGCACTCCAAGAGGACAGCGCTCCCTCAGTACTGACACTCCGACAGTGCGGCGCATCCTCAGTACTGGCCCTCCAAGAGGACAGCGCTCCCTCAGTACTGCCGCTCTGACAAAGCAGCGCTCCCTCAGCACTGCAGCTCCGACAGTGCAGCGCACCCTCAGTACTGACACTCCGACAGTGCAGCGCACCCTCAGTACTGACACTCCAGCGCACCCTCAGTACTGACATTCCGAGAGGACAGCGAACACTCATTACTGCATCTCCGATAATGCAGCGCTCCCACAGCACTGCCCCTCCGACACAGCAGCGCTCCCTCAGTACTGCCGCTCTGACAGTGCAGCGGACCTTCAGTACTGAACACTCCGAGAAGACACCACACATTCAGTGCTGCGCTATATCAGCCCTGAAAAGATAACCCCGCTATTTAAAAAAGTAGGAAAAGAAAAAACGGGGGACTCAAGGCCAGTTAGCTTGACATCAATAGCAGACAAAATGTTTGAGTCTATTATTACGGGCGTGGCAACAGGGCACTTAGAAAATCACAATATAGTTAGGCAGAGTCAACATGGTTGAATGAAAGGGAAATTGTGTTTAACAAATCTGTTTGAGTTTTTTGAAGATGTAACTAGTAGGATCGATAAAGAGGAACCATTGGATGTGGTTTATTTGGATTTTCAAAAAAGCATTCAATAAGGTGACACACAAGAGTTTATTACACAAAATTAGGACTCATGGAATTAGGGGTAATATATTAGCATGGATGCGAATTTGTTAATGAACAGAAAACAGAGTAGGAATGAATGGGACTTTTTTGGTTTAACTAGTGGGGTACCGCAAGGATCAGTGCTTGGGCCACAGCTATTTAAAATCTGTATCAATGACTTAGATGAAGGGACTGAGTGTAACGTATGCAAGTTTGCTGATGATACAAAGTTAGTTGGAAAAGTAAGCTGCGAGGAGGAAGCAAAGAGGCTGCAGAGAGTATTGGCAGGTTGACTGAGTGAGCAAGAACATGGCAAATGGAATACAATGTGGGGACGCAAATCGTATGTTAGCATTTGTTACAAAGGGATCAGAGTATAAGAGTAAATAATTCTTACTACAATTATACAGGGCATTGGTGAGGCCACACCTGGAGTACTGTGTACAGTTCTGGTCTCCTTACCTAAGGAAAGATATACTTGCCTTAGAGGGAGTGCAACGAAGGTTCACCAGACTGGTTCCTGGGATGAGGAGATTGCCCTATGAGGAGTGGTTGAGTAGACTAGACCTATATTCCCTTCAAACAGCCGCCTAACCTCAGAAGTACCATCGTTCGCAGCAAATTACCCAGCTTTCAGGATAACAGCGACCACGACACCACACAACCCTGCCACGGCAACCTCTGCAAGACATGCCAGATCATCAACACAGATACCATCATCACACGTGAGGACACTACCCACCAGGTACCAGGTACATGGTACATACTCATGTGACTCAGCCAACGTTGTCTACCTCATATGTTGCAGGAAAGAATGCACCGCGGCATGGTACATCGGCGAGACCATGCAGACACTGAGACAACGGACACCGCGCAACAATCACCAGGCAGGAGTGTTCCCTCCCAGTCGGGGAACACTTCAGCAGTCAAGGACATTCAGCCTCGGATCTGCGGGTAAGCGTTCTCCAAGGCGGCCTTAGAAACACACGACAACGCAAAATCATCGAGCAGAAACTGATAGCCAAGTTCCGCACTCATGAGGACGGTCTCAACCGGGATCTTGAGTTTATGTCACGATACATGACGTGATCCAGACTCGAGTCGTCGTTGGATTGTTCACAGATGTGATTCCCAGTAAAAAAGTAAAAATTTTAAAGTTTATCGTTTTACATACCGACTGCAGCTTTTGACACGTTAGACCCCCTGTAACTCCACCTCATTGTCTCAATTGTATCTTGCTATGTCTTTGATGTGGTACCTTCCTGGCTGACCTGATTGCCTTTTGTCACACCTCGGCAGATAAACAGTCAGGATGATTAAATTTAGTCGTCTGCCATTGTAAGGTACACATGCATTGTTCTCTATCTATATATGCTTTGGCGATTCTGTATCTCTTTACTTCACCCGACGAAGGAGCAGCAGCTCCGAAAGCTTGTGATTTCAAATAAAACTGTTGGACTATAACCTGGTGTTGTGCGACTTCTCATTTATATTCCCCAGAGTTTAGAAGAGAGATCTAATTGAAATATATACATGTCTTAAGGGGCTTGACAGGGTTAATGCTGAGAAAATGTTTCCCCTGACTGGGGAATCTAGAACACGGGGTCACAGTCTCAGAATTAGGGGTCAGCCATTTCGGGCTGAGATGAGGAGAAATGTCTTCACTCAAATGGTTGTGAATCTTTGGAACTCTCCAACGCAGAGAGCTGTGGTTGCTCAGTCACTGAGTATATTTAAGACAGAGGGAGATATATTTTTGGGAACTATGGGAATTAAGGGATATGGGGATAGTGCAGGAAGGTAGTGTTGAAGTAGAAGATCATCCATGAACTTGTTGAACGGCGGAGCAGGCTCGAAGGGCCGAATGGCCTACTCCTGCTCCTATTTCTTATCTTCTTATGCTCTCTCAGTACTGCCTCTCCGACAGTGCAACGCTCCCTCACTACTATCCCTCCGACAGTGCAGCATTCCCTAAGTACTGACTCTCCATAACGACTGCACTCAATCCGAACTGCCTGTCCGACAGTGCAGAGCTCCCTCAGTACTGAACTTCGAGAGTGCAGCACTCCATCAGTACAGCCCCCCCAACAGTGCAGGCTCCCTCAGTACTGACACGGGTCTTGCACGATATCCACTGAACCAGAACTAAATAGACATCTCAACATCCTAGCCCTACACGGAAACGTCTTTGTTCCAACCCCCGACCGACTCGCAACTGACATGGCCATTCACCGAAAACCCTGTGAACCAGATTTAATGCAGATACTCCACTGACCCAAAGCTACACCGACACACCACCAACCCAGCAATATAGCGACACCAAATCACTAAAACCCTGCACCATACCTCCACTAACACAGCCATATACCAAGACCCAACTGCTGAAACCCGACACCGAAACACAACTGACCCATAACTACACCGGTATACCTCATACCCTGTCCTGCGCTGACACACCATTGACTCAGACGCGATACCGAGACCCCACTGAAGCAGCCGTACACCGACACCCACTGACACAGATCTACAACGACACTCCACTGACCGAGTCCACACATACACATCCCTGACCCAGCATACCTCGAAACCACATGGAGCCATTGCTACACAGACAATACACAGACTCTGCAATCAGCCAGACCTACCCTGATGCACCACTGACCCAGCCCTACACCAACAAAAAACTGACACAGCCCTGACCGCCACCAGAATAACACAGACCTATATTGACTCCCCACTGACGCAGCACTAAACGGGAACAACACCGACAAAGTACAAGAGCCCACTGACACAGACCTAAACCGATAAACCACCGACCCAAACCTACACAGAAACCCCGAAGACACAGCCCCACACCAACACCCCAGTGTCCCAGCCCCAAACCCCAGTGACACAGCCCCACACCCCACTGACCCAGCAAAGCACCTCACTGACCCAGCCCCACACCCCACTGACCCAACCCCTCACCCCACTGATCCAGCCCCACACGCCACTGACCCAGCCCCACACTCCACTGACCCAGCAAAGCACCTCACTGACCCAGCCCCACACCCCACTGACCCAGCCCCTCACCCCACTGATCCAGCCCCACACGCCACTGACCCAGCCCCACACTCCACTGACCCAGCAAAGCACCTCACTGACCCAGCCCCACACCCCACTGACCCAGCCCCTTACCCCACTGATCCAGCCCCACACGCCACTGACCCAGCCCCACACCCCACTGACCCAGCAAAGCACCTCACTGACCCAGCCCCACACCCCACTGACCCAGCCCCTCACCCCACTGATCCAGCCCCACACGCCACTGACCCAGCCCCACACCCCACTGACCCAGCAAAGCACCTCACTGACCCAGCCCCACACCCCACTGACCCAGCCCCTCACCCCACTGATCCAGCCCCACACGCCACTGACCCAGCCCCACATCCCACTGACCCAGCCCCACACACCAATGACCCAGCATCACACCCCACTGACCCAGCCCCACACCCCACTGACCCAGCCCCACACCCCACTGAACCTTCCCCGCACCCCACTGACCCAGCCCCACACCACACTGACCCAGCCCCACACCCCACTGAACCTTCCCCGCACCCCACTGACCCAGCCCCACACCACACTGACCCAGCCCCACACCCCACTGACACAGCCCCACAGCCCACTGACCCAGCCCCACAGCCCACTGATCCAGCCTCACAATCCATTGATCCAGACCACACCACACTGACCCAGCCCGACACCACACTGACCCAGCCCCACACCCCACTGACCCAGCCCCACACCCACACCGACCAGGCCCCACACCCCACTGACCCAGCCCCACACCCCACTGACCCAGCGCCACACCCCACTGACCCAGCCCCAAACCCCACTGACCCAACCCCACACTCCTCTGACCCAGCCCCACACCCCACTGACCCAGCCCCACACCCCACTGACCCAGCGCCACACCCCACTGACCCAGCCCCAAACCCCACTGACCCAACCCCACACTCCTCTGACCCAGCCCCACACCCCACTGACCCAGCCCCACACCCCACTGACCCAGTCCCACTCCCCACTGACCCAGCCCCACACACCACTGACCCAGCCCCACACCCCACTGACCCAGCCTCGCAATCCATTGATCCAGCACTACAGCAACAGCCCTCTCTCCAAGCCCTTAACGACACCCCATTGATCCAGCCCTACACAGAAACCCCACTGACACAGACCCCACATCCCACTGACACATGGCAACACCAAAAACCCACTGACCCAGACCTACACAGACACCCACTGATCCAGCCCCTACATCCCATGATACATCCCAAAACCGAAAACCCACGGGTCCAGTCTTACGCAGACATTTCACTGACTGTAAGGGGTATCGTAATGGGGTCAGCCTTCACTTTCTGACACAGTGAGTGGTTCGAATCGCTCCCACACCCCTCCGGTTCCTAGACTTTGGGCATATTTTTGGGTTGTGAACAAAATTGCAATAAACAGGTTCTGATGAAAGAATTTTACTTTATTAAAAGGAAAAGGTAACAAACTTGAAACACACTTATTACTTAAACACAGATTCGGGGAACACACGGTACAAGCGAGGGAAATGACAATATATCAAACAAAACCTTATCCCTCCCAAAGATCCCACTATCTGGCTAGGTTTTTGGTTTCAGGAGATCAGGGATAATGCTCACCAACGAATCCTTGACACGATATTAGAGTCTTTTGTTTAAAAGAACTCCGTAAGGCCCTTGTTGCTGCGAGGTGTCTGATGGTCACTGACGTAGTCGCTCTGGTTTCTTCTTGCGTGCTGGCCTTCTTCCTCGTGGCTTGTGGTAGGTTTTGCTGGAGCAGGGAGAGAGCTGTGTCCGCATCGTCAGTCAGTCCGAACGAGAGAGAAATTATGGCACTGGCTCTCAAATTATACTGTTTCTTTTTCGCGCCCAAAAAAACCCTTACTAAAACGAATTCCTTTTGATTGTAAATGAGCCTTGCTTAGTCCAATTGTCTAGTTTTTGGCGGGCTTGCCAGTTCCGACGGTTTTTGCTTAGTGTTAAACATGAATTGATCGTTTTCAGATTTAAACACAGCCTTATCTGCGCGCCAAATCTCCATCTATTGTCCTAGGTCTGTTGGCGGGCTTTTAAATCTGTTCTGTGGATACCTGGTTGATTGTTTTTTTTGATGGGATAATGGCTATGAAACTGTGTGATCGAAGTTTTATTGCCATTGATTCGTTTTTAGATTTCCAGCATCTTGTTTGCACCTGGGGATCCATATTTGAATGTGTTTGTGAGTTTTTGCTTTGTCTCAAACAATTCCCAAACAGCTTGATCTGTTCACTAACCGGGCACGCCCCTCGCAGCTTGTGTCTGTGAAAAGGTGTCTCTCCCAACATTAAGATTCAAAAAAATCAGTTTCCTCAGGTTTTTCTTCCCTGATCTTTAGGTTTTTACATCAAATCACTTCACTTAGGCCCCATCATCCCAAGTTTGTATGAAAAGTCCAAAAATCACTCCCTTTAGGGCTCTGTCCGAGTTTCTGGGGGATTTTGCGAAGCCTACACTGACCCAGCCTCCATATCCCACTGACACATTCCAACACCGAAAACCCACTAATCCAGCACTACACAGACAAACCACTGACACAGCCCTACACCGATACCCAACAGACCCAGCCCTGAGCGACAATCCACCGACCCAGCCCTATAACGACACCCCACTCTCCCCACCCTACACAGAAACCACACTGAAAAGAATAGAGCGAGAAGTTAAAGAATAAAATACAGAAATGAAGCTTAGAAGCTTCATTAACCTTACCACGATCCCGCAATTATTTACTGTCTCTTTATTTCCGTCTAGATTTTGCAAGTTATATCCTTGTTATTTCACTGCAATCAATCAGGTAGAAATTCCTTGTTTCATTTTAGCAGGTTACAAATTGTGAATTTGATCTGCTCCTTCTTCTGTGAGACTCAGAGCTCCGCCCTCTGTGTGAAAGCTGCTCCCTGACCTCAGGGTGGATTTCAACTTCAACATTCCTCATTCGCTTCAGAACAGGGAGCGGCCTTTCTGGTCAAATCAATTCGAACCTTGTTTTCACAATTCGCTGTCACTTTAATCATTACCGTTAGTTATAAATATTGCTTCGTCTCTTGTTCCGGGGAAGTGCAGTAAAACAGATGCATTTGCTAAAAGTCCCGGGGCCTTGCTACCTGTTGGTGATTTGAGTAGTTCATTTTTTACATAAATATTAGTGATGAGATCCTCTTACCTGTTGTTAATCTGAATAGTTGCTCTCTGTACAAAGATCAGTGATTGGTTTCCTCCTGTCTGTGAGAAAGTTGCTTTCAGCCCTGAAACCGGCTTCTGTCGAAAATATTCCTGAAGTCAGTTTCTCTCTAAAGGGAGCGGGTCTCTGGTTTTCTGTTCAGACAGTTTGATAAAAATCGTCTCATTGACATGAACTTTTTTCCAGCCAATACAGAAGTTCCTGCTCCACTCTCCCCCTAATTCACATTCGTTCCTGTCTGAGTTAATCTGACATTTCTCGGTTATGCAGCATTTCATTAATACAATTAATCCGGAACAAGATTTATCACCGATGTTCCTGCGCTGCTGTGACTAGATCGCGTTCATTCCGGCCTCAGGTATCCAGAGGCCGATTTTCCAGGTGCTTAGCGATAATCGGCCAGTGCGAACAGTTACTGAGCTGAACTGTGTTTTCGGTCTGAACTGCTGGTCCCGCCTTTTTCAGTTAAATAAAACTATACTGGGCACCAAACGGTTTAGTAAATGCAGCAAATAAATCACATGGAGTTAGAAGGACACATTTTCCCAACCCTGGCTGTCTGACCTGTGAATTCTAAAACAAGGAGGAGACACCTCTGGACCAGGCCCAGATAAAGCCCCAGAGTTCGTGTTCCTGCTTTCTGACCTGCAACAGCTTTAAAATGTATCTGTGGGGAGACTGGTGGAGATCAGGAGTTTGTTTAGCCCTGAAATCCCCGGTGTAAAATGGACTTTCCTCAGTCACTGTCTCAACCTACATTCGCTGAATAACCGCATCCCCTCCGCTGGGGAATATATCAGACCGCGGGAAACAGGTTTTATAGAGGAAGAATAAAGGAATAAATGAAAAAAAAAACACAGAACTGAAGCTTAGCAGCTACATTAAACTTATCTTGATCCCGCAAGCATTTTCTGTCTCTCTATTTCCGTGTAGATTTTGCAAGTTATATCCTTGTTTTTTCACTACAATCAAACAGTTCCTTGTTTGATATTAGCAAGTCAAATATTGTGAATTTGATCTGCTCCTTGTTCTGTGAGACTCAGAGCTCTTCCCTCTGTTTGAAAGCTGCTGCCAGCCCGCAGGATGGATTTCAACTCGTACATTCTCATTTGCTTTAGAACTGGGAGCGGCCAGTACAGTCAAATCAAATGGAATAACGTTGACAATTCGCTGCCATTTCAACTGTGAACAAAGTTACTGATATATTTTTCCAGATCCCTTCTTTTTCAAGGGGAGATCAGTAAAACAGGCACATGTTTAGAAATAAATTGCTACATTTTCACATGGGACGCTGTTTACTAAACGTCCAATCGATTGACTGATGTTTGCGCTTTTTAGGCCAGGGTCCAAGAGCCAGTTTCTTGTCAGTGAGCTGAGGGGAGGCTGTTTCTGTCCGTGAGGACATCAAACATTTGACCGCCGAATTAAACTATCCCTGAGCATCAATCGCCTCGGCTACTGGGGAATGAGTACTGACTTTCCACAGTTACGTGTATCATTGTGAATCTGCAGCAGACACACTCGTTACATTGTTCGAGACAGTAAAGATCAGCCATATGCTGAAATTGTTAGGAAGGTTACCTTTTCCTCAATTTCAGGGTGGTTATCAGACAGGAATAAATATCACCTTCCCGGGATGGAAATGTCCGAGAGAAAGCGTTTGAGGACAGATTGTGCTGATAATCCGAGGGGCAGATTGCAATATTTCCCTTTCACTCTCTCATTTCTCCTCTGCTTTTTTTGACCAGGATTAACGATTCAATCGGGTGGAGACACAGCCTGTTGCAGGTCCCAAACATTCCCCAATATTCATGTTCAAGTGAACTCTCCCGCCACAGACCTTCTCTTTCTTGCTTGTTTCAAACTTTCTTTTTTTAAGTGGAGTGTTTTCCATTCCAATAAAAGAATATTAAAATGAACAATCCCATCTCATTAAATTAACTGTTAAATGGACAGTACGTGTAAATTGCAGGTTCGAAGCAGCCATAGAGAATTAATTGATATGTTGGGAATTATAAAATGATTCGATGATGTAGCTACAGAGAATCTATTTCGTCTCGTGGCAGAATCCAGAACAAGGGGGCAAAATTTCAGCATGAGAGCTAGGCCGTTAAACAGTGAAATCTGGAAGCACGTCACACAAAGCGAGGTGGAACTGTGGAATTCTCTCCTCAGAAATGATTTGGATTCTGTATGAAAGGAAGCTTTCAAGACTGATAGCGACATTTTTAATAGGTAAGGATATCAAGAGATACTGATCAAAGGCGGGCATGTAGAGTTGAGGTACAGATCAGCCATGCTCTGATTGGAATGGCGGAACAGACTCGACGGTCTGAATGGCCTCATCTCCTGTTCCTCCATTGATTGAACAGCTGGGTGATAAATTCCGGCATTTTGTTACATGTGAAGCTTTATCGAAGTTTCCGAACAATTACTTCAACACCCTTGGGTTAGAAAGTCCCTCTTAAACGGATGAGATTGGCTGTTTTTGTTTAAGGCTGAGCTCCATCTGTTGTGAACTTCACGGAATTCCAGTGAAGTAAAGGTCAGATAATCGGTGCAAGAAAATCGAGGTCAATTTTGTAAAAATATCGTTTAGTTAAAAAAAAACACGGTCTGTTCCCAACTGTGTCCAGTCAGAATTAATCAGTGAAGCCCTGGACCATTGAACGTCTCATCAGATAATGAAGCATGCCATTACCGCATGCAACAAGGGCTGGACGACGTTCAGGCTTGGGCTGATAAGTGGCAGGTAACATTCACGCCACAGAACTGCCAGGCACTGACTAACTCCAACAACCGAGAGTCTAACAAGCTCCCCTTGATATTCAACGACATTACTATCGCCTAATACCCCACCCTCAACATACTGGGGGTCACCATTAACCAGAAACTTAACTGGACCAGCCACATAAATACTGTGGCAAGAAGAGCAGGTCAGAGGCTGGGTCTTCTGCGGCGAGTGACTCACCTCCTGACTCCCGAAAGCCTTTCCACCATCTGCAAGGCACAAGTAAGGAGTGTGATGGAATACTCTCCACTTGCTTGGATGAGTGCAGCTCCAGCAACACTCAAGAAGCTCGATACCATCCAGGAGAAAGCAGCCTGCTTGATTGGCACCCCATCCACCACCTTAAACATTCAGTCCCTCCACCACCAGCGTACCGAGGCTGCAGTGTGCACCATCTACAAGATGCACTGCAGCAACTCGCCAAGGCTTCTTCGGCAGCACCTCCCAAACCCGCGAACTCTTCCACCTAGAAGGACAAGGGCAGCAGGCGCATGGGAACATCACCACCTCCAATTTCCCCTCCAAGTCACATACCATCCTGACTTAGAAGTATATCTCCGCTCCTTCATCATCGCCGGGTCAAAATCATGAAACTCCCTACCTAAAAGCACTGTGGGAGTACCTTCACCACACGGACTGCAGTGTTTCAAGACGGCAGCTCACTACCAGCTTCTCGAGGACAATTAGGGATGGGCAATACATTCTGGCCCTGACAGCGATGCCCATATCCCTGAATCGAAAAAAAAGATCCACATCAATGTGGTTGACTCTTAACATCCCTCTGAAATGGCCTTGCAAGCCACGCAAGGGTAATTAGCAATGGACCTTGCGAGCGAAGCCGGCATCCCATGAAGGAAAAAAAAAGGCTCGTCCAGTTATGTTTCTGGTCAATGGTGACCCCCAGGATGTTGATGGTGGGGGATTCGGCGATGGTAATGCCGTTGAATGTCAAGGGGAACTGGTTAAACTCTTGTCTTGTCCCGCCAGGTGGGTGCGGGAGAACTGCTGGGACTCGCCCGGCAGATGCAGCGACTCTTAAACGGCGCCTGAGAGCGCTTTGTTCTCACATGTCTCACTGATTATAGTTATTGGGGACTCAATAGTCAGAGGGACAGATAGGAGGTTCTGTGGCAGCAAAAGAGACTCACGGATGGTATGTTGCCTCCCGGGTGCCAGGGTCTGTGACGTCTCGGACCGTGTTTTCAGAATCCTCAAGGGGGAGGGGGGACAATCACAAGTCGTGGTACACATCGGTACCAACGACATAGGTAGGAGAAGGGATGGGGATTTAAAACATTTATTTAGGGAGCTAGGTTGGAAGCTGAGAGCCAGTACAAACCATGTTGTAATCTCTGGTTTGTTGCCGGTGCCACGTGCTAGCGAGTTGAGGAACAGGGAGAGAGTGCAGATAAACACGTGGCTGCTGGGATGGTGTAGGGGGGAGGGTTTCAGTTATGTGGATAATTGGAGCACATTCTGGGGAAGGTGGGACCTGTACAAACAGGACGGTTTGCACCTGAACCAGAGGGGCACCAATATCCTGGGAGGGAAATTTGCTACGGCTCTTCGGGGGGGTTTAAACTAATTTGTCAGGGGGATGGGAAAAAGGGCTGTAGTCCAGGAGCCAGTGGTGAGTGTAGGGAGGTACTGAGGAGGGTATCAAGGTCGCAGGAATGTACCGGCAGACAGGAAGATGGCTTGAAGAGTGTCTACTTCAATGCAAGGAGCATCCGGAATAAGATAGGAGAACTTGGAGCGTGGATTGGTACTTGGGACTACGATGTGGTGGCCATTACGGAGACATGGTTAGAACAGGGACAGGAATGGTTGTTGGAAGTTCCGGGGTATAGATGTTTCAGTAAGAGTAGGGAAGGTGGTAAGAAAGGTGGAGGAGTAGCATTGTTAATCAATGATAGTTTAACAGCGGCAGAAAGGCAGTTCGAGGGGGATCTGCCGTCTGAGGTAATATGGGCTGAAGTTAGAAATAGGAAAGGAGCGGTCACGTTGTTAGGAGTTTTCTACAGGCTCCCAAATAGTAATAGAGATGTGGAGGAAGAAATTGCAAAGCAGATTATGAACAGGTGTGGAGGTCACAGAGTAGTTGTCATGGGTGACTTCAACTTTCCAAATATTGATTGGAACCTTTATAGGTCAAACAGTTCGGATGGGATAGTTTTTCCACAGTGTGTGCAGGAGGGTTTCCTGACACAATATGTGGATAGGCCGACAAGAGGTGGGGCCACATTGGATTTGGTACTGGGTAATGAACCGGGCCAAGTGTTTGATTTGTATGTGGGAGAGCACTTTGGAGATAGTGACCACAATTCGGTGACTTTCACTATTGCAATGGAGAGGGATAGGGCCATACGGCAGGGCAGGGTTTATAATTGGGGGAGGGGTAATTATGATGCGATTAGGCAAGAATTAGGGAGCATAAGATGGGAACAGAAACTATCAGGGAAAGGCACAAACGAAAAGTGGAGCTTTTTCATGGAGCAATTACTGCGTGTCCTTGATAGGTATGTCCCTGTCAGGCAGGGAGGAAATGGCCGAGTGAGAGAACCATGGTTCACAAAAGAGGTTGAATGTCTAGTCAAGAGGAAAAAGGAAGCGTATGTAAGGATGAGAAAACAAGGTTCAGTTGGGTCGATTGAGGGGTACAAGTTAGCAAGGAATGAGCTAAAAAAAAGAGCTTAGGAGAGCTAGGAGGGGGCATGAGAAGTCCTTGGCGGGTCGGGTCAAGGAAAACCCCAAGGCTTTTTACTCTTATGTGAGAAATAAAAGAATGACCAGGGTGAGGGTAGGGCCGGTCAAGGACAGTAGTGGGAACTTGTGCATGGAGTCAGAAGAGATAGGAGAGGTGATGAATGAATACTTTTCGTCAGTGTTCACCGAGGAGAGGGGCCATGTTTTTGAGGATGAGAGTGTGATAAAGGTGGATAGGCTGGAGGAGGTAGATGTTCTGAGGGAAGATGTTTTAGCAATTTTGAAGAACCTGAGGGTCGATAAGTCCCCTGGGCCAGATGGGATATATCCTAGGATTCTATGGGAGGCAAGGAGGAGATTGCAGAGCCTTTGGCTTTGATCTTTGGGTCCTCACTGTCCACGGGGATGGTGCCAGAGGACTGGAGAGTGGCGAATGTTGTTCCTCTCTTCAAGAAAGGAAATAGGAATGACCCTGGTAATTATAGGCCGGTTAGTCTTACTTCGGTGGTTGGTAAGATAATGGAAAAGGTCCTGAGGGATAGGATTTATGACCATTTGGAAAGAGGCAACTTAATCCGGGATAGTCAACACGGATTCGTTAAGGGTAAGTCTTGCCTAACAAATTTGATTGATTCTTTGAGGAGGTAACTAAGTGTTTAGATGAAGGTAGAGCAGTTGATGTCGTACACATGGATTTTAGTAAGGCGTTTGATAAGGTTCCCCATGGTCGGCTCATGAAGAAAGTAAGGAGTTGTGGGATAGAGGGAAATTTGGCCGATTGGATAAGTAACTGGCTATCTCATAGAAGGCAGAGGGTGGTGGTGGATGGAAAATTTTCGGACTGGAGACCAGTTACCAGCGGTGTGCCACAGGGGTCGGTGCTGGGTCCTCTGCTGTTTGTGATTTTTATCAATGACTTGTAGGAGGGGACTGAAGGGTGGATCAGTAAATTTGCTGATTACACCAAGATTGGTGGAGTAGTGGATGAGGCGGAGGGCTGTTGTAGGCTGCAAAGACACATTGATAGGATGCAGAGCTGCGCCGAAAAATGGCAGATGGAATTTAACCCTGATAAGTGCGAGGTGATTCATTTTGGTAGGGCAAATTTGAATAAGGATTACAGGGTCAACGGCAGGGTTCTGAGGAACGTGGAGGAACAGAGGGATCTGGGGGTTCATATCCACAGATCTCTGAAGGTTGCCACTCAAGTGGATAGAGCAGTAAAGAAGGCCTATAGTGTGTTAGCGTTTATTAACAAGGGGTTTGAGTTTAAGAACCGTGAGGTTATGCTACAACTGTACAGGACCTTGGTGAGACCACATTTGGAATATTGTGTGCAGTTCTGGTCACCTCACTATAGGAAGGACGTGGAAGCATTGGAAAGAGTGCAAAGGAGATTTACCAGGATGCTGCCTGGTTTGGGGGGGAGGTCTTATGAGGAAAGATTGAGGGAGCTAGGGCTTTTCTCTTTAGAGCGGAGGAGGATGAGAGGCGACTTAATAGAGGTTTATAAGATGATGAGGGGGATAGATAGAGTGGATGTTCAGAGACTATTTCCTCGGGTGGATGTAGCTGTTACAAGGGGGCATAACTATAAGGTGCATGGGGGGAGATATAGAAGGGATGTCCGAGGTAGATTCTTTATTCAGAGAGTGGTTGGGGTGTGGAATGGACTGCCTGGTGTGATAGTGGAGTCGGACACTTTAGGAACTTTCAAGCGGTTATTGGATACGCACATGGAGCACACCAGAATGATAGGGAGTGGGATAGCTTGATCTTGGTTTCGGACAATGCTCGGCACAACATCGAGGGCCGAAGGGCCTGTACTGTACTGTACTGTTCTATGTTCTACGATTATCGAATTAACAAGATTATCATTATGGGGCTCTGGATTGCAATCCAGAATCCTGGAAACATCAGGACAGGTCATATAGCCAGCAGTTTTAGAAACTTCGTAATCTATAGATAGATAAACTCTTGTACAGAAACCTTGACCGACCCCGAAATAAATCCACGGGTAAGTTTCAGGGCCTCACTGTTTAACTGTGACTGGACACAGGGCGGGATAATGGAGGTGTTTTTACTAAACTATATTTCACAAAGTTTGCCCTCGATTCTCCCGCACCGATTATCTGATCTTTACTGCGCTGGAATTCTGTGAAATTCACAACAGGTGGAGTTGAGCCTTAAATAAAAACAGCCAATCACATCCGCTTAAAGGGTACGTTCAAACCCTCCATTCTGACGTCATTGCCCCGAAACTCCGGTTAAAGTTCACATTCACCAAATGCTGGAATTTATGATCCAGCCGATGATTAAATGTCGGAGAACTGAAGGTCATTCAGCCCCTCGAGCCCGTCTCTCCATTTAATTACATTGTGGCTGATCTGTATCTTAACTTCATCTACATGTCTTTAATTCATTTCGCTTGATGCCCTTAACTGATAAAAATCTGTCCATCTCAGTCATCAGAAATTCAATTGACACAGAATCCACAATCTTTGGGGAGGGAATTCCATTTTTTTCGAGCCTTTGTGTAAAAAAGTGCTTCCTGATTTCACGCCGTAACAACCTACCTCTAATTTTAGGACCACCGTCCCCCCCACCCCCGCCCCCCCCCCAGCCCCTTTTCTGGATTCCCCCGCTAGATGAAATCTATCTCTGTATCTAATCTATCGAATCCTTTTACCATTTTAAACACCTCAATGAATGCTCGCCGCCTGCAGCACACCCACCATTTACCCGCACTGTCCATTTAACAGTGAATTTACTGAGATCGACTTGTTCATGTGAATGTTCTGTTATAATAGAAAACTCTCGACTTAAAGCAACAATAGATTAAAACAGGCAAGAACGACAAAGTGTGTGGCGGGACAGTTCACTTGAAGATGAATACTGGGTGATGTTTGTGGCCGCCGCTTCAGGCTGTGCCTCCGGCCCGCGTTAATCCTTAATGCTGATTAAGAAAACAGAGAGGAAATTAAAGAGAAAAAGGAAATTTCTCAATCCGTTCCGAGGATTCACTCCCACAATCTGTCCTCGAAGTCTTTCTCTCTTCAGGCACTCCCATCCCAGGGAGGGGATATTTATTACTGTCTGATAGCCACCCTGATAATGAGGAGAATCCAATCTTTATACCGACGACAGCACCGGAATAATCCGTTCCGTGTCTAACCATGTAACGGGTGTGTCTGCTGGAGATTTACAATGATAAATGTAACTGTGGAAAGTCAGTACTCATTCCCCCAGTAGCTAAAGCGATTGATGCACAGGTTTAGTTTAATTTGGCGGTTAAATGGTTAATGTCCTCACGTACAGAAACCGCCTCCCCTCAGCTCACTGACAAGACACTGGCTCTGGGACCCTAGGCTCAATGCACAAACATCAGGAAATCGATGGGACTTACCGCAAATAATGTCCCAGATGAAAATGTAACAATGAATTTCGAACCATGTGTCTGTTTTACTGAACTTCCCAGGAACAAGAGGAGATAAAGTAAAATGTTTAACAACCTTTGTTCACAGGTGAAGTGGCAGCGAATTGTCAAACCGGTTGGATTTGATTGGGTTATACTGGCCGTTCCCTGTTCTGAAACAAATGAGGAATGTTTGAGTTGAAATCCATCCTGCGGGCGGGCAGCAGCTTTCACAAAGAGGGCGGAGCTCTGAGTCTCACAGAACAAAGGATCAGATCAAATTCACAATTTGTGACTTGCTAAAATTAAGCAAGGATATGCAACCTGATTGGTTGCAGTGAAATTACAAGGAAACAACTTGCTAAATCTACACGGAAATAGAGAGACGCAAAATCCTTGCGGGATTAAGGTAAGTTAATGTAACTTCTAAGCTTCATTTATGTGTTTTATTGTTAATTTCTCCCTTTACTTTTCCTCTCTAAAGCCTAGTTCCCGCGGTCTGATATGTTCCCCAACACCGGGGTTGCGGCTCTTCTGTGAGTGAGGGCTCAGACTGTGACTGAGGAAAGTCCATTTTACTCCGGGGATTTCAGGGCTAAACTCACTCCTGGTCTCCACCAATCACCCGACAGACATATTTTAAAGGGGTTGCGGGACAGAAAGCAGGAACACGAACTCTGGGGATTTAACCCAGCCAAGTCCAGCGCCGCCTCCTTCCCATGTTAGAATTTGCAGTTCAGTAAACAGGGCTGGGAACCTGGTCCTTGGAACTCAGTGCAGACTTTTACTCACTGAACCGTTTGGTGTCCAGCAGTTTTATTTAACTGATCAAAGGCGGGACCAGCAGTTCAGACCCAACACACAGTTCAGCTCAGTAAAGGGTTAACACATTCGCACTGGCCGATTATCGCTCTGTGCCGAGCACCTGGAAAATCAGCCTCTGATTACCTGAGGCCGGTCTGAAGGTGACCCCGTCACTCGATCGGAGCAACTTCGGAGATAATAAACATGTCCCCAATTCATTGTAATAACGAAGTGCTTTATAACCGAGAAATCATTGTTTAACTCAGTCAGGAACGGATGTGAATTAGGTGATAGAATGGAGCAGGGACTTGTGTTAATGCTGAAATAAATTCATGTTAATGAGGCGGTTAGTGTCAAACTGACCGACAAATCAGACAGACTGATCCCTTTAGAGAGAAACAAGCTTCAGGAATGTTTTAGACGGAAATCGGTTTCAGGCTGAAACCAACTTTCACACAGACAGGAGGAAACCAATTAATGATCTTTATATTAAAAGTAATTACCCCAATTATTAACAGGTGGCAGGCCCCCGGCACTTTTAGCAAATCTCTGTTTTACTGAACTTCCCTGGAACAAGAGATGAAGTAAATTTTATAACTAACTTTGTTGACAGGTGAGCTGGCAACGAATTGTCAAACCGGTTGGATTTGATTTGGCCAGAAAGTCCGCTCCCTGTTCTGAAGCAAAGGAGGAATGTTGGAGTTGAAATCCATCCTGAGGTCAGGCAGCAGCTTTCACACAGAGGGCGGACCTCTGAGTCTCACAGAACAAGGATCAGATCAAATTCACAATTTGTGACTTGCTCAAATCAAACAAGGAACTACTGCATAATCGGTTCCAGTGAAATAACAAGGATATATCTCGCAAAATCAACAAGAAGATAAAGAGACAGAAAATCCTTGCGGGATCAGGGTTAGTATAGCTTCTAAGCTTCATCTATGTGTTTTATTCTTTCTTTTCTCCCTTAACTCATCCTCTCTAAAGCCTAGTTCCCGCGGTCTGATGTGTTCCCCAGCGCCAGGGTTCCGGCTATTCTGTGAGTCTGGGCTCAGACTGTGACTGAGGACAGTCCATTTTACACCGGGAATTTCAGGGCTAATCCCACTCCTGGTCTCCACCAGTCTCACCACAGACACATTTTAAAGCGATTGCGGGACAGAAAGCAGGAACACGAACTCTGGGGTTTTACCCCATTGTGGTCCAGTGGCGCCTCCTCACTATTGTAGAATTTACAGTTCAGTCAGACGGGTGCGAATGTGGTCCTTTCTCACTCCGTATGCTTTTATTTTTTTACAGTAATGCGCGGTGTTTTCACTCACTGAACCGTTTGGTGCCCAATAATATTTAATTTAACTGACAATGGCTGGGCCCGCAGTTCAGACCGAACACACAGTTCAGCTCAGTCAGACCCCGAAAGATTCCGAACATAAATGCTGTGTATCACATCACTGTATAAAGTTACATGATTCATAACATTATACATTAGTGTTAATATTAGTAGAACAGCAGTAAATGTCCTCACCTCCGACAGTGCTCATTAGTCAGGTGCTGACACCATGACAGATATGGACAACATATTCAAATAGAAACACCAAGCAGGACACATCTCCATCAACACACGGACAATGTCACTGCCCAGAGAGACCAGAGGAATCACACTCAGCTATATATTGTACATGTGGATAAATATCGTATTGATAAAATACCAGAATTTGAAATAAAACTCAAAATCTAAAATATTCAACACAAATCTGTGATTAAAAATAATGCAATACACAAGACTGTGTAAAACCGAGTGAATGGTAATTTAATTCATCAATGATCACTCGTTCCATATTTCCAAACAGAAGCTTCTCTACCACAGCAATTCAGATGGTTTTGACAAGTAGTGTGCGAGTAAATCTGAAAACCTGTTGCACTTGCGAAACCCCAAACACACCTGGTAGAATCCTGACATACTGTGAATCCATATGCAAAGCTGGCCGAATCCTGATACAGTGTGAAACCCCGTACACACCTGGCAGGATCCTGATACACTGTAAAACCCCATACACACCTGAGAGGATCTTGATACACTGTGAAACCCCGTACACACCTGACAAGATCCTGATACACTGTGAAACCCCATACACACCTGGCAATATCCTGATACACTGTGAAACCCCATACGCACCTGACAGGATCCTGATACACTGTGAAACCCCATACACATCTGGCAGGATCCTGATACACGTCGAAACCTCATACACACCTGGCAATATCCTGATACACTGTGAAACCCCATACACACCTGGCAGGATCCTGATACACTGTGAAACCCCATACGTACCTGACAGGATCCTGATACACTGTGAAACCCCATACGCACCTGACAGGATCCTGATACACTGTGAAACCCCATACACACCTGGCAGGATCCTGATACACTGTGAAACCCCGTACACACCTGACAAGATCCTGATACACAGTGAAACCCCATACACACCTGGCAATATCTTGATACACTGTGAAACTCCATACACACCTGGCAGGATGCTGATACACTCTGAAACCCCATACACACCTGGCAGGATGCTGATACACTCTGAATCCCCTTACACACCTGGTAGGATCATGATACACTGTGAAACCCCGTACACACCTGACAAGATCCTGATACACGGTGAAACCCCATACACACCTGGCAATATCCTGATAAACCGTGAAAATCCCATACACACCTGGCAGGAACCTGATACACTGTGAAACCCCATACACACCTGGCAGCATTCTGATACACTGTGAAAACCCATACACATCTGGCAGGATCCTGATACACTGAAACCCCATACACACCTGGCAGGATCCTGATACACTGTGAAACCCCACACACCTGGCAGGATCATGAAACACTGTGAAACCCCATACACACCTGACAGGGTCCTGATACACTGAAACCCCATACACACCTGGCAGGATCGTGATACACCTTGAAACCCCATACGCAACTGGCAGGATTCTGATACATTGTGAAACACAACAAACACCTGGCAGCATCTGGTACACTGTGAAACCCCATACAACACCTGGCAGGATCCTGATATACTGTGAAAACCCATACACACCTGGCCGTATCCTGATACACTGTTAAACCCCATACACACCTGGCAGGAGTCTGATATACTGTGAAACCCCATATACACCGGGCAGAATCCTGATATACTGTGAAACCCCATACACACCTGGCAGGATCCTGATACACTGTGAAACCCCATATACACCTGGCAGAATCCTGATATACTGTGAAACCCCATACACACCTGGCAGGATCCTGATACACTGTGAAAACCCATACACACCTAGCAGGAACATGATACACTGTGAAACCCCATACTCACCTGGCAGGATCCTGCTACACTGTGAAACCCCATACACACCTAGCAGGAACCTGATACACTTTGAAACCCCATACACACCTGGCAGGATCCTGCTACACTGTGAAACCCCATACACACCTAGCAGGAACCTGATACACTGTGTAACCCTCTACGCAACTTGCAGGATTCTGATACACTGTGAAACCCCATACACACCTGGCAGGATCCTGATACACTATGAAACCCCATACATACCTGGCAGAATCCCAATACACTGTGAAACCACATACACACCTGGCAGGATCCTGATACACTGTGAAACCCCATACACACCTGGTAGGATCCTGATACACTGTGAAACCCCATGCACACCTGGCAGGATCCTGATACACTGTAAAACCCCATACACACCTGGCAGGAATCTAGCACACTGTGAAATCACATACACACCTGGTAGTATCCTGAAACACTGTGAAACCACATAAACACCTGGCAGGATCCTGATACACTGTGAATCCCCATATACACCTGGCAGGATCCTGATAAACTGTGAAACCCCATACACACCTGGCAGGACACTGATAGAGTTTGAAACCACATACACACCTGGCAGGATCCTGATACACTGTGAATCCCCATATACACCTGGCAGGATCCTGATAAACTGTGAAACCCCATATACACCTGTCAGAAGCAGGGCCCAGGATCCTTTATTAATAAATATCTCATTACCCCCTCAGTATGAGAGCAGTTTTAACCCAGTGGTGACTCTATAAGGAGCAGGTTTCTGGAGCTGATATTACTGACACTGTCTGTGTTGAACTTAACGCTGCTAACACGTGTTGATTAAATGACGCCGGAAATGACAGGAACGAATACCCTGGCTGTAAAACTCTCCCCCAGCACCGGATTACTCCAGAAAATTAATGCAGACAAACTGGTCACAGGCCAGAGCACCGCAGTAGGGGTCTTTAAAACTGCACAAATAAAATGGCCGGGGCATCCAGGCCGTGTTGTGCATTGACTCAGATACACACTGGTCCTGGAGATGGACTGGGGAGAAAGGTCAGAGGGAGTCCCATTGACTCAGCTACACGCTGGTCCAGGCAATGGACAGGGGAGAAAGGTCAGAGAGAATTCCATTGCCTCAGATACACACTGGTCCTGGAGATGGACTGGGGTGAAAGGTCAGAGAGAGTCCCATTGACTCAGATACACACTGGTCCTGGAGATGGACCGGGGAGAAAGGTCAGAGAGAGAGTCCCATTGACTCAGATACACACTGGTCCTGGAGATAGACTGGGGAGAAAGGTCAGAGAGAGTTCCATTGACTCAGATACACACTGGTCCTGTCGACAGTATAGAAAGATTACAGGGTAAGGCAGGGAATGTTTGTAATGAGACTGGGAGAGTCTGAACAGCGAGCACAATTATCCAGCATGAGGCCTTGCAATCGGATGTGAAGTGAGATTAGTTTCTGTCTCTAAACACACAGTCCCAGTGAATCTTGTGTGTATTTTATTGTAAATGAAGTAACAGAGAGGGTTGATGAAGGGAGTGCAGTAGATGTATATATGGACTTTCAAAAGCCATTTGATAAAGGTCCACATAACCGACTTGTTTGAAAAATAGAAGCGGTGGTAATAAAGGGACGGTGGTAAATTGGGTTCCTAATTGTCTGAGTGATAGGAGGCAGAGAACAGTGGTGAACGGATGTTTTTCTGACTGGAGAGAAGGATGTATTGGGTCATCCAGGGCCCGGATTTGGGTCCTTTGGTTTCCTTATATTTTAAATGACCTGGACTTCGGTATAGGGAGTGAACCTTCGAGTTTTGCTGATGATACAAAGTTTAACTGTTGTAAATGGTGAGCAGGATAGTAGCAGACTTTAGAAAAACATAGACTGACTGGTGAAATGGGCAGACACATGGCATATGCAATTTAATCCAGATCAGTGTGAACTGACTTGAGTAGTATATTGAGGGGGTACAATTGCATAGAGATCTGGGGGTGCAGATTCAGAAATCTTTGAATGTGGGAAGATAAGTTGAAAATGCATTTGAGAGTGCATGGGAGATTTTGCTTTGTAAATGGGGCATTGAACACAAATACAAGGAGGTCAATGTTAACCCATTACAAATCAGTGGTTGGGCTCGAGTATTGTGTACAATTCTGGGCACCACACTTTAGGAAGGATGCCAAGGCCATGGAGAGGGTACAGAGAAGGTTTACCAGTACGATACCAGGGATGATGGACTTCAATTATGTGGAGAGATCGGAGAAGTTGGGATAGTTGCCTTTAGAGCAGAGGTGAGGGGGAGACCTAATAATTATTCAAAATTATGAGGGGTTTTGATGGAGCAAGTAGGAAGACATGTTTCCTTTGGCAAATGGGGAGTTAACAAAAGGTCACAGTTTTTAAATAATTGGCAAAAGAAGTGGAGGAGAAATTAGGAGGATTTGCTTTACACAGAGGTTTAAGATCTGGAATGCACCACCTGATAAACTGATGGAAACAAATTCCATAGGAACTTTCCAAAGGCAATTGGAGCTGTAATTGAAGAGGATGAATTTGCAGGGTTATGGGGGAAAAGCTGGGGTGTGGGACTAGTTTGGACATCTTTTCAAAGATCCGGCACAGGCACCATGGGCCGAATGGCCTCCTGTGTTGTAAGATTGGAAGGGGTTTGATCCAATCGCCCAGCAGATATTAACTGTCTCCCCGCCCCCAGCACCAACTTGGAAAGAACTGACTTTTATGTTCCCCATAATATCGATATTATACTGCGTGTTAAGGTAGTACCAGACACTCAAATATATTTCAGATCCAACTCTCAATAAATAATCTCAGCCATTAAGGGGTGGTAGAATCATCGTTACGGCACAGTAGGAGGCCATTCAGCTCGTCGAACCCGTGCCGCTCTCTCCAAGAGCACTTCAGCTCAATCCCCCGCTCTTTCCCCGTAGCCCTGCAATTTTTTTTCCTTCAGGTAATTATCTTGTTCCCTTTAGATGGTGGAAAGCATTTCTTCACACACAGGGTGGTGGAAATCTGGAAAACTCTTCCCCCAACAAGCTGTTGAGGCTGGGGGTCAATTGAACATGTCAAAACTGAGATTAATAGATGTTTGTTGGGCATTGAGGATTACGGAACCAAGGCAGGTCCATGGGGTTAAGACACAGATCAGCCGTGTTCTAATTGAATGGTGGAACAGGCTGGAGGGGCTGAATTGCCTCCTCCTGTTGATATTTTCCTGTGTAGTCTTCCCGCCACTGGTGGAGCTGGAGTGATGCAGGACCGCTCCCTTGTCCTCCCGCGCAGACGCAGTGCAGCGCTCTTGCTCTCCCGCGCAGACGCAGTGCCGCTGCCTTGCTCTTCCGCGCAGACGCAGTGCCGCTTCCTTGCTGATCCGGGAATGTGCAGTGGGCGGGGTTTTTGTGTGCCGGGCCGGGCGGCGCGGGCCGGTGTGTGAGTGACGGTAAGAAACAGGATGGTTGCCCGGGTTACAGGGGCCGCGCTCTGTGACTGAGGGAACTCGGCTCCATTCAGCTCACGGCCTGACAGCGCGGCTGCTCAGCCCAGAGTTTAGATCACAGCGAGGGAGGGAGGGGCTTCACAGTGTCACAGACCCGCTTTGTAACTCGGCAGAGAAACGGAGGGGAGATTCCTGTCAGCATCAGCTCCCGGGGAATGTGTTGAACCGGCTCACAATACAGGGGCTGGGCCGGGGGTGGAGGGCGCGGTGGGTTCAGGCACTTTGGACACAAAATGGAGCATTTCCGCCCAGAGCAGTGAGAATGGGGGAGTCTCAGGCGGCAGGAAATTTACTGTGAGGAAAATCTCCAAACTAAACACACAGCCCCGGAACTGAGGATCTGAGGAAAGGGACAAAATCAAACATAAATACTCGGCCTTGAAATTTAATTTTTGGTAAGCAGAAGAAAAGTCTACATTATATTATTTCACGCTTTCAATATTGTTCTCATTTTCTGCTCTGCCATAATTAGATCTCCCGGTGAATGATGGAGTGATTGAGGAAGGTCCACATCTGGAAGTAAACAGGGATTGTAGACTGAGGAACAACAGCAGGTGAACCAGAACAGGATTGTGAGAGAATCAACCAGAGAGAACCCTTCCGATTCAAAGAGCTTCCAGAGATCGACTGCGGAGCAAGGTAAGAGTGAGTCCCATTGACTCAGATACACACTGGTCCTGGAGATGGACCGGGGAGAAAGGTCAGAGAGAGTCCCATTGACTCAGATACACACTGGTCCTGGAGATGGACTGGGGAGAAAGGTCAGAGAGAGTCCCATTGACTCAGATACACACTGGTGCTGGTACTGGTGATGGACTGGGGAGAAAGGTCAGAGAGAGTCCCATTGACTCAGATACACATTGGTCCTGGAGATGGACCGGGGAGAAAGGTCAGAGAGAGTCCCATTGACTCAGATACTCACCGGTCCTGTAGACAGTCCACAATGGTTACAGCGTAAGGCAGGAAATGATGAGAATGAGACTGGGAGAGTCTGACCACTGAGCACAATTATCCAGCATGAGGCTGTGCAATGGGATGTGAAGTGAGATCAGTTTCTGTCTCTAAACACACAGTCACAGCGAATCTTGTGTGTATTTTAGAGTAAAGGAATTTGATCTGAGAGGTGACTCCAATCTGGGGCAGAGCTCAGCAGACTGACACGTGTCTGTTTATTAGTCGGGGCTGAACTCACACCGACACCATCAGATCTCAATGTTAAAATAGCTCAGATCTGGTGACTAATCAAGGGGAAAGATTGAACAGAGGATCTAATTATACTCAATTCATTGAACACGATGCAGAGACAAGCCTCAAAGATCACCATGGCCTGTGACCAGCAGGTACAGAGTATTGTCAGATAGTGAATGCTAAGCACACCTTCATTACCTTTAGATATCCCCAGTGTTTAGTACTGGGGACGATGAAAGACATTAAACGCCGGGTGAGTGTTTGCCTCCTGTTTCATTGGTTACAGACACACACAATACAGAAGTAGAGCAACACCAGTCAAAGCAAGCAGGGAATGTGCTTCCAAAATCAACATCAGATACACAGCGAGCCTCAGATTCACAGTTTCTTCTGAAATGGTGAGAACCCAAAACAAGTAAATCGCACAATATAGACTGAAATGGGAATGAGTAATAGTATTAGAAATAAAAGCTGAAAATGCTGGAAACACTCAGCGGGTCAGGCAGCGTCTGTGGCGAGAGGAAGGTGGGGTTAATGTTTCAGATCCTGAACCCGTTCTCAGGAAAGGTCATTGACCTGAACCGTTAATCCCGCCGTCCCCTCCCCACAGACACTGCCTGACTCGCTGAGTGTTTCCAGCATTTTCAGCTTTTATGTCATATTTCCAGCATCTCCAGTATTTTTGCTGTTAGTAATATTAGAAGTTGGTTTTGATATTAGAAGAGATGTATGTTCTAATATCAAAAGATAGAGAGAGTACAGTGTCAACATGTTCCCATAAAGGTCAAGGGTGGGACCAACAAGTCCAGGGAACCCTAGATGTCAAGGGATATACAAGAATGGATTAGGAAAAAAAGGAAGGCTTTTGGCAGATACAAAGGACTAAAAACAGTGGTAGCCCTAGAGGAGTATAGAAAGTGCAGGGGGTTACTTAAAAAAGAAATATGGAGAGCGAAGAGGGGGCATGAAAAAACACTGGCAGGCAAAATAAAGGAAAATCCCAAGGTGTTTTATAAGTATATTAAGGCCAAGAGGATAACCAGGGAAAGAGTAGGGCCCATTAGGGACCAAAGTGGCAATCTTGTGTGTAGAGCGGAAGATGTAGGTGAGGTTTTAAATTAATATTTTGCATCTGTGTTCACTATGGAGAAGGACGATGTAGGCATAGAAATCCGGCAGGGGGATTGTGATATACTTGAACAAATTAGCATTGAGAGGGGGGAGGTATCAGCGGTTTTAGCAGGCTTAAAAGTGGATAAATCCCCAGGCCCAGACGAGATGTATCCCAGGCTGCTATGTGAGGCAAGGGAGGAGATTGCAGGGGCTCTGACACAAATTTTCAGATCCTCTCTGCCCACAGGGGAGGTGCCAGAGGACTGGAGAACAGCTAACGTAGTACCATTATTCAAGAAGGGTAATAGGGATAAATCAGGGAATTATATGTCAGTGAGCCTAACATCAGTGGTAGGGAAATTATTGGAAAAAATTCTGAGGGACAGAATTAGTCTCCACTTGGAGAGGCAAGGATTAATCAAGGATAGTCAGCATGGCTTTGTCGGGGAGATCATGTCTAACCAATTTGATTGAATTTTTCGAAGGGGTGACTAGGTGTGTGGATGAGGGTAGTGCAGTTGATGTAGTCTACATGGACTTCAGTAAGGCTTTTGACAACGTCCCGCATGGGAGACT
The DNA here is from genome assembly GCA_030390025.1 of Squalus acanthias. Taxonomy (NCBI): domain Eukaryota; kingdom Metazoa; phylum Chordata; class Chondrichthyes; order Squaliformes; family Squalidae; genus Squalus; species Squalus acanthias. Next base: position 258,104 of record JASTWF010000290.1, on the reverse strand, counting down.
GGTCAAGAAGGTAAGAGCCCATGGGATCCAGGGCAGTTTGGCACATTGGATCCAAAATTGCCTTAGTGGGAGGAGGCAGAGGGTGATGGTCGAAGGTTGTTTTTGTGACTGGAAGCCTGGTTCCAGTGGTGTACCGCAGGGATCGGTGCTGGGTCCTTTGCTGTTTGAGTGTACATTAATGATTTAGATATGAATGTAGGAGGTATGATCAGTAAGTTTGCAGATGACACGAAAATTGGTGGAGTGGTAAATAACGAGGAGGGAAGCCTCAGGCTACAGGACGATATAGACGGGTTGGTCAGATGGGCAGAACAGTGGCAAATGGAATTTAACCCTGAAAACTGTGAGGTGATGCATTTTGGGAGGACCATAAAGGCAAGGGAATACACAATGAATGGAAGGACAGAGGATCAGAGGGACCTTGGTGTGCATGTACATAGATCCCTGAAGGCAGCAGGACAGGTAGATAAGGTGGTTAAGAAGGCATGTGGGATATGCCTCGGCTAATGAGCAGGGAGGTTATGATGGAGCTGTTCAAAACGCTAGTTATGCAGTTCTGGTCGCCACACTACAGGAAGGATGTGATTGCATTGGAGAGGGTGCAGAGGAGATTCACCAGGATGTTACCTGTGCTGGAGCATTTCAGAAATGAAAAGAGACTGGACAGGCTGTGGTTGTTTTCCTTAGAGCAGAGAAGGTTGAGGGGGGACCTGATTAAGGTGTTCAAAATTATGAGTGGCATAGATAGGGTAGATAGAAATGAACTTTTCCCCTTAGTAGAGGGCTCAATAACCAGGGAGCATAGTTTCAAGGTAAGGGGCAGGAGGTTCAGAGGGGATTTGAAGAAAAACTTTTTCACCCAGAGGGTGGTTGGAATCTGGAACTCACTGCCTGAAAGGTTGGTAGAGGCAGGAACCCTCACATCATTCAAGAAGCATTTAGATGAGCACTTGAAACACCATAGTATACAAGGCTACGGACCAGGTGTTGGAAAATGGGATTAGAATAGACAGGGCTTGATGGCCGGTGGAGACACGATGGGCCGAAGGGCCTCTTTCTGTGCTGTATAACTCTATGACTATGTTTCCTCCCTTGTACAATGTCCGTGAGACTGTCCAGAGTGCAATAAATTCCTGTCCCCACTTTGCCCCCTGCCTCCCCCTCTCTTTCCTCTGCCTCTACCCCCGCCACACTGACCCGCGCCTGTGCCCGCTGGACGTCCAAACCCTCGGCCTGTGAGTGTGACCAGTCTTTCCATTGTAAGTGTTTCCTAGACCGTGCACCCTGCTGTTGTGGAGATATATGAAAAGCATCAACCAGCTGTGTCAGTGGGAGGGATTCTCCTGGGTGAGCAGCACCTGTGGGACAGGTAGAAAGGTAACATTAGCCATTGTCTTCGGTCCCCGCCACGAGCTGTGTTCCCGAGGCATCGACTCCATCACTCTCCCTGCCCGCTGTCTGAGGCTGAATCAGAGCATCTGCAACCTTGCTGTCGTATTTGACCGTACGATGAGCTTCTGACCACATATCCATTCCATGACCAACACCGTCTACTTCCAGCTCCGTAACAGCGCCGGTCTCTGCCCCTGCCTCAGCTCATCTGTTGCTGATACACTCATCCATTCCTTTGTTACCTCTAGACTTGACTGTTCCAAGGCTCTCCTGGCCGGCCTCCTGTCTTCCACTCTCCATTAACTTGAACTCATCCAAAACTCTGCTCCGTGTATTCTAACTCGCAACAATCCCGTTCACCCATCATCCCTATGCTCGCTGACCTATATTGGCTCCGGGTCTGGTGTTGCATTGATTTTTTAATTCTCAGTCTTGTTTTCAAACCCCTCTATGTCTGTAATTGCTTCCAGTCCTACATCCATCCGAAATCCCTGCGCTCCTCCAATTCTGACCTGTGGCACATCTCCGATTTCCTTCTCTCCACCATTGGTGGCCGTGCCTTTAGCTGCGGAGGCCCTAAGCTCTGGAATTCCCTCTTTAAACATCTCTACCTCTATCTGTTCCTTTAAGACGCTCCTTAAAACCTACTTCTTTGACCAAACGTTTGGTCACATAAAAGCTCCTTATTGCTGGGTCAGTGTGGGGTGAGCGGGGCCGGGCCAGTTGGGGTGTGCGGGGCCGGGCCGGGCCGGTGTGGGTGTGCGGGGCTGGGCCAGTGTGGGTGTGGGGGGCGGGCCTGGGTCAGGGGGGTCGCGGGCCTGGGTCAGTGGGGGTCGCGGGGGGCGGGCCTGGGTCAGTGGGGGTCGCGGGGGGCGGGCCTGGGTCAGTGGGGGTCAGTGGGGCTGGGTCAGTGTTGGTGTCGGAGCTGGGACAGTGGGGTGTGTGGGGCTGGGTCAGTGTGGGTGTGCGGGGCTGGGTCAGTGGGTTGTGGGGCTGGGTCAGTGGGTTGTGGGGCTGGGTCAGTGTGTGTCACGGGCCTGGGTCAGTGTTGGTGTCGGAGCTGGGACAGTGGGTTGTGGGGCTGGGCCAGTTTGGTGCGGGGCTGGGTCAGTGTGGGGGTGTGTGGGGCTGGGTCAGTGGGGTGGGGGGCTGGGCCAGTGTGGGTGTAGCTGCGACTGCGGGGTGAGAAATAGCTTCAAAGCCCTGCTCACTCATCATCCCTGTGCTTGTGAACCTACATTGGCTCCCGGTTCCCCGAGCGTCTCCAATTTAAAAGTCCCATTGTTGTTTAAATCCCTTCCTGTCTCTGTAACCTCCTCCAACCCTACAATCCCCACCACCAAGATCTCTCTATTCCTGTGACTCTGGCCTCTTGTGACATTTCACCCTCTCCTCCCCCCATCTATGGCGGCTGTGCCTTCGGCTGTCCCGGCTCAATGCTCATCAATTCCCCACCTAAACCTCTCCAGCTCCCTCCTCCTTTAGAACCCCCCGAAACTCACTGCTGTGACCAACATTCTGACCACGCCTCCTTCTACGCCCTTTAGTCTGAGCCCATGTTTTGTCGTACTTGGCTTCTGTGAAGCACCTTGCGATGTGTTTCGATGGACAAGTTGTTGTTGCTGTGTGTTTATTGTACCAGTGTCAGCGTGAGTGACACAGCAGATAACTAAATCTTACAAGATCTCAAACTGGGTTATAAGTTAATGCCGGAGAATAACTTCATCTATAGTTTGGAGAAATTACTGATCTGAGACTGAATCACTTTTACATTTCCCCTGTGAGGAAAGGAAAGGACGCTGACTGAGTGTTTGATTGGACGCACGTGAGTGGGCCCACACACAGCGATACACGCGCACAAGTGGAGAATATTCACTGTAAAACAACAGGGAAATCTACCACTTGTATATTCATGGCCATTCCTGAGATTGATAAAACCTGTGAAAATGTTCCACAAATCAATGCTATGCATCACCTCACTGTTTAAAGTGACATGATTCATAACATTATACATTGGTGTTAATATTAGTGGAATAGCGGTAAATATCCTCACCTCCTACAGTGCTCATTAGTCAGGTACTGACACCATGAGAGATATGGTCAATATATTCAAATAGAAGCACCAACCAGGACACATCTCCATGATCACATGGACAATGTCACTGCCCATAGAGACCAGAGGATTACACCCAGCTATATATTGTGTGTGGATAGAAATCATATTCATAAAGTACCGGAATTTAATATCAAAACTCAACAAATCAAACATATTCAACACAAATCTGTGGAAAAAATCCAATAGCGCCAAACTGTGTAAAACCGAGTGGTGGATCATTGAATTCATCAATGATCACTCGCTCCATATTTTCCTGCAGAATATTCTCTACCTCAGGAATAAGGCTGGCTTTGGCCTGCACTGTGTGAGTAAATCTCACCAATGGGCGAGTCTCGGCCGACGGGAGCCCGTCAGGAACTCGGTTGTGGGGATCAGCGGGACTCACTGGATTTCACTGGGAGCTGTCTGTGTCACACCTGATGTGGAGAGTTGATCGTAACACTCGTGAAATGCTCGATCCCAGAGCTAACAGCTGGTGTACTAATGGGAAGAAGGGACTTGATATCATGTTTTACAAGGCAACGTTCTCCTTCTCATATTAATATTTCCGTCTAACTCTCCTATTAATATTATATTTGTTACAGAGCATCAGAATCTGGGACCGCCTGTCACCACCATGGCCGAAGGTCCAGACAGGGGAGAAGACCCAACATCTTCAACAGGAATGAGAATGGACCGAGGTAAGTACACAGAATTATTTACAGTATAATTTATGTCCTGACATAGGGTCCAGCTCTCGCCCAAAAACCTCCAGCTCACACAGGAGGAGGCAACAGGACAGGGAATGTGTAAATAGAGGAAAGTGAGTGACCCTCTAGAGGGGCATCACAGTCAGAGGTGGAGGGAGCCTCAGTACTGGAACTGTCCTGGTATTGGGGACTGTAAGGTGGATAGAGACAGTGATGCAGAGTGGGTCTTCCTGAGCAACAGTGTGACTCCAGGAGCAGGACACCATCCCGAGTGAGCCGAGGGTGAGAGGAGAATGATAGAGATATCTTTTACCATAGGGAAGAACATCTTTGAACGACTGTGACCTTTTTCTGTGAAGGTAAGAAGAGCAGAAAATTGTCCCGGTCAAAACCAAAAACACAACTAGAAATACATTTTTTTGAAAATCCTTTTCGGGACTTGAGTGTCGCTGGCAAGGCCAGCATTTATTGCCCACACCAAGTTGTCATTGATTAGGTGATGGTGGGCCACCTTCTTGAATCGCTGCAGTCCATGTGGTGAAGGTGCTCCCTCAGTGCTGTTAGGTAGTGAGTTCCAAGGTTTTGATCCAGCGACAATGAAGGAGAGGTGATGTATGTCCAAGTTAGGATTGTATGTGACTTTAAGGAGAACTTGGAAGCGAGTGTGTTCCCACGCATCTGGTGCCCTTGTCCTTCTAGGTGGTGGATGTCGTGGGTATGGGAGGTGCTGTCGAAGATGCCTTGCTGACTTACTGGAGGGCATCCAGTAGACAGTAATCTGCAACCACGGTAAGCCAATGGTGGAGGGAGTCGATGTTTAACCCAATGGATGGGGTGCTGATCAAGCATAATGCTTTGTCCTGGATGGTGTTGACCATCTTCAGTGTTGTTGCAACTTCACTTGTCCAGACAAATGGAAAGTGTTCCATCACTCTCCTGACGTGTGTTGTAGGTGGGGGAGAGAATTAGGGGAGTCACGAGGTGAGCCACACGCCACAGAATACCCAGCCTCTGACCTGCTCCCGTAGACACGGGGGGATGTATGTGGCTGGTCCAGTTCTATTTTGGTTGATGTGGGGGACTTGTTGATGGTAATGTCATTGACTGTCATGGCATATGGCTATGGTATCTCTGGTTGGAGATGGTCATTGCCTGACACTTCTGTGGTGCGAATATTATTTCCACATATCAGGCCAAAACAGGACAATATACTGTTGCTTGCGGGCATGGACTGCTTCATTATTGGGGGAATTGTGAATGGGGCCGAACACACTGCGACCATCAGCGAGCAGCCCCACTTCTAACCTTATGATGGAGCGAAGGTCACTGATGAAGCAGCTGGAAGTAGTTGAGTCTAGGACGCTGGCCTGGTTTGAGGTCTATATTGAGGGAATTTAAAGTCAGGCAATGGAATGTAAAACAAAGCATCAAGGTGGTGATCTCTGAATGTAGGGTGGGGGGCGGGGTGGTTAAAATGGAATTGGGTTCAAGGCCAGCGGATAATATAAAAAGTCCGGGTTTATGAAAAGTAAAGCAATAATTCAAGGTTCTATCACTGGGGATGAAGGGAGAATCTAGTTGTGGAGGAAGATGTTTTGAGGAGGTATCAAACATTTCCAATAGTTTCTAAAAATGATGGTGGTAGTGCGAGAAGGTGGACTAGAGGAGGATGTGGCATCATAGTTGGAGTTAAATGTAGGGAAGGATTTGGAGCTGAAAAAATAGTCAAGATGGATAAGTGACTGGGCCCAGAGATAACACACTCCAGGCTGTTAAATCAAATCACAGAGGAGGGAGGACAGACTCTCCACAATTGTTCAATCTGTTTTAGATTTAAACAATACACTGGAGCACTGAAGGAGCCCAAGTAACGTCTCTGTTCAACAATGGAGGAGAGAGGATAAACCGGGTAACTAGAACAGTCTGCGGCAGTTATGGGCAGAATGCTCGAGTCCGGAATTTAAGGTTGAATTAGTCAATGTTGAGATACAGGGGGTGATCAGGGAAGGCTGGAACGGACTAGGTGTAGGCAAGTGGTGTCTGACATTTGCATGTTTTTATAAAGAATGGACTATATAGATCGATGGCAGGCTGCATCTGCGGTGTATATGTAGTTTAAGAAGGTGTTTGAGAATGTGGCTCACAGGAGGTTTCAGCTGTTTGGTATAAGAGGCAATGTTGCAGCTTGGATATAAAGTGGATAATGAGTTTAATGTTCTCCATTTGTGTTCACAGATCTGAACTCTACAATCACTGAGTTCTTGACAGAGTGCAATGATTACCAGCTGTTCCAGTTGACGAAATTCTACCGGGACAGACTGGAACAGGCGATTGAAGGAGGGGTGGATGGAGTCAGCTCGTTGTTAACATACGAGAGGCATTTCAGTGGACAAGAACATCGGGTGAGTGGGAGGGACACAATGAGTTTGGATTATTTAAACATCACAGAACTGACAGGAAGTCAGATCTTAGAATCACAGAATGTTACAGGAGAGAAACAGGCCAAATAGGAAAGAGGATTAAAATGTTAATGGTATAAATCTCAAACAATAACACAAATGTGAAAATACCCAGCAGATCCGTCAGTGTCTGTACAAAGGACAGGATACTGGGTACGACATAACCCTTCGTGGGCTGAAGTCAAAGGGAACCAAGAATTTTATTAGCACTGGGAAACAGAGGCAGGAAACAACTGACGGGATTGGGAAGGAAGTTCATGAGTTGACTGACCTACAAACTACTTAAAGTAAATCAAGGAACTGAGAGGATAAAAAATCATCTGCTTGGGAAAGGAAATATATTTATTTTAGAAAATGCTAAACCAGTGAACAAGTATTTGACCCAAACAGCGCAAAAAATCCAAAAAAAACCTGTGGGGAGTGTCGGATCAACCGAATAGAATGATCCAAATTATATTGATTCAGATACCAGAGCTAAATCAACTTGTTGGTTCTATGAAGATCCTCAGGATGTTCAAGCGAATTATACAGCTATAATTAGTAGAATCACAGAAACTTACAGCACAGAAGGGGGCCATTCGACGTTTCGTGTCTCTGCAGACTCTTTGAAAGAACAGTCCCGCTTAGTCCCAAATTCCAACTTTTTGTCCCTAACCCTGTAAGTTCCTCATCCTCAAGTTCCTGTCCAACTCTCTTTAAAATTATTTATGGAATCAGCTTCCACCATCTTTACAGGTAGAGCTTTCCTAATCCTGACAACTCTGAGTGAAAACAATTCTCCTCATCCTCCCTCCAGATCTTTTTCAGTGATTTTAAATCTATGACCTCTGGTTATTGAACTTCTCGCCAGAGGGAATAGTTCTTTCTCTATCTACTCTATCAAAAACTCTCCATCTTTAAAACCCCTATTCGGTCACCTCCCTTGTTCCAAGGGGAAGGCTCCTAACTTTTCCCCCCTAGTAGTAGGAAACCTTGGAGTCTGAACACTAACCAATCCAGACAAGTTCTCAGCACGGGATACCAAAGAATTAATGAAAGTCTCCCTATTTATAGACCCTAGATCAGGGGTGTCAAACAGACAGTTCCATCCCGTCCATGTAACTGAAGTCCCTCATCCCTGGAGCTGGCTGTAATTTATAAACCCATGTCTTTCCAAGTGACAGTTTTGTCCTGTATTATTGTCTAACAGTTGCCCCACCACTGACATTAGGCCGGCTGGCCTGTAGTTGCTGGGTTTATACCTCCTCTTTTTTGAACAGGGGTGTAACATTGGCAACTCTCCAGTCCTCTGGCACCACTCACATGTCCAAGGAGGATTGGAAGATTGTGACTAGAACAACGACAATTTCCACCCTTACTTCCCTCAGTAACTGAGGATGCATTTCATCCGGACAGGGTGGCTTTTATACTTTGAGTGCTGCCAATATTTTAAGTGCCTCCCCTTTACCTATTTGCATCTTGTCCAATGTCTCTATTATCTCTTCGTTTACTGTGACATTGGAAGCACCCTCTTGCTTTGTGAAGACAGATGCAAAGTATTAATTTAGTACATCAGCCATGCCCTCTGCCACCACAAAAATATATTTTTGTTTTTTAATCGGCCCCACCCTTCGTTTGATTAACCTTTTACTATTTAAATATTTATAAATGACCATAGTATTCCCCTTTGTTAACCGATGATATTTTCGCATACAATCTCTTAGGCCGTCTTATTTCCATTTTCAGTTCTCTGCACTTTCTGTATTCTTCTTGATTCTCTCTATTGTATTATAAATATGACATTTATTATAAGCCAACTTTTTCTGTTTAATTTTAACCTCTATCTTTAGTCATCCAGGGAGCTCGAGCTTTGGATGCCCTTCCTTCCCCCTCATAGGAACATGTCTGGTCTGTACCTGTGATATCTCCTCTTTGAAGGCCTCCCATTACTCATTTACGCTTTGATCTGCCAATCTTTGTTTCGAATTCAACTGATCCGTTTACAGCTCACTGAATTAAGCCCTATTTCAGTAGAGCATCTTCACCTTAGATTGTTCATTGTCCCTTTGCATTTCTACTCGAAACCTAATGATATTGTGATTGCTGTTCCCCAAATGCTGTCCCATTGAAACGTGCTCCACTTTCCCCACTTCACTGCCCATAACTAGATCTAGCACTGCTTCCTTCCTTGTTGGGCTGGAAATATATTAATCAACAATGTTCTCGTTAAAAATTTCAGGAATTCCATCCCTCTTTGGTATTTACGCTGTGTTTTCCCCAGTTTACTGTCACCCTCCCCCACCCCACTATTTTTTCTTCCTCATTCCCCCTGAACTCATTGTATCCAGGAGTGTTAAGTTCTAATTCCTCTCCTTGTTTGAGCAGGTCTCCATCTTGCTATTATATCATAACCCATATGCCTGCAGCTTAACAACATTATTGGTCACGCCCCGTGCATTGATGCATATGCACTCTAGACACGCCTTAGTCTGTTTTGTATTTCTCCCCTGTCTGATTCCTCCTCTTTCTGACTGTTCGATACTCTAGCTCTATTTGTGTCTCGCAATGCTCGATACACCTTGTTTCTCCTCTCTAATTCTTCATCCTGGTTCCCGTCCCCCTACCAAATTAGGTTAAACAATCCCATTCATGGGCAATAGTTGCTTAGAGCATTGCTGAGGCCATTGCTGAGCAGGATTGAGCCCCCTAACATCAGAATGGACGAATAATGGGGAATGGGGTCAGAGCAGGGCAGACCGGATCATACTAGGCCGAGGACCTTCCATTATAAAACACAGTCACGGAGCTGAATTTATCGCCTTACAGGAAAAAAAAGAGATGAGGGGAACACGATCTAGGTCTTATGAATGCTTGAAACGATAAAACAATCGAACTGTAGATAACACTGTGGACCTTGGACCGTAAGCACTAAACCAGAGACATCATACAAGCCTCAGACGAGACCAATGGTCACCCCCAATTCACATTGAATTGAATGTATAGCAGCCCGTCCAGTATCGAAAGCATTAATGTGTTCAAAAAATCTTTCAAAATTGGTGTCAATTGAATAAAACTGTGGATTATCGAAATAAGTATAGAGTGAAAAAATACTGGAGGGAACACAATGTTGCTACAGCAGAAGAAATAAGTAGAAATAATCCACCCACCGTTAATTAGTGGAGATGTCAATGAGCAGATATTCAGGATTCCCCTTGACAGCATTTGATGGAGTCAGACAGCTGTGTTCAGATTAATGTGGGGAGATTGAGGTGTGGAGATTAAAACATGAAGTACAGTCCCTGGTGGGGTGGGGTCTACATGATCTTAGCAGGAGCAGGCCTTCCGGTTAAAATGGCCTCACATATTCCCATGGAAAAGGGATTTATCCCACCGCTTCAGTAAATCCCTGCATGAATCATTGACATTTCATGGACCTCGGAGCATCTGCATTTCCTGAGAAGGAGTAAAATTCTTGTGTGTGAATATTTAGAACCTGCTGCGCAATATTCTGCTGAACAGCGTCATTGACCCATTGAAAACAAATTGGTGAAGTTAGTGTCAACAGATTAACCAATCGGTAACTAATATTCACTTCAATGAAATTAATTGCCGTGGTCCTGCTGTTGGGCGGAATCAAAAGTATCGAATTCAATAAACAGGGTGAGTATGGGGGGAAATTGATCTTTCACTCCGCTCATCAATATATTCATTATTATTCTTTACAGAAAGTCATTGAGTACACGGAGCAGGGAAACCGGGAGGACAGTTCCAAACTTCTCCTAAATCTGGTGATAGAGAAAGGCTCTCGGGCCCGAAGGACGATGTGGGAATCCTTTGTGAATATGCGCCATGGGGTACCAAAGCTGGACAAAATACTGAAAGAAATACAGGAGCACGGTATGGTAAAATCAACACTGAATTCAACTTCACATCTAAAATTACATATTTTACCAAAGCAGTGCACAGATTTGCTTTCATGAAAACTAATTTATTTACACAGGTTTCTTGAGATTTAATGACATGAAAGCCACAGAATGTTTATCCGAAGTTCCCACTAAGCTGAAAGGTAGGTGATGGGGTGAAGATTTCAAACAGATTATTTCGGTTCTGATTATCAGAGGCTTTAACTTTGACCATTGGTTTCGAGATGTCTAGAATCTGGGGGTGAAAAGTTCAAGAGCTGGGCAAAGAGAATTCAACTTCATATTCACTTCTCACTGATACTGAAATGTGTGATTGAAATGTGTGGGGTGAAGTTACAATTCACACCAGGCTTGGGATTATCTGTAAATATCCAGATGTTGCCATTACTCCAGTAGTTTATCCAGCTGTTCATGCGACTGGCCATTGCTGCCAGTGCACTTTACTGACCAGGATAAAACATCAAACTCCCAGTGGTCAGACGGACTAATACAGCGATTAATCAGCAGAGAAAATCAATTTATTGGGGCTTCCCTGGATGACTCAATGGATGATGTACCAGTGAGTGTAGTGCTTCCCCATTGGCTTAGATATTCGGTCGCGCACTGCCCGTTTTTCAGCTACTTATTGGCCTCCTGCGGCCAATATGGTGGACAGGAAGTGTACGCACATTTCCAGCCTGAAGTGCGGATTGCGCTTTGCTGTGCTGTCGGGAGATCACGCCAGTATAATTTAGGAGTTGAAATCTTATTTTAATGAGGGTCCTGCGCTTCCTGTGGATCTTTTCCCGCTTTTGGAACGCCGCACCATCTCACACCACGTACTGAATCCGCCCAGCAACACCTGGCGCAAACCGGCAGGAAGGAGCCCACACCAGCGCTATTGAAAGGAATCATGGGGAACTAAGTTTGGTAATTGCCTTGTCGTTTCAGGCAGCTGCTTAACTTCTGGGCGTTTCTTGCTGTGTTTCATCATTCTGGAAATGTTGCTTTGTCTAAAGAGAGCAAGATGCTGCTGATCTTGCACTGATGTTAGCTGCCTCATAGATAGTTTGATTGCAGTCATGAGTGGTGTCAGAGGATTACCTTTCGGACTGGAGGAGGAGAGAAAACAGCGAGGAATACAGCAGGAGCAGCGAGGAATAGAGCAGAGAGCAGCGAGGAATACAGCAGGAGCAGCGAGGAATAGAGCAGAGAGCAGCGAGGAATACAGCAGAGAACAAGAACAGCTGACACAGGAGGGATCAGGAGAGGCACTCCGCAGAAGGCCATGCCCACAGCGGGTATTCAGGGGGGCATTTCTCCTAAATTAAAGGGAAAAGGAATAGAAGGATATGCTGATAGGACGAGATGGTACGTTGGGAGGAATCTCATGTGGAGCATAAACACCGGCACAGATCTTTTCAGCTGAATTGTTTGTTTCTGTGCCTTCACTTCACCAAGGGGGCAGTTATCGAGCTATGTCACCTGCTGCAGACACAAGTCCAGCAAGGGCAGCACTGCATGTGGCCATCAAAGTCACCGTTGCCCATAACTTCAAAACCATGGGCACCTTTCAGGCTGTAGCAGGTGACACCAGTGATCTATCAGAGATAGCAGTCCACTGCTGTATCAGGGAGGTCACTGAGGCTCTCTGTACCAGGATGAACACCTATATGTTTTTTCCATAAGGAGAGAGCGAAGCAGGATGAGAGCACTAGGCTGCGTCCACATGACAGGCTTTCCCAGGGTGCAAGGTACCATAGACAGCCGCTACCTTGCCTTGAGTGCTCCCCATCACCAACCTGGCATGTTGATCAATCGTAAGGGAGTTCACTCCCTCAATGCATAGTTGGTTAGTGACCACAGGCAGCACGTCATACGGACCTGTTCCCATTATCCTGGGAGCAGTCATGACTCTTTCATCCTGTGCCAGTCCTCTGTGAAACCTCTATTCAAGCCAGGCCCTCAAGTTTCAGGCTGGTGCTTGTCGACAAGGATTAGCCCATCCGGACAGGACTCATTACTGTCAGTGACCCAAGCACAGCTGCAGATCTGGCCTACCATGAGAGCCATGCCGTCGTGAGCAACATCAGAGACCAAACAATCGGCATTCTCAAGCACTGCTACATCCCTGAGCGGGTATTCAGATTTGTGGTCGTCTGCTGCATTTTGCAAACTATTGCCATCGTGAGGAGCAACGAGAAGTACTCAAGAAACAAGTGGAGCAGGAGGAGAGGCATCGATCACAGTGCCCCGAGCTTAGTCAGCTCTCAGAGATCAGTTCATCGAAGAGCGCTTCCTCTAAATCATCACTCCCATTCCCAATACACCAATTGTCCCACAATCCTTACCACCGTGCTTACTACCACCATCCTGTGGCCTTCCTTCAGCCCAGCCTAATGGGTCCGGCCCTCACTCCACTACACAGATCAACAGCAACATGAAATTTACAACAATAAACACTTTCATCTGACAATGCCAGTGCATCTCAATGTAATAGTTAACAGAAATCATTAAGAATCAACCTTGTGCCAGTTCTTTGGCCGGAATGCTGCCGGCGCTCAGAGTGCGGGTTTGGAGGCGGGTCCGCGGCCAAAAGCACAAAGATTGACAGCGGGTCGGTATCCCGCTGTAAACCCGCCTCCTTGTCAGTTTCCCAAGTGTCGGATCGGTCATCCCTGAACAGACCCAACACCAAGCGGCGGGTCAGCCAATTGTTAAAAGGTAGTTAAGCACCATTTTCCCATGTACTTGCCATTTTTCCAGGTTTTTAACGAGGTTCCCGGAGAGTGGGTATTACGTCAGGTAAGTATGTCGTGTTCTCGATGACTCTCCATTGCTGTGAGTAGGTGACAGATGTCAAAGTGGTCTAAAACCTACAATTTCACAGCTCTTCATTTCCCAAACTTAGAAGCTGAACCTTCATGATTTGGAACCCACTTTTGAGCTGTATGAAGTTTGGAAGTGTTTGCAGTAAACTCTCTAACCACTGTCACCTCTCTCACTAATAACATCGCTTCTGTCATCTCAACTGCAGCTGCCATCTATTCCAGCAGCATCGGTACACTTGAAAAAATCTCACCTTGCTCCTCAGAATTCCACCACGATCAGCCTCAACACCAGCAGCACCAGGCACACCAGCATCACCAACAACAATACCAACCAGCTCCGCAATAACCCGATGCTGCACAGGACACAGGGCATCAGCACCCGAAAACATAGCTGGCCAGGGATGGCCTCACCATGGCCAGATTTACTTCACTTAACGCTGTACACCCTGGCTACCCCATGATGCGCCAGGTTGGCACTACCCCACACAAGCACCATAAAACATCCCAACAAAGTCCAAGCCATTTCTTTCACACAGTATTGCGGGGGGTAGCGTTTTGTCTCACCATTCACTGCAAATCACTAAGCCACTTCCAAAGGTGTCTGAGAACGGAAAGTGTTGAAAATAAAGATTTCAATATTTCACAGCACATCACCGCAAACTTCACATGATTATTGGCTAAACCACCCAAGTGCCTATCCTTGTGTGTTCTTTAGTTGGTATGGTTGCAGCAGCATGAGGGAGAGTGTGAGGGGTGGCTAGTGAGATGGGGAAGTGCCAATGTAGATAGAGAGGGATGGGTGGAGGTGCAAGGTAAGTTGGTGTGAGTAAGGATGTGCAGGAGTAGGGTAGGGAAGGCAGAGTGATGGGGATGTGATGAGTGGCTCAGCAGGATGAGGTTGAGTGTGGCTTGGCAGTAACGTTTCGTGATCTACTGAGATCATTGAAAGGTTTGCGCCACTGTAACCTGGTCCTCCTAACAACATCCCTGCTTGAGCCCCACTGTGCAATTTGCAACCAGGCTATGTTGGTCTCTTCCACATATTGGAAGTGAAGAGAACCTCCCTGCGTGCTGTGGCTCTCTCCATAAGCATATGGAGCGAGTTATGGGAGAGCCTGGGTGCAGCAGTGAATCTTTGTACAGTGCTTGCCAGTGTTTGCAGCAAATCAATGTTGTAGAACACTGACAGCACAACTGTCAAACTCAATTTGGACATGGCCCCTTTAAGGAAGCCAGCTGATGGCACGTCACCAAATGGTGTCATCAGACCCGCCTCCTCTAATTGTCCGGGAACCGCGCAGGGTGGGGCTTAACAAGCCCTATCAACGGGAAATTCTTCTCACACACCGGGATGGAGCCGGGAGCAGGGTCGGCGTCCGGCACCTAGCTCGGTCGCACTGAGCCCGCCTTGGTAGACGAAATCGCGGCTTTTGTGTCTGCATTGCGTGCTCGTTCCCCTATCCTGCTGCTTCTATGAGGTATTTCCCCAGTGGCTGCAGCTTCTGAGCTGGAACGCTGCTGAATGACCATTGTGGAGACGTCAGATGGCTGTGGTTGGTGACCTCGAGCAGCTCTGTGCCTAGAATGCCCGGCTGCAGACTGTGGCATCTTGACGTGTGGCTGTGTGGCACTAACAGGAGCACTGGTGGACTGGCTGCTGGAGGGGCAGACATGCTGTCCTCCTGAGAGAGGACAGCAGATGCTTCTCCCATGGAGCCAAGGCCATCCTCCTGGGACTGTGCCTCAGCACTCCTAGCAGCAATGAGAGATGCCATGGAAGATGCCAGCAGAAGCTCCATCATGGTGGGCACCACTGGTGTGCTGATGGAGCTGATCACTCGGCCCATATTGCACACTGGGCTCCATGCCTGCGCAAAGCCTTGACACACTTTGGAGCTGGACACCTCCATGCTCTGCAACATTGTACAAAAGCTCACTGGCAGGCTGCCCAGTGCACCCAGCATTTCCTGTATATGTGCATCAGCTTTCTTTGGTAGGCGGGCTCCTCAAAGTCAGTATCTGAGTCCACTGCAGCAAAGCTCGAATGTGATCTCGCCCTCCAGTGAGCACGTGCCCAATCCTCCATCCCCATCTCCTGCACATTCACCATGTGAGGACCCCTTATCTCGCCCAGCCTCTAAAGTACATGTGGTGCCAGTAACTGAGCTGCTGCTTGCGATGGTTAGCTCGACTAATGTTGTATCCCCAGGAAGACTGGCTTCCTGTTCCTCTACTGGCAGAAGGATGTCAACATCTTCAGCAGCTGAACTAAGAGAGACGGCCAATTGTTATCTTTTAGTTTAAAGTTGGAACAGAGAGAGAGAGAGATGTTTCTGGTGAAAGCATCTGGAGTTTGTCGTGCACAGTGTCGGTGAAATAGATGGAAGAAGCGAAAAATAGGAAAAAGTGTGAAATTCTGCAATGTTCCCTCCAGTGATGCCAGTCGCCACGGACATGGCTCTGTCCCTGCCGGTGATGGTCAGTACATATTCTCTGCGGGGGGAGAGTGTGTGCAGACAGGCTAGGCCTCTTATGGTGACAGCTTCCTGTCTCAAGTCCACTTCAACTTCTGCAAGAAAGAAGGGAATTTGTTCGTACATTCTTGTGAGGTGTTTGAAAATGCACATGTCATGGTAGAAAAGCTGGTATGCAGCGTGAGATATGTTAGATTTGGGGTGTGTGACTTTGAGGGGAAGAATATATAGTGAAGTGTGGTGCAGTGTTTGTAGGGGGGTGAAGAGAAGTGGGTAGAGGAGTATTAGAAGTATTGTGAGTAGTGAGGCTGGAGATAGGGGAGGTGTGAGCAGAGAGTAAGAGAGCGGCGTTCTTACCTTGACAACTCCAATGGGGTCATTACGGAACCGCAGCCATATCCTGGGAGCTAAGCCTCCAGCACTGCTAAAATTATAAGGGAGGTGTATAAAATTATGAGGGGCTTTAATAGTGTGGATATGAAGCACTTGTTTCGCTAGAAGAGAGGTCAATAACCAGGGGGCAGAGATTTATAGTAATTGGTCGAAGGATTAGAGGGGAGTTGAGTACTTTTTTCTCCCAGATGGTGCTGGGGGTCTGGAACTCACTGCCTGAGAGGGTAGAAGAGGCAGAAACCCTCATTGCATTTAAGAAGTACTTGGATGTGCACTTAAGGTGCCATGAACTGCAAGGCTACGGACCAAGAGCGGGAAAGTGGGATTAGGCTGGATAGCTCTTTATCGACCGGCACAGGCACGATGGGCCGAATGGCCTACTTCTGTGCCACAAACTTCTATGATTCTCTGATTCCTTGATTTGCTCAGCCACCTCTTCCCACTGTTGATGGAATTGATGACTAGAGGGTTTCTTGCCAACGAGGGGACAGAGCATGTCCCTCCTCTTGTCCACTGCCACTACCAGGACCTCAAGGGCATTAACGGGCACGATCTAAGAACATAATAAATAGGAGCAGGAGTAGGCCATTTGGTCTTTCGAGCCTTTCTGCCATTCAATAAGATCATGGCTGATCTTCTACCTCATCTCCACTTTCCTGAACTATCCCCAAATCCCTTGATTCCCTTAATATCCACAAATTTTTCGACCTCTGCCTTGAATATACTCAATGACTGACCCTCCACAGCCTTCCAGGTTAGAGAATTCCAAAGATTCACCACCCTCTGAAAGAAGAAATTACTCCTCATCTCAGTCCTAAATTTCCGAACCCTTATTCTGAGATTGTGACCCCACTGATTCTAGTCTCCCCAGCCAGGGGAAACATCCTCCCTGCATCTACCCTGTCAAGCTCTATAAGAATGTTGTATGTTTCAATTAGATCACCTCTCATTCTTCTAAACTGGAGAGAATATAGGCCGAGTCTACTTAATCTCTCCTCATAGGACAATCCCCCATCCCAGGAGCAGTCTGGTGAACCTTCGTTTCACTCCCTCTATGGCAAGTATATCCTTCGTTAGGTGAGGAGACCAAAACTGTACACAATACTCCAAGTGTGGTCTCACCAGGACCCTATATAATTGCAGTAAGTGGTCTTTACTCTTATACTCAAATCCTCTTGTAATAAAGGCCAACATACCATTTGCTTTCCTAATTGTTTGCTGTTTTCTGTAGCTCTCGCAGCCATGTGACCAATTCACCATTGTCTCCCTATTATCTGTACCCGGAGAGTACCTTTAGAAAGTGCTGGTTAGCTTTTAAGTCGCGTCAGGGAGGCCCGATATCTAGCACCCACCCCCGGCCAAAAGAAAACACAGGTGCATAGCCAGTGAATAGCATAGGTAGCGCTAACTGCACCACTGGCTCATTACAATCTGAACAAATAATACCTGCTGCCTGAGTCAACACTAAGAGGCATATGCAGTGCACGCTCCGTCACTGCAGGCCCGTTTTCAGGCCCGATCACATTCCAGGCCATACAGTCAGGTATGTGCAACACCGTTAAAGACTGTTAGTATTTTCTGAAACAAAAATACAGCAGGAACATTCTGAGAAGCAGAATAAATCCACTTGACCCAAACAAGTCTGTCTCTGTGACAGTGAAGATCTCACCTGGCATTCTAGTCAGTGTCTCCACAAACACATCTAATTTTCTCTCGGTCCCATTTACACTGCCCCAAATGTCCTTCCCTGGTAACTTGATCCCCGATTCTATTCTATTACACTTTGGGTGAAATAATTAAACCTCAATTACATTTTAATCCTTTCCTCCAAATTGTAACTTTCTGTTAGCACCTGATTCTCTTCTCAGTGAGCCTGTTCCTGCAGCAATGTTGTTAATTCCATTAAAAATCGGAATCCCTTCAATTTCAAGACCCTGACGTTGTTTCAGTAAAAGTAACGAATCCCATTTCCTCGACCTTTCCTCATCTTAAATTCCTGATGCCCTTAATCATCTTTCTGAATTCCATTCCATTCCTAGTCTATTAATTAGAGGCATGGCAGAGCAGCTCAGTCCCGTGGAGTGCACATCCTGAGTCATGTGGGAAGTCCTGGACGCTTCACGTAGCCTGGACGACCACATGTGCAGGAAGTGTCACCAGCTCCGGCAGCTAGAGATCCGTGTTTCAGAGCTTGAGCGGCAACTGGAGTCACTGCGGTGCATCCGCGAGGCTCAGAGTTACGTGGATAGCACAATTCTGGAGGTTGTCACCCCGCAGCTTAAGAGTGTGCATAGAAACATAGAAAAATAGGAGCAGGAGTAGGCCATTCGGCCCTTCAAGCCTGCTCCGCCATTCAACATGATCATGATTGATCCTCTATCTCAATACCATATTCCCGCTCTCTCCCCGTACCCCTTGATGCCTTTTGTGTCTAGAAATCTATCTAATCTCCTTCTTAAATATATTCAGTGACTTGGCCTCCACAGCCTTCTGTGGTAGAGAATTCCACAGGTTCACCATCCCCTGAGTGAAGAAATGTCTCCTCATCCCAGTCCTAAATGTCCTACCCCGTATCCTAAGACTTTGACCCCTTGTTCTAGACCCCCCAGCCAGGGGAAACATCCTGCATCCAGTCTGTCTAGACCTGTCAGAATTTTATACGTTTCAATGAGATCCCCTCTCATTCTTCTAAACTCTAGTGAATACAGGCGTAGTGGACCCAATCTCTCCTCATATGACAGTCCTGCCATCCCAGGAATCAGTCTGGTGAACCTTTACTGCACTCCCTCTATGGCAAGTATATCCTTTCTTGGGTAAGGAGACCAAAACTGCACACAGTACTCCAGGTGTGGTCTCCCCCAGGCCCTGTATAACTGTAGTAAGACATCCTTGCTCCTGTACTCAAATCCTCTTGCAATGAAGGCCAGCATACCATTTGCCTTCTTAACTGCTTGCTGCACCTGCATGTTTGATTTCAGTGACTGGTGTACAAGGACACCCAGGTCCCACTGTACATCAACATTTCCCAATCTATCACCATTTAAATAATACTCTGCCTTTCTGTTTTTCTTACCAAAGTGGATAACTTCACATTTATCCACGTTATACTGCATCTGCCATGCATTTGCCCACTCAGTCAACTTGTCTAAATCGCCTTGAAGACTCTTTGCTGCATCCTCACAATTCAAGCAGGCAGAGAGGGAATGGTTGACCGCCAGACAGACGAGGAGAACCAAGCAGGTAGTGCAAGAGTCCCCAGAGTGCATCTCACTCTCCAACCAGTATTCTGATCTGAGTACTGGTGAGGGCGATGGTTCTTCTGGAGTGCAGCCAGAGTCAAGTGCAAGGGGAGGAAACAGAGTGGAAGAGCAACAGTGGTAGGGGATTCGATAGTTAGGGGAGCAGACAGGCGTTTCTGCGGCCGTAGATGTGACTCCAGGATGGTATGTTGCCTACCTGGTGCCAGAATCAAGGCTGTCACTGAGCGGCTGCAACATACACTGAAGGGGCAGGGTGAACAGCCAGAGGTCGTTGTCCATATTGGTACCATCGACATAGGCAGAAAGAGGGATGAGGTCCTGCAGGCAGAGTTTAGGGAGCTAGGAGAGAGATTAAACGCGGGACCTCAAAGGTAGTAATCTCCGGATTACTCCCGGTGTCACAGGCTAGGGAGTACAGAAATAGGAGGATAGAACAGATAAATGCGTGGCTGGAGAGATGGTGCAGGAGGGAGGGCTTTAGATTCCTTAGGCATTGGGACCGTTTCTGTGGAAGATGGGACCTGTACAAGCCGGACAGGTTAAACTTCATGGGCACCAGCATATAGGATAGAAAAGAGGAATAATGTGCATGAAAGAGTGAGTGTGTTGCATAGTACTAGAGGCGGAAGTAGTACCATATTAGATAGGAGCATACTAAGAAAGACTACGAAAAATTCAAAAATGGGTTTAGAATGCATGAACGTAAACGCACAAAGTGTGGTGAATATGTTTGGTGAGCTAAAAGCATAATTAGTCGTGTGGCAATAACTGAAACGTGGCATAAAAACGGTGAGGACTGGGCACTTAATATTCAAGGGTACAAGGTGTTCAGAAAAGATAGGGAAGGAAAAAAGGGAGGTGGGGTGGCAGTGATAATTCAGGAAGACATTGTAATGTTGGAAAGGGAGGATGTTCTTGAGGGGACAAGGACATAATCCATTTGGTTAGAGTTGAGGAGCAAAAAGGGTATGATCATGCTATTGTGGGTATTCTATAGGCCTCCAAATAGTGAGAGGTAGATGAGCAGATTTGCTGGGAAATCGCAGAGATATGCAAGTGCTATAGAGTGGTGATATTGGGGAACTTTAGTTACCCAAATATCGATTGGGATAATGCTAGGGTAAAGGGCATGGAGGGGGAGGAATTTCTGAAATGTGTTCAGGAGAATTTCCTTGACCAGTATGTTCTTGGCCCAACTTGGAAGGAGGCATTGCTGGATCTGGTGCTGGGGAATGAGGTGGGCCAGGTCGACCAAGTGTCTGTGGGAGAACACTTGGGTACGAGTGCGCATCGTATCATATGTGTTAGATTAGCAATGGAGAGGAGCAAGGAACATTATAGAGTGGAACTTCTAAGCTGGAATAGGGCCAACTTCAATGGGATGTGAAAGGATCTAGCCAGAGTAAAATGGAATCAAAGACTGACAGGAAAAACTGCAATGAAACAATGGGTGATCTTTAAGGAGGAGATGTTCCAAGTACAGGCTAGGTACATTCCAAGAAGAGGGAAGGGTAAGGGAACCAAAGCAAGGGCTCCTTGGTTGACGAGGAAGATAGAGAAGATGATGAAACAAAAAAGAGGGTGTATGCTGAATGTCAGGTGAATTCTTCAAGGGAGAACCAGACCAAGTACAATAAGTTGAGAGGGGAAGTGAAGATGAAAATAAGATTGGCAAAGAGAGAATATGAGAGTAGAATGGCGGTTAACATAAAAGGGAGCCCAAAAATCTTCTACAGTCATGTAAACAGTAAGTGGATAG
Source organism: Squalus acanthias (assembly GCA_030390025.1). Classification (NCBI taxonomy): domain Eukaryota; kingdom Metazoa; phylum Chordata; class Chondrichthyes; order Squaliformes; family Squalidae; genus Squalus; species Squalus acanthias. The sequence goes on along the minus strand of JASTWF010000290.1, from coordinate 236,850 downwards.
TAAGAGGCGGGGTGAGGCCTATTAGCGACAAAGATGATGTTATATGCTTAGAGGCGCAGGGCAAGCCTAGAATACTCGATGAGTACATTGTATCTGTGTTTACTAAGGAGGTGGATGCTGACAACATATCGGTAGCAGTGAAACAGTTAGAAGCAATGGAAGGATTGAAAATTGATAGACAGCATGTACTAGAAAGGCTGGGTATGCTTAAAGTAGATAAGTCACCTGGTCCAGATGGTTTGCATCCCAGATGGCTAAGGGGATTGGGGGAGGAGATAGCGGAAGTGCTTGCCATAATTTTCCAATCTTCCCTAGATGCGGGGGAGGTGCCTGAGGATTGGAAAGTGGCAAATGTGACACCATTGTTCAGGAAAGGGTGTAAGGACAATCCTAGTAACGACAGGCCGGTCAGTTTAACATCAGTGGTGGGTAAAGTTTTAGAAACAATAATCAAGGAAAAAATTTACGGGCACTTGGAGAGGTTTAAGCTAATTAAGGAGAGCCAACATGGATTTGTAAAATGCAGATCATGTTTGACAAAACTAATTGAATTATTTGATGAAGTAACAGGGAGGATCGATGAAGGGAATGCAATGGATGTTGTGTACATGGATTTTAGGAAGGTGTTTGACAAAGTATCATACAGAAGGTTGTTTAACAAAATTGAGGCTCATGGAATAAGTGGGTCAGTGGCAGTTTGGATAAGGAATTGGCTTAAGGACATAATACAGCGAGTTGTGGTAAATGGCTGTTTTTCAGACTGGAGGATGGTGGACAGTGGTGTTCCCCAAGGGTCAGTGCTGGGGCACTATAGGATATTGGAATAAAAAGTAGAATTTCTAAATTTGCTGATGACACCAAACTTGGATGTGTGGCAAACAATGATGATGATACCAATCGACTGCAACAGGACATAGAAAGGCGAGCAGAATGGGCAAACAAGTGGCAGATGGAATTTAATAGAGAGAAGTGTGAGATGATGCATTTTGGCAGAAGGAACAGGGAGAGGCAATATACACTTAATGCACAGTTTTAAAGAATGTGCAGGGACAGAGGGCCCTGGGAGTTAATCTGCATCGGTCCCTGAAGGTGGCAGGATATATTGAGAGTGGTTAGCAAAGCATATGGGATCTTGGGCTTCATAAATAGAGGTATTGAGTACACAAGTCGAGAAGAAATGCTGAATCTTTATAAAGCCCTGGTTAGGCCACAACTGCAGTATTGTGTCCAGTTCTGGTGACCACACTTTAGGGAGGATGTGAAGGCCCTTGAGAGGTTGCAGAGGAGATTTACCAGAATGTTTCCGGGGATGGGGGATATTAATTACAAGGACAGGTTGGAGAAGCTGGATTTGTTTTCATTAGAGCAAAGGAGGTTGAGGGGTGATTTGATAGCGGTGTACAAGATTATGACGGGTTTGGATAGGCTAGACGGGGAAAGGCTGTTCCCACTAGTTGATGGTACAAGGACTAGGGGGACACAGATTTAAGGTTTTGGGTAAGAGATACAGGGGGGATGTGAGGAAAAACCTTTCTACGCAGCGAGTGGTGAGGGTCTGAAACTCGCTGCCGACGGAAGTGGTGGAAGCGGAGACACTCAATGTTTTGAAAGGGAGACTGGATAGGCACTTGAGGGAAATAAATTTGCAGGGCTGCGGGGAAATGGGATGGACTCGATTGCTCTGCAGAGAGCTGGCACGGACTCGATGGGCCGAATGGCCTCCTACTGTGCCGTTATGACTCATCCAATTGTAGTAAGAGAATCGAATCTCCTGCACGTTTTTCTCTACCCGCTCCCGCACTGTTACCTCTGGTATCCCCCAAGGATCTATCCTTGGCCCCCTCCTATTTATGATCTACATTCTGCGCCTTGGCTACATCATCCGAAAACACAATGTCATGTCCAGTGACGAGATCCAGTTCTCCCGCACCACCATCTCTCTCACGCCCTCCACTCCTCTGATGCGTCACGCAGCTTGTCCGACATCCAGTATTGCCTGAGAAAACACTTCCTCCTGTTAAATATTGGGCAGACCAAAGCCATTATCTTTGGTCGTGGCCACAAACTCTATTCCCTAGCCATGGACTCCATCCCTCTCCCGGCAACTGTGTGAGTCTGAACCAGACTGTTTGTAACCAATGCATCCTATTAGATCCTGAGCTGACCTTTCGCTCCCATACACACTCCATCAACAAGACCACCTCCTTCCACCTCCGTAACATTCGCTGTCTGTGCCCCTGCCTCAGCCCACCTAATGCTGAAATCCTCATCTGTGCCTTTATTATCTCCAATCTCAATTATTCCAACACGCTAAGGCTTGCAAACCAACCACGTTCCAGCCTCTGTAAATTTGAGCTTATCCTAAACTCTGCTGCACCTATCGGAACTCGCACCAAGTCCCGTTCACCCATCACCCATGTGCTCACTGACCTACACCGGCTCCCGGTCTGGCAAAGCCTTGATTTGAAATTATCATCCTTGTTTTCAATCCCTCCATGACCTCATCCATCCCTATCTCTCCAATCTGCTTTAGGCCTACGACCCTCCGAGATCTCTGCACTCCTCAATTTTGAACTTTGTGCATCCCTGATTTTCACCCCTCCACTAATTGGCAGCCGTGTTCTCAGCAGCCTCGACCCCGAACTCTGAAAATCCCTCTCCAACCCTATCCGCCTCTACTTATCGCTTTTCACTCTTAAAATTCCACCTCTTTGCCCAGGCGTTTGGTCACACGTTCTAATATTTCTTTATTTGGCTCGGTGTTTCATTTTATCTGATTATGCCCCTGCTAAGCCTCTTGGGACGTTTGTATTAAGTTAAAGGGGCTATGTCAATTCAAGTTGTTGTTAATCCCCTTTTTACCTTCACAATAATATTTACATTTCCCTGTGACATGTTAACTGGAACTGTATAGAATTTCCCAAGAGCTCACCCAAGACCTGATCAAATAATTGGGGAACATCAGTACATTGTGAGCCTGTCCCTCTCTCAGTGCTGCCCAATCAGTACATTGTGACCCTGTCCCTCTCTCAGTGCTGCCCAATCAGTACATTGTGAGCCTGTCCCTCTCTCAGTGCTGCCCAATCAGTACATTGTGAGCCTGTCCCTCTCTCAGTGCTGCCCAATCAGTACATTGTGAGCCTGTCCCTCTCTCAGTGCTGCCCAATCAGTACATTGTGACCCTGTCCCTCTCTCAGTGCTGCCCAATCAGTACATTGTGAGCCTGTCCCCCTCTCAGTGCTGCCCAATCAGTACATTGTGAGCCTGTCCCCCTCTCAGTGCTGCCCAATCAGTACATTGTGAGCCTGTCCCTCTCTGTGAATCATAGAAATTTACAGCACGGAAGGAGGCCATTTCGGCCCATCGTGTCCGCGCCGGCCAACAGAGCTATCCAGCCTAATCCCACTTCCCAGCTCTTGGTTCGTAGCCCTGCAGGTTACAGCATCCCAAGTGCACTTCCAAGTACCATTGAAATGTGGTTAGCGTTCCTGCCTCTACCACCCTTTCAGGCAGTGAGTTCCAGACCCCCACAATGCTCTGGGTGAAGAAATTTTCCCTCAAATCCCCTCTATATCTTCCACCAATTACTTTAAATCTGTGCCCCCTGGTTTTTGACCCCTCTGCTAAGGGAAATAGGTCCTTTCTATCCACTTTATCTATGCCCCTCATAATTTTATACACCTCAATAAGGTCTCCCCTCAGCCTCCTCTGTTCCAAGGAAAACAGACCCAGCCTATCCAGTCTTTCCTCATAGCTAAGATTCTCTACTCCCGGCAACATCCTTGTAAATCTCCTCTGTACCCTCTCCAGTGCAATCACATCTTTTCTGTAATGTGGTGACCAGAACTGCACGCAGTACTCTAGCTGAGGCCTAACTAGTGTTTTATAAAGTTGAAGCATAACCCCCCTGCTCTTGTATTCTATGCCACAGCTGATGAAGGCAAGCATTCTGTATGCCTTCTTAACCACCTTATCTACTTGGCCTGCTACCTTCAGGGATCTGTGGACATGCACTCCAAGGTCCCTTTGTTCCTCTACACTACTCAGTGTCCTACCATTTAATGTGTATTCCCTTTCCTTGTTAGTCCTCCCCAAATGCATTATCTCACGCTTCTCCAGATTGAATTCCATTTGCCACTGTTCTGCCCATCTGACCAATTTATTGATATCTTCCTGCAGTCTACAGCTTCTTTCTTCGGTATCAACCACACAGCCGATTTTAGTATCATCTGCAAACTTCTTAATCATACCCCCTATATTCAAGTCAAGATCGTTGTTATATACCACATAAAGCAAGGGACCTAGTACTGAGCCCTGCGGAACCCCACTGGAAACAGCCTTCCAGTCACAAAAACACCCATCCACTATTACCCTCTGCTTTTCGTCTCCGAGCCAGTTTTGAATCCAGCTTGACACTTTGCCCTGGATCCCATGGGATTTTAACTTCGTGACCAGTCTGCCTTGTGGAACCTTATCAAAAGCCTTGCTAAAGTCCCTATACACTACATCAGACGCACTACCCTCATCAACCCTCCTTGTTACCCCCTCAAAAAATTCAATCAAGTTTGTCGGACACGATCTTCCCTTAACAAATCCGTGCTGACTATCCTTGATTAATCCGTGTCTTTCTGAATGAAGATTTATCCTGTCCTTCAGAATTCTTTCCAATAATTTTCCCACCACCGAGGTTAGACTGACTGGCCTGTAATTACTTGGTCTATCCTTTTCTCCCTTTTTAAACAAGGGTACCACATTAGCAGTCCTCCGGCACCACACCTGAAGCCAGAGAGGATTGAAAAATGATGATCAGGGCCTCTGCTATTTCCTCTTTTGCTTTGCTTAACAGCCTGGGATACATTTCATCTGGGCCTGGGGATTTATCCACTTTTAAAGCTGCTAAACCCCTTAATACTTCCTCTCTCACTATGTTTATTTCATCTAATATTTCACACTCCTCCGCCCCCCCCCCCGATAGCAATGTCTGCCCCGCCCCTCTCCTTTGTGAAAACAGACGCAAAGTATTCTTTAAGAACCCTACCGACGTCTCCCGCCTCCACACCCATTACTCTCATGATAGGCCCTACCCTTTCTTTAGTTATCCTCTTACTCAATATATTTATAAAACATTTTGGGGTTTTCCTTGATTTTACTTACCAAGAATGTTTTAATGCTCTCTCTTTGCTTTCCTAATATTTTTAATTGCACCCCTGCACTTTCTGTACTCCTCTAAAGATTCTGGAGTATTTAGCCCTTGGTATCTGTCATACGCCTCCCTTTTTTTCTTTTTCCTACCCTGTATGTCTCGAGACATCCAGGGAGCTCTAGATTTGTTAGTCTTTAAGGGCCCATGTTTGGTCTGAACCCTCCGGATCTCCTCCTTGAATGCCTCCCACTGCTCTGACACTGATTTACCTTCAAGTAGCTGCTTCCAGTCCACTACGGCTAAATCCCCTCTGAGCTTGGCAAAATTTGCTTTTCCCCAATTTAGAATTTTTATTCCTGGTCTATCCTTGTCCTTTTCCATAACTAGCTTAAATCTAACAGAATTATGGTCACTAGCACAAAAATGCTCCCCCACTGATATGCCCAGCTTCATTACCTAAAACCAAGTCCAGAACCGCCCCCTCCTTTGTTGGGCTTGCTACATACAGGCTAAAAAAGTTCTCCTGGATGCATTTTAGGAATTCCGCACCTTCTATACCCTTCACACTAATTTTATCCCAGTTAATATTGGGGTAGTTGAAATCCCCTACTATTACTGCCCTATAGTTTTTGCACTTCTCAGAAATTTGTCTACATATTTGTTCTTCTATCTCCCTCTCACTGTTTGGGGGTCTGTAGTACACTCCCAGCTGTGTGATCGCCCATTTTTTGTTTTTCAATTCGACCCATATGGCCTCGTTTGATGATCCCTTCAACATATCATCCCTCCTCACAGCTGTAATAGTTTCTTTAATCAATAACGCGACCCCCCCTCCCTTTTTGCCTCCCTCTCTATCCCGTCTGAAAATCCTGTAACCAGGAATGTTGAGCTGCCATACCTGCCCCTCTATCAGCCACATCTCTGTAATAGCTATAATATCATAGTCCCAAGTATCTACCTGTGCCCTCAGCTCATCTGCCTTGTTCGCTATACTCCTTGCATTGAAGTATATACCATTTAGTACAGGCAAACTTGCTTGTTGACTACTATCGAGCCCTTGATTCCTCTGTCCTTCCAACTTAATTTCTACGTTTTTGTTTTCCAATTCCAGTTTTTCTTCCCTCCCTATTGACTCTATACTTAGGTTCCCATCCCCCTGCCAAGCTAAATTAAACCCTCCCCAACAACACTAGCAAACCCTCCCGCGAGGATATTGGTCCCGTTCCCGTTGAGGTGCAACCCGTCTGGCTTTTAGAGGACCCACCTCCCCCAGAAACGGTTCCAATTCCTCAGGAATCTAAAGCCTTCCCTCCTACACCCTCTCTCCAGCCACGCATTCATCTGCTCCATCTTCCTATTTCTGAACTCACTAGCATGTGGCACTGGTAGTAATCCCGAGATTGCTACATTTGAGGTCCTGCTTTTTAACCTCTTTCCTAGCTCCCTAAACTCTGCCTGCAGGACCTCATCCCTCTTCCTACCTGTGTTGTTGGTACAGATATGGAGCACGACCTCTGGCTGTTCATCCTCCCACCTCAGAATGCCCTGCAGCCGTTCAGTGACATCCTTGACCCTGGAACCAGGGAAGCAACATACCAACCTGGAGTCACGTCTGTGGCTGCAGAAATGCCTGTCTGCTCTCCTAACTATTGAAACCCTGATCACTATTGCTCTCTCTCTCCTCTTCCCTCCCCCACCCCCCTCGCCTGTTCAGCTGAGCCTTCCATGGTGCTGTGGACTTGGCTCTGGCTGCACTCCCCAGAGGAACCCATCGCTCTCACCAGTACTCAGCACCGAACACTGGTTGGTGAGCAAGATGGGCTCAGGGGACTCCTGCACTACCTGCCTGGTCCTCCTCTTCTGTCTGACGGTCACCCGTTCCCCTTTTCTTGCACACTCTTAAGCTGCGGGGTGACCACCTCCCGAGATGTGCTATCCAGTTAGCTCTCAGCCTCGCGGATGCGCAGCAGGGACTGCAGCCTCCGCTCAAACTCCGTAACCCGGTGCTAGAGCTGCTGTAGCTGGCGACACCTCCCGCACATGTGGTCGACCATTGCTGCCCAATCAGTACATTGTGAGCCTGTCCCTCTCTCAGTGCTGCCCAATCAGTACATTGTGAGCCTGTCCCTCTCTCAGTGCTGCCCAATCAGTACATTGTGACCCTGTCCCTCTCTCAGTGCTGCCCAATCAGTACATTGTGACCCTGTCCCTCTCTCAGTGCTGCCCAATCAGTACATTGTGAGCCTGTCCCTCTCTCAGTGCTGCCCAATCAGTACATTGTGAGTCTGTCCCTCTCTCAGTGCTGCCCAATCAGTACATTGTGAGCCTGTCCCTCTCTCAGTGCTGCCCAATCAGTACATTGTGACCCTGTCCCTCTCTCAGTGCTGCCCAATCAGTACATTGTGAGCCTGTCCCTCTCTCAGTGCTGCCCAATCAGTACATTGTGAGTCTGTCCCTCTCTCAGTGCTGCCCAATCAGTACATTGTGAGCCTGTCCCTCTCTGTGCTGCCCAATCAGTACATTGTGACCCTGTCCCTCTCTCAGTGCTGCCCAATCAGTACATTGTGACCCTGTCCCTCTCTCAGTGCTGCCCAATCAGTACATTGTGAGCCTGTCCCTCTCTCAGTGCTGCCCAATCAGTACATTGTGAGTCTGTCCCTCTCTCAGTGCTGCCCAATCAGTACATTGTGAGCCTGTCCCTCTCTCAGTGCTGCCCAATCAGTACATTGTGAGCCTGTCCCTCTCTCAGTGCTGCACAATCAGTACATTGTGACCCCGTCCCTCTCTCAGTGCTGCCCAATCAGTACATTGTGACCCTGTCCCTCTCTCAGTGCTGCCCAATCAGTACATTGTGAGCCTGTCCCTCTCTCAGTGCTGCCCAATCAGTGAATTGTGAGTCTGTCCCTCTCTCAGTGCTGCCCAATCAGTACATTGTGACCCTGTCCCTCTCTCAGTGCTGCCCAATCAGTACATTGTGAGCCTGTCCCTCTCTCAGTGCTGCCCAATCAGTATATTGTGAGCCTGTCCCTCTCTCAATGCTGCCCAATCAGTACATTGTGAGTCTGTCCTCTCTCAGTGCTGCCCAATCAGTACATTGTGAGCCTGTCCCTCTCTCAGTGCTGCCCAATCAGTACATTGTGAGTCTGTCCCTCTCTCAGTGCTGCCCAATCAGTGCATTGTGAGCCTGTCCCTCTCTGTGCTGCCCAATCAGTACATTGTGAGCCTGTCCCTCTCTCAGTGCTGCCCAATCAGTACATTGTGAGCCTGTCCCTCTCTCAGTGCTGCCCAATCAGTACATTGTGAGCCTGTCCCCCTCTCAGTGCTGCCCAATCAGTACATTGTGAGCCTGTCCCCCTCTCAGTGCTGCCCAATCAGTACATTGTGAGCCTGTCCCTCTCTCAGTGCTGCCCAATCAGTACATTGTGAGCCTGTCCCTCTCTCAGTGCTGCCCAATCAGTACATTGTGAGCCTGTCCCCCTCTCAGTGCTGCCCAATCAGTACATTGTGAGCCTGTCCCTCTCTCAGTGCTGCCCAATCAGTACATTGTGAGCCTGTCCCTCTCTCAGTGCTGCCCAATCAGTACATTGTGAGTCTGTCCCTCTCTCAGTGCTGCCCAATCAGTACATTGTGAGCCTGTCCCTCTCTCAGTGCTGCCCAATCAGTACATTGTGAGTCTGTCCCTCTCTCAGTGCTGCCCAATCAGTACATTGTGAGCCTGTCCCTCTCTCAGTGCTGCCCAATCAGTACATTGTGAGCCTGTCCCTCTCTCAGTGCTGCCCAATCAGTGCATTGTGAGTCTGTCCCTCTCTCAGTGCTGCCCAATCAGTACATTGTGAGCCTGTCCCTCTCTCAGTGCTGCCCAATCAGTACATTGTGAGCCTGTCCCGCTCTCAGTGCTGCCCAATCAGTACATTGTGAGCCTGTCCCCCTCTCAGTGCTGCACAATTCCCGATTTGCTATTTGTACAAAAGCTCAGCTCTGCTGGGTGGGAGGTTCAATCATTTATCCATTATAACCACTACAGCCAAATAACCAGAATCACCTGTGGATTTGTAATGAGATGTCTGCAGTACATTGTGCGGCAGGTAGTATTCACCATCAGAGGGAACATTTCACCTTCACCCAGCTCGCCATGTTAAGTAAATATTAGTGTTCCATGTAGATTTGAAACTTCTCTCAGAAATTTCCTGTCAACCAAGATTCACATGAACTGTTTTGGTTTTCTAACTGTTTACGATTAAAATTTCAAAATAGTTCGTGTTACATTTTACTGAAAAGCAGAGCAGTATATCGGAGCTTTCTTTGACAATATAACTAACATTGAAATCACTTTCTATCTGTTCTAATTGAAGATCTTCAACAGAAACACAAGGAAACACTCCGGGTACAAACTGAAACACTGAGAGTGAACACTATCCTAATAAACGAGAAGGTTAAGGTTTTCCAGCTGGTTGATCGATACGCTGAGCTAACGGTCATTTCTAGTGTTCGAGATCGGAAACTTATATAACATGAACTGCTGGCAAGAGGCCGAGACCATGAAAAGTGGAGAGAGAAACATCTCCGGAGAGAGCTGGAAAAAATCCGAACTGATCAATTGTTCCAGAGCAGTTTTTCCCGTAGAAAATCCAATTCTGGGAGTTCAGGAGCAGTGAGCGGAGTCCCGGGGATTGGAAAAACAACAATGGTACAAAAGATTGTTCATGACTGGGCCACTGGGGAAATACACCCACACTTTCAATTTGTTTTCAGCTTTAAATTCCGGGATTTGAACGATATTAACTGTAGAATAAACCTTAGGAATCTGATACTGGATCTGTATCCTTACTTTGGGAATATTCTGGGAGATCTCTGGAAGAACCCAGAGGGATTGCTGTTTATATTCGATGGTTTGGATGAATTCAAGGACAGGATCGATTTTGCTGACAATCGGAGAAATACCGAACCTCAGCACATGTGCACAGATCCCGAAGACTGGTGTGAAGTGTCTGACATTGTGTATAGTTTAATACAGCACAAGCTGCTCCCAGGATGTTCAGTGCTAGTGACCAGCCGCCCCACTGCATTACATTTATTGGAAAAGGCTGAGATCAGTGTCTGGGCTGAAATCCTGGGATTTGTTAGTGAAGAATGGAAGGAATATTTCAACAAGTTTTTTGAAGATCAGACGGTGGCAGCAGCTGTTTTCAAACACGTGGAAGAGAATGAGATCCTGTACACCATGTGCTACAACCCTTCCTACTGCTTCATCCTCGTCCTCTCACTGGGTCCCTTCTTTACACAAAGAGACAGGAATCAGCAGCCAGTTCCCAAGACCATCACCCAACTATATTCCTACTATATTTACAACATTCTGAAAAACCATGGCCGAGAGATTGAAAGCCCCCGTGATGTGTTACTGAAGCTTGGTGAGATGGCCTTCACAGGAGTCTCCGAGAAGAAGATTGTGTTTGGAAATGGAGATTTGATCAAGTATAATCTGCAACCTTCCCAGTTCCTGTCTGGGTTCATGATGGAACTTTTGGAGAGAGATGAATCTGCCCAGAGCGTGGTGTACACATTCCCGCACCTCACCATCCAAGAGTTTGTAGCTGCACTCGCACAATTCCTGACTCCAGATCCAGGGGACATCCTGAAACTGCTCAGAGAATCCCACAGCAAGGAAGATGGGCGATTTGAGATATTTCTCCGTTTTGTTGCTGGTCTCTCCTCCCCACAGTCAGCTCGGCCCCTGGAGGAGTTTCTGGGTCCATTTCTTCATCAAACCACCTGCCGAGTGATTGACTGGGTGAAGGAGAAGATTGAAGGAAAGATTGGAAACACAGAGAGTGAAACTGATAAAAGGAACCTCCTGAACACATTCCACTACCTGTTTGAGTCTCAGAATAAAGCACTGGCTCGGAAAACAGTGGGATCTGTGGAAACACTTAAATTTAGTGGATTGCGACTGACCCCGATTGACTGTGTGGTGCTGTCTCATGTCATTGGACTCTGTGATGCAATAAATAAACTCGATCTAGGAGGCTGCAACATTCAGTGTGAAGGACTCCAGCAGCTGGGACCTGTACTGCACAAATGCCGGGTGTTGAGGTAACTGTTTATTTGTCTCTAACTGTTGGGCGAATTGTAGAACAGTCACGGATTGTGTTGTTGCTCCGTAATGAAGGGAAACAAACAGTTTAGTTAATCCAGAGAGAAGCAGATTCAACACAAATATGACCAATAATAAGAGGATCGGTTAGTAATTCCCTAAGGACTGGAGAATCTAACATTGATCCTTGTGAACACGTAGCGATTGTACAGGATTTATCGTATCAGCAAATATAAGTCACTGAGAGTCTGATAATTTAATTTCAACAAATCATATTTATTGCTATTTTCTAACTGTCTACGAAACGTCCATTGAAGAGGCTCCTTCTCACTGTTAGTCACATCGACAGACACTCACTGCAGCAGTTCGTGTGTCGGAGCATCCGATCCTCTTCCCGAGGTGTCGGGACAAGCGACAGTCATCGGACTGTCATCGTGTGTAGGAGAGGGAATCAAACATTCAGTAACAGAGCGAAACACAGACTTCAGGCAGTCAACCACCAGTGGGCGAGCGGAGCATTCCCCACAGGGCGTCAGTATGTTAACTTAACTCATCAATGACACCGCCCTTGACACTCTCCAATACATCCACCATCTCTTCGGACAGCTGGCAAGACTCGTCCCTCTGAGTCAGAGGGTCGTGGATTCAGGCCACACGCTCGTAATCCGGGCCGACGCTTCAGTGACATTTGAGAGCTAAAATCTGCCGGTAAAGATGTTCCAATCGAACGTGTTGTGGGGTATGAGCCCCGGAGTACAGACACACACCGGCCAGCAGTGGGGCCTCGCACACACGGGGGGCTCCTGGGTAAACCGGGAGCAGTGAACCCGGGAATTCCCCATAAATCGCCCCCTGTGTGTGAGGCCCCGCTCGGGGAGGGAACTTCCGAAAATTCCCCAAAACTGTCGTTCAGTTACATCTGAAATAAATGTAGAGCCAGTTTAATGTGGATAAAGTGAGAGACTCCCCTCCCCTATAAACTAGGAGCACAGGGACATTTAAAACTTGTAACGGGACAGAATAAGCTCTCCTTGTTCCACAGAATCCTGGGGGACGGATTTTACAGCAGCAGTCAGCGCTGTTTCACAATATAACTCACCCCGAGATATTATACAGCTTAATATAATGCAGAGTATAAAGTACAGGGAATCACCGCTTTATCATTTAATTCCGGGAAAATCGCCGCATTCCCATAAAATCTGTAATTTTAGGAGCAGCAGAAATGAGACAAGTTTCCCCAAACATGACGGGGCCGGTCACTGAGCTCCAGGAGGGTAATTCTGATCATCAGGGAATGAGACCAGATTGAGGGACATTTTAAGGCTTCACACAGACAGCACTTTATTTAATAAATACATTTACTGACAGTCCCTGAATATATGGGAGTTGGACAGAGTGAGATTCATTGTCAGTGACAGGAAAACCGGATTATTAATTTCCTGAAAAAGTTTGTGATTGCTCTAATATCCGAGAGAGAAAAATATATCAGATCCAGGGTTTCATTCAGTTTGTTTCTCCCTCTCTGTCTGTTTGTGTTTAGACTGGGGATGAATAAACTGGGAGATTCAGGAGTGAAGCTAATGTCTGCGACTCTGAGGAACCCGGACTGTAAAATACAGAAACTGTGGTAAGTACCAGACTGAGATTGTGTTCATAAGAACTGGATGTCTGACACTGTACATTATTAATAGTATCAGTAATAGTGTTGTTTTTAAAGACAACATTATTATTAGAATCAGTAATAGTGTTGTTATTAAACACTGTACATTATTATTAGTATCAGTAAAAGAATTAGTAATAAACACATGGTGTTTGCACGGAATCCTATGTTTTTTGGCCTATCTCTCTTTCTCTGCCACTCTTTTTAACTCTGTTGCTGATCACCAGGCTGACTGAAAATGGTCTCACAGATTCTTGTGCCGGGGATCTCGCCTCCGCTCTCAGTATAAACCAGTCACTGATGGTTCTGAACCTGAGTAATAATAAACTGGGAGATTCAGGAGTGAAACTATTGTCTGCGGCTCTGAGGAACCCGGACTGTAAAATACAGGAACTGCGGTAAGTACCAGACTGTGTGAGATTGGGTTTATAACTGGATGTCTAACACTGTACATTATTATTAGAATCAGTAATAGTGTTGTTTTTAAAGACAACATTATTATTAGTATCAGTAATAGTGTTGTTAATAAACACTGTACACTATTATCTCAAAAAAAATCTTGACTACTCCATGCTTGCAAACTACAGCCCCATCTCCAACTTTTCTTTCCTCTCCATAGTCCTTGAACGTGTTGTCGCCTCAAAAATCTGTGCCTATATTTTCCACAACTCCATGTTGGAATCTCTCCAATCTGTTTCTGCCCTGCCACATCACCGAAACGGCTGTTCTCAAAGTAACAAATGACATTCTTTGTGACTGTGACAAAGAAACTATCGCTCCTCGTCCTTCTCGACACTGCTGCAGCCTTTGGCACGATTGACCGCACCTTCTCTTCAAACACCGCTTCACTGTCATCCAGCTGGGTGGAACAGTATTCACCCGGTTCCATTTTTATCTCTCCAGTCGTACCTATAGAATCACCTGCAATGGCTTCTCTTCCTGCTCCCACACCGTTACCTCTGGTGTACCCCAAGGTCTATGCTTAGCCCGTTCATCTACATGCTGCCCCACTGTGACATAGTCTGAAAATCCAGCATCAGTGTCCACACGTATGCTGACTACACTCAGCTCTATCTCACCACCACCTATCTCGAACACTCCACTGTCTCTAAATTCTCACACTGCTTGTCCGACACCCGGTTGGGATGAGCAGAAATTTCCCACAGCTAAATATTGGGAGGACCGAAGCCATTGTCTTTGGTCCCTGCCGCAAACTGAATTCCCTAGCCACTGACTCCTTCCCTCTCCCTGGCAACTGACTGAGGCTGAACCAGACTGTTCACAACCTTGGTGTCATATTTGACCCCGAGATGAACTTCCGACCACATATCAGCGCCATCATCAAGACCACCTATTTCCACCTCTGTAAAATCACCCGAATCGGCCTCCGCCTCAGCTCACTGCTGCTGAAACCCTCATCCACGCCTTTATTACCTGTAGACTTGACTCTTTCAATGCACTGCTGGCCGGCCTCCCACTTTCTACCCTCTGTAAACTTGAGGTCCTCCAAAACTCTGCTGCTTGTGTCCTAACTCTCACCAAGTCCCTTTCACCTATCATCCCTGTGCTCGCTGACATGCATTGGCTCCTGGTTAGGCAACGCCTCGAATGTAAAATTATCATCCTTGTTTTCGAATCCCTCCATGGCCTCACTCTTCCCTATTTCTGTTACCTGCTCCAGCCCTACATCCCTTGAGATATCAGCACTGTTCCAATTCTAGACTCTTGAGCATCCCTGACTTTAATCGCTCCACCATTGGTGGTCGTGCCTTCAGCTGCCAAGTCCCTCAGCTCTGGAATTCCCTCCCCCCCTCCCCCTAAACTTCTCTTCTCTACTTACCTGTCCTCCTTTAAGACGCTCCTTAAAACTTACATCTTTGACCAAGCTTTTGGTCATCTGCCCTAATATCTCCTTATTTGGCTCGGTGTTAAATGTTGTTTGATAATCGCTCCTGTGAAGTGCACTGGGATGTTTTATTAAGTGAAAAGCGCTATATAAATACATGTTGTTGTACTATCAGTAATAGTGTTATTAATAAACAATGTACATTATTATTAGCATCAATTGTACTGTTATTAATAAACACTGGAGATTTACTCTGATTTTGTTAATTCTCTCTCTCTGATCCCAGGCTGTTTAAAAACGGTCTCACAGATTCTTCTACCGAGGATCTCGCCTCCGCTCTCAGCACTAACCGATCACTGATGGTCCTGGACCTGGGTAATAATAATGTGGGAGATTCAGGAGTGAAACTAATGTCTGCAGCTCTGAGGGACCCCAACAGTAAAATTAAGAAACTGTGGTAAGTGCCAGACTCAGAGATTGTGTTTATAATTCGTTAATTTTATCGCAGTTTCCATTCAGTTTTGGATTGATAGATACAATTTCCAGTGCCTTTATTTAACTCTTTACCATTTTACTATCTGTCTTTCAGAAGTCAGTTTCTCAGAATTTTAAGAACATAACAATTAGGAGCAGGAGTAGGCCATACGGCCTCTCGAGCCTGCTCCGCCATTCAATAAGATCATGGCTGATCATCAACCTCAACTCCACTTTCCCGCCCGATCACCATATTCTGTGATTCCCCGAGAGTTCAAAAAACTATCTTATCTCAGCCTTGATTATACTCAACGACTCAGCATTCACAGCCCTTTGGGGTGGAGCATTCCAAAGATTCACAACCCTCTGAGTGAAGAAATTCCTCCTCATCTCTTAAATGGCCAAACCCTTATCCTGAGACTATGCCCCTTAGTTCTCGACACTCCAGCCAGGGGAAACAACCTCTCAGAATCTACCCCGTCAATCCCCCTCAGAATCTTGTATGTTTCAATGAGATCACCTCTCATTCTTCTAAACTCCAGAGAGTACAGGCCCATTCTACACAATCTCTCCTCATAGGACAGCCCTCTCATCCCAGGAATCAATCTAGTGAACCTTTGTTGCACCGCCTCTAAGACATGTATGTCCTTTCTTAGAGAAGGAGACCAAAACTGTGCACAGTACTCCAGGTGTGGTCTCACCAAAGCCCGGTACAATTGGAGTAAGACTGCCTTACACTTGAACTCCACCACCCTTGCAATAAAGGCCAAAATGCCATTTGCCTTCCTAATTTCTTGCTGTACCTGCATGCTACCTTTCTGTATTTCCTGTAAGAGCACACCTGAATCGCTCAGAACACCAACATTTAATAGTTTCTCACCATTTAAAAAATATTCTGCTTTTCTAGTCTTCTTAGCGAAGTGAATAACCTCACATTTCCTCACATTATATTCCATCTGGCACCTTATTGCCCACTCACTTAACCTGTCTATATGCCTTAGCAAACTCTGTGTGTCCTCCTCACAGCTTACTTTCCCACCAACTTTGTATCTTAATCAAACTTGGATACATTGCACTCTGTCCCTTCATCCAAGTCATTAATATAGATTGTAAATAGCTGAGCCCCAAGCAATGAAACTTGCGGCACCCCTCTAGTTACAGCCTGCCGACCTGAAAATGACACGTTTTACCCTACTCTCTGTTTTCTGTCCGTTAACCAATCCTCTATCGATGCTGTTATATTATCCCCAAATCCATGAGACCTTATCTTGCGTAGCATCCTTTTATGTGGCACCTTATCAAACCTTTTGGAAATCCAAATATTCTACATCCACTGGTTCCCCTTTATCTACCCTGCTAGTTACATCCTCAAAAAACTCTTATAAATTTGTCAAACACGATTTACCTTTCATAAAACCATGTTGACTCTGCCTAATCATGTTATGATTTTCTCAGTGCCCTGATACCACTTCCTTAACAATGGATTCCAGCATTTTCCCGACAGCTGATGTCAGGCTAACTGGCCTGTAGTTCCGTGTTTTCTCTCTCCCTCCTTTCTTGAATAGCGTGATTGCAGTTGCAATTTTATAGTTTGGTGTCTTAAACGTCAGTTTTTCAGACTATAAGGGCTCGATTTTGTCATTGGGGCGGGCTGGGGGCGTGTCATCCGCTTTTCGTGTTAGCCACCCGACTCCAATTTGATGTGGGAAAAATATGCGATTTTCCCCGAATTGGGAACCACTGGCCCAAATAGTCTTTCCATTCTGAAACTCGCCTCCGATGACGTCATCAATGCTGCTGGATTTAAGGCCTGCAAGCAGCCTTGCTTCTTCTGCAGACTGCAAATCTTTTGACCTTTGCTCTGATAGTTTCTTCCAGGCAAAATGTCCAGCAGTAGACCTAAGTCTGCGCCGAGGTTTGATGACGCCGCCCTGCAAGCTCTGGTGGAGGGAGCAAGAGGGAATAAGGAGGTGCTCTTCCCTTCTTCAGGGAGGAAGAAGCCTCCCCAGCAGACAAAGGCTGTGTGGATGCAAGTGGCCCAGGAGGTCAACTCCTTATCTATGTGCCGCAGAACCTGGCTGCAGTGCAGGAAAAGGTTTCATGACTTTCTGCGCACTGGAAAAGTAAGTATGACTTTCCCATCACCCTCAATCTGATCCCCATTGCCTCTCCTCACCAGCACTCAGCTTTGACAACCTTTTCCTCCACATCCCACTTGACACCGACATTCCTGCACCCTTACCCATTCCCTCTCTCTGTATGTTCACATTCACTGAACTATTCGACTATGCAGCCCTCACACTCCCTATCTCTGTGATGCTATGAAAACAACTTATAACACACAGGGAGAGCCCTTGGTCTTGCCACCTCACTGAAACTTTGTCTCATTCTAGGCATCTATGCTATGGATTCTCTACACTCACTCCTTCATTCTCACTCAAACTCCACTTGTCTCCCTCACTGCAGGAAAAGAGAGCTCAGAATAAGAGGGAAAGAGCGAGGACAGGAGGAGGGCCACCCTCAGTAGCCCAGCTCACCCCCTGGGAAGAGGCGGCCCCGGAGATCGTGGGAGTGGAGGACGATGCGCAAGTGAGGGACGGACAGACGGGTGCATCAGAGCAAGCTAGTGACAGAATAGTTTTTCATCTCTCTCATTGACATTGCATGAGTCACTGATAATGATTCTGATGCTCTAACAGATTGACTTATGATCATCTGCAATATTCAATGGGCATGTAACCTTGGCCTCACATCTCTGACTCTTTCCTTTACTCCCCCACAGGACCATCGAAAACCACTATCCAGGACGAACAGCCTGAGCCTCCAGACACCTCAGAGGAAGCTGCAACCTCTGAGGGCGCAGCGTCAGCAGAATTCCGTGCACCCAGCACCAGCGCAGACACTCACGTCTCGGTGGTACCTTCGCGAGATAGTGTAGTGTTGTCACCTGGTGTATCACAGCTCACAAGTGAGCATCAACAGATGGTGGAGACAGGGACAGCAGTGGAGAGTCCCAGTCAGAGGGAGCAGGACTCTGCCAGCTCGGCCTAGCTGGATGTCGACCCTCTGCCTCCGGGTCCATCCAGAAGAAGAGCGGTGCTGGAACTCCGGGAAGAGGTGCAGGAGTCTCTGGCAGGTTTTGTCTCCAGGGTCGCTGCGAGTGCGCAGCGAATGGAGGAGTCCATCGCTAACATGAGCAGAGCCTTTGTGGAGGCGTTGGCGCATGAACGCATCACCATGGAAAGGATGGCAACCTTCGTGGAAAGGATGGCTACCTCCATAGTAAGGCTGGCTACCGTTGAGGAGAGGATTGCTATGGTAGAGGAGAGGATGGCTACAGCAGAGGAGAGGATGGCTACGTCCATCGAGGAGCTTAGTCGCCAGGGTATGGAAAACATGGTCATTGTTCAGAATAGACTGACATCTCTTGATGAGCGATGGTTAGCTATTGAGCAAATAAACCAGACCTTCAGGCAAGTCCTCGGGAGTAGGACTTCCAGTACAGAAACGGGTCCCCATGGCCCCCCTGAAGTGCAGCAAGGTGCTGTCAAGCCACTTGCTAGCTCTGAAGTGGGGCTGACCCATGAGAGGGATGTTGCTGGCAGAGAACAAGGAAGTGGGGGCTCCTCTCCAAGTGCTCACACGACCATGCCACTGCAGAGCCCTGGGTCAGAGCCCCACCAGAGTCCACACCCAACTGAGATCGGCGTCTCAACCCCTGCACAGCCGTAGGAGCAGCAGACTGCTGCCGAGCCCTCGCAGGCTCGCAATCCCAGAGGACGCCCGCCAAAGGTGTCGAGACAGGAGCAGCAAGAAAGTGAGCAAGTGGCCTCCACATCTGCTGAAGCCACAGGGGAAGCACCACGTAGGAGCACGCGTAAGAGGAAGATAATGCACAAGTAGTCACAAGTGTAGTCACTTGGGTGAAATGCCATGTTTAATGTTGAAAAGCCATCAGTTGGTTATTATAAATAAAAAATTCTGATGGCAACTGTTGCAGTTGTGGCGTTTGTCATATCGCTAATGGGACTTCCACACGGAGGGCTTAGGATGACTTGCAATTGTCAGTTTGGTGGTCAGAGTGACAGGAATCCGCAGGTTCTTGGCCATTGTCGATGGTCTGATAAGAAGGTGCGAGGCAAAAGTGTTTGATTGTATAGGCTAAGCAAAGCTGGCCAAGATGAGTGCGTCCCTTGCATCCGGGGCAGCAATGTGGTCGCACGCTGGCACCTTCTGGCCTGTGCAGCTTCAGGTGGGTGAGCAGCAGCTTGGTGCTCCTGTTGTTGCTGCTGCTGCTGCTGGTGGTGCTGTTGATCATGGATCTGTTGCCGCCACGGCTGGTCTTCATCCAAATCTGATGTCCAGGAGGAAAGGAAATAAATGGTTCCCATGCTTCTGGTATATGCCTCAGTTGAAAAAGCGCTCATTCAAGGTGGCGAGAGGGGTTTCCCAGGAGGTCACACTGGAGATGGGTGTCAGGCTCCAAACTTCCACAACAATGAGTATGCCTGCTAAAAGTTCCCCCAGACCTGAGATAACAAAGTTCTGCCACCTGCAAATGATGATTACTGAAAACTCCTTTTTAATGGTGGAGCTGCAGCTGTTAGTAAGCATTCCACTTGTGAGGCCGCCAGGATTCACTGGCATGTTTCAGAGGAGACGTGAACCACGTGGGAATAGTGTTAAAATCAGAAAGACCTCTCAAATGGGATTATAGAGGCACTTAACTGGTTCTTAAGGGCCTATCCCGCCTCTTGGAGGCGGAATGGAGACGGGTTCAGAAAACTCGCATTTGAGAAAATTGCTCGGAGGCGAGATGGAGGCGGGATCGGGCCCGCCTGCCATTTTTCGCAATTTTAACACCTCACACGCATCCAATACCGCCTCCTCGGGCCTGGCAAAATCGAGCCCCAGTGTGGTAGAAGTTTTGAATTCTGTCGCAAACAGCGCATCTTAAAGATGGTAAACACTGCAGCCACGGTATGCCGGTGATGGAGGGAGTAAATATTTAGGTGGTGGATGGGGTGCCAATCAAGCGGGTTGCTTTGTCCTGGATGGTGTCCAGCTTCTTGAGTGTTGCTGGAGCTGCACTCATCCAGGCAAGTGGAGAGTATTCCAACACAGTCCTGACTTGTGCCTTGTAGATGGTGGAAAGGCTTTGGGGAGTCAGGAGGTGAGACACTCGCTGCAGAATACCCAACCTCAGACCTGCTCTTGTTGCCGCAGTATTTATGTGGCTGGTCCAGTTAAGTTTCTGGTCAATGGTGACCCGCCAGGATGCTGATGTTGGGGGATCCGGCGATGGTAATGCCGTTGAATGTTATGGTGCGCTGGTTAGATTCTCGCTTGTTGGAGATAGTCATTGCCTGGTACTTGTGTGGCACAAATGTTACTTACCAACTATCAGCCCAAGCCTGAATGTCCTGCAGGTCTTGCTGAATGCGGGCATGGACTGCTTCATTATCTGAGGAGTTGTGAATGGCACTGAACACTGTGCAATCATCAGCGAACATCCCCACTTCTGACCTTATGATGGAGGGAAGGTCATTGATGAAGCAGCTGAAAATGGTTGGGCCTAGGACACTGTTCTGAGGAAATCCTGCAGCGATGTCCTGGGGCTGTGAGGATTGACCTTCAATCACCACAACCATCTTCCTTTGTGCTAGGTATGACTCCAGCCAGTGGAGACTCCCCACCCCCCCCCCCCCCCCCCACCCCGATACCCATTGACTGAAGATGTTTGTGAAGGCTTCAGCCTTGTCTTTTGTACTCATGTACTGGTCTCCGCTATCATCGAGGATGGAGCCTCCTCCTCCCGTTAGTTGTTTAATGGTCTACCACCAATCAAGACTGGGTGTGGCAGGACTGCAGAGCTTTGAACTGATCCATTGATTGTGGGATCGCTTAGCTCTGTCTATAGTTTGCTGCTTCCGCTTTTTAGCATGCATGTAGTCCTGTGTTGCAGTTTCCCCAGGTTGGCACCTCATTTTTAGGTAAACCTGGTGCTGCTCCTAGCATGCTCTTCTACACTTCTTATTGCACCAGGGTTGGTCCCCTGGCTTGGTGGTATTGATAGTGAGGGTTATGCCGGGCCATGTGGTTGCAGATTGTGGTGGAATACGAACATACCTACGAACATACGAATTAGGAGCAGGAGTAGGCCACTCGGCCCTTCGAGCCTGCTCCGCCATTCAATAAGATCATGGCTGATCTGATTATTCCACATTCCTGCTTACTCCCGATAACTTTTCACCCCCTTGCTTACCAAGAGTCTATCCACCTCTGCCTTAAAAATATTCAAAGACTCTGCTTCCACCGCCCTCTGAGGAAGAGAGTTCCAAAGACTCACGAACCTCTGTAAGAAGAAAAATTCTCCTCATCTGTCTCAAATGGGCGACCCCATATTTTAAACAGCGACCCCTAATTCTAGACTCTCCCACAAGAGGAAGCATCCTCTCCACATCCACCCTGTCCAGACCCCTCAGGATCTTATATGTTTCAATCAAGTCACCTCTTATTCTTCTAAACTCTAGCGGATACAAGCCCAGCCTGTCCAACCTTTCATCATAAGAAAACCCGCCCATTCCAAGCATTAGTCTAGTAAACCTTCTCTGAACTGCTTCCAACGTATTTACATCCTTCCTTATATAAGGAGACCAATACTGTACACAGTACTCCAGATGTGATCTCACCAATGCCCGGTATAACTGAAGCATAACCTCCCTACTTTTGTATTCAATTCCCCTCGCAATAAACGATAACATTAGCTTTCCTAATTACTTGCTTTACCTGCATAGTAACCTTTTGCGATTCACGCACGAGAACACCCAGATTACTCTGCATCTCAGAGCTCTGCAATCTCTCACCATTTAGATAATATGCTTCATTTTTATTCTTCCTGCCAAAATGGACAACTTCACATTTTCCCACATTATACTCCATTTGCCAGATCTTTGCCCACTCACTTAACTTATCTATATTCCTTTGTAGCCTCCTTATGTCCTGTTCACAATTTACTTTTCTACCTATCTTTGTGTCATCAGCAAATTTAGCAACCATACCTTCGGTCTGTTCATCCAAGTCATTTATATAAATTGTAAAACGTTGGGGCCCCAGCACTGATCCCTGTGGTACACCACTCGTTACATCTTGCCAATCAGAAAATGACCCATTTATGCCTACTCTGTGCTTCCTGTTAGCTAGCCAATCTTCTATCCATGCCAATATGTTACCCCCTACACCATGAGCTTTTATTTTCCGCAATAACCTTTGATGTGGCACCTTATCAAATGCTTTCTGGAAATCTAAGTACAGTACATCCACCGGTTTCCCTTTATCCACAGCACATGTTACTTCCTCAAAGAACTCCAATAAATTGGTTAAACATGATTTCCCTTGCACAAAACCATGTTAACTCTGCCTGATTACTTTGAACCTTTCTAAGTACGCTGCTATAACATATTTAATAATAGCTTCTAACATCTTTCCTATGACAGATGTTAAGCTAACTGGCCTGTAGTTTCCTGCTTTCTGTCTCCCTCCCTTTTTGAATAAAGGAGTTGCATTCGCTATTTTCCAATCTAATGGATCCTTCCCCGAATCTAGAGAATTTTGGAAAATTAAAACCAACGCATTAATTATCTCACTAGCCACTTTATTTAAGACCCTAGGATGAAATCCATCAGGACCCGGGGACTTGTCAGCCCGCAGCTCCAACAATTTACTCAGTGCCACTTCCCTGGTGATTATAATTTTCTTGAGTTACTCCCTCCCTTCCATTTCCTGATTTACAGCTATTTCTGGGATGTTACTTGTATCCTCTATAGTGAAGACCGATGCAAAATACCTGTTCAATTCAACTACCATCTCCTTATTTTCCATTATTAATTCCCCAGGCTTACTTTTTATCGGACCAACACTCACTTTGTTAACTCTTCTTTTTTAAATATCGATAGAAACCCTTACCATCTGTTTTTATATTTCTAGCTAGTTTCTCTCGTACTATAATTTTTCTCTCCTTATTAATCTTTTAGTCATTCTTTGCAGTTTTTTATATTCTGTCCAATTTTCTGACCTGCCACCCATCTTTGCACAATTGTATGCTTTTTCTTTAAGTGTAATACTATCTTCTGCTGCTGCTCATGGCCCACTGCGCCTCATGGATGCCCAGTTTTGAGCTGTTACATCTGTTCTGAATCTATCCCATTTAGCACAGTGGTAGTGCCACACAACCCGATGGAGGGTATCCTCAGTTTGAAGACGGTACTTCGTCTCCACAATGAATGTGTGGTAGTCACTGCCAGCAATGCTTTCATGGACAGATGCATCTGCGACAGGTAGATTGGTGAGGACGAGGTCAAATAGGTTTTTCCCTCTTGTTGGTTCTCTCACCACCTGTCACATGCCCAGTCTGGCAGCTATATCCTTCAGGACTCGGCCAGCTCGGTCAATAGTGGTGCTACCGACCCACTCTTGGTGATCGATATTGACGTTAGCCACCCACAGTACATTCTGTGCCCTTGCTACTCTCAGTGCTTCGTGCAAGTGGTGTTCAACACGGAGGAGTACTAATTCATCAGCTGAGGGAGGGCGGTAGATGCTATACAGCAGGAGGTTTCCTTGCCCATGCTTTTCCTGATGCCATGAGACTTCATGGGGTCCGGAGTTAATGTTGAGGACTCCCAGGGCCACTCCCTCCAGACTGTATACCACTGTGCTGCCACCCCTGTTGGGGCTGTCCTGCCAGTGGGACAGGACATACCCAGGGATGGTGATGGAGGAGTCTGGGACACTCTCTGTTCCCCTTAATATGTTGAAAACAATGATCAATTTACCCCTTACCCTTCTAAATTCGAGGGAATACAACCTCAGTTGTGTAATCTCTCCTTGTAATTTAACCATTGGAGTGCCGATATAATTCTGGTAAATCTACGCTGCACTACCTTCAAGGCCACTGTGTGCTTCCTAGGGTGTGGTGCCCAGAACTGCTCACCGTACTCCAGGTGTGGTCTAACCAGCGTTTTGTACAGCTGTAGCATAACTTCTACCCCCTTGTACTCTAGTGCTCTAGATAGAAAGGCCAGCATTCCATTAGACTTTTTGATAATTTTCTGTACCTGTTCATGACATTTTAATGATCTATGCACCTGGACGTCCACTGTTTTTAGCTTTTCACCATTTAGAAAGTACGCTGACCTATCCTTTTTTAGGTTCATATTGGATGACCTCACATTTTCCTACATTGAAATCCATTTGCCACAAATTTGCCCATTCACTTAAACTATCTATCATTTTGCAATTCCATGCTTTCATCTACACTGCCTACAATGACGCCTATCTTTGTGTCATCGGTAAATTTGGATATGTGGCTTTCTATCCCATCATCTAAGTCGTTAATGAAAACAGTGAATAGTTGAGGCATCAAAACAGATCACTGCAGGACGCCACGAGTCACATCATGTCAATGAGATTAGCTGCCCATTATCCCTACTCTCTGTCTCCTGCCGCTCAGCCAATTTCCAAACTAGCTCAATAATTTGCCTTCAATTCCAAGGGCTTCAACCTTTTTATTTATTTATGGGATCAGGGTGTCGCTGGCAATGCCAGCATTTATTGCCCACCCCTAGTTGCCCTTGAGAAGGTGGTGGTGAGCCGCCGCCTTGAACTGCTGCAGTCTGTGTGGTGATGGTACTCCCACAGTGCTGTTAAGTGGGGAGTTCCAGGATTTTGACCCAGCGACGATGAAGGATCGGAGATATACTTCTAAGTCAGGATGGTGTGTGACTTGGAGGGGAAATTGGAGGTGGTGGTGTTCCCATGCGCCTGCTGCCCTTGTCCTTCTAGGTGGAAGAGTTCGCGGGCTTGGAAGGTGCTGCCGAAGAAACCTTGCCGAGTTGCTGCAGTGCATCTTGTAGATGGTACACACTGCAACCAAGGTCCGCTGGTGGTGGAGGAAGTGAATGTTTAAGGTGGTGGATGGGGTTCCAATCAAGCGGGCTGCTTTGTCCTGGATGGTGTCGAGCTTCTTGAGTGTTGTTGGAGCTGCATTTATTCCATCACACTCCTGAATTGTGCCTTGTAGATGGTGGAAAGGCTTTGGGGAGTCAGGAGGTGAGACACTCGCTGCAGAATACCCAGCCTCTGACCTGCTCTTGTTGCCACAGTATTTATGTGGCTGGTCCAGTTAAGTTTCTGGTTAATGGTGACACCCAGGATGTTGATAGTTGGGGATTCGGCGATGGTAATGCCATTGAATGTCAAGGAGAGGTGGTTAGACTCTCGCTTGTAGGAGATGGTCATTGCCTGGCACTTCTGTGGCGCGAATGTTACCTGCCACTTATCAGCCCAAGCCTGAACGTCGTCCAGTTCTTGTTGCATGAGGGCATGGACTGCTTCATTATCTGTGGAGTTGCGAATGGCGCTGAACACTGTGCAGTCATCAGCGAACATCCCCATTTCTGACCTAATGTTGGAGGGAAGATCATTGATGAAGCAGCTGAAGGTGGTTGGGCGTACGACACTGCCCTAAGGAATACCTGCAGCAATGTCATGGGGCTATGATTATTGACCTTCAAACGCCACAAACATCTTCCGTTTTGCTAGGTATGACTTCAGCCAGTGGAGCCTTTTCCCCATGATTCCCATTGACTTCAGTTTTACTAGGTCTCCTTGATGCCAGACTCGGTCAAATGCTGCCTTGATGTCAAGGGCAGTCACTCTCACCTCACCTCTGGAATTCAGCTCCTTTTGTCCATGTTTGGACCAAGGCTGTAATGAGGTCGAGAGCCGTGTGGTCAAGGCGGAACCCAAACTGGGCATCAGTGAGCAGGTTATTGGTGAGTAAGTGCCTCTTGATAGCACTGTCGATGACATCTTCCATCACTTTGCTGATGATTGAGAGTAGACTGATGGGGTGGTAATTGGCCGTGTTGGATTTGTCCTGCTTTTTGTGGACAGGACATACCTGGGCAGTTTTCCACATTGTCGGATAGATGCCAGTGTTGTAGCTGTACTGAAACAGCTTGGCTAGAGGCGTGGCTAATTCTGGAGCACAAGTCTTCAGCACGATAGCTGGGATGTTGTCGGGGCCAATAGCCTTTGCTGTATCCAGTGCACTCAGCCGTTTCTTGATATCAGGTGGAGTGAATCGAATTGGCTGAATTCGTTAACAGTCTCTTATGAGGGACTTTATCAAGTGCCTTCTGGAACTCCATATAAATAACATCCACAGAGATTTCCGTGTCCACTGCTTTAGTGACCTCTTTAAAAAATTCAATCAGGCTTGTCCGGCATGACCTAACATTTAGGTAAAGTGATGCACTTTGGGAGGAATGATATGGAAAGACAGTACACTATATAAATGGCATGGTTTTGAAAAGTGTAGATAATCAAAGAGAACTTGGCGTCCATATACACATCCTTAAAGGTTGCAGGGCAATTTTAATCGGGTTACTTGATTTTGTAAATAGTGAAATCGAATATAAAAGCAAATATATCATGCTAAAATTTAGGCCTCAGCTGGAACATTGTGGAAAATTCTGGGCACCAATATTTCAGGAGAGATGTAAAGGCCTTAGAAAGGGTACAGGGGATGTTTACTGGGTTGTTACCAGGGATGAGGGAATGCAGTTATGAGGACAGGTTGGAAAAGTTAGAACTGTTCTCCTTGGAAAAGAGAAGGTTAAGAGGTGACCTAATAGAGGTTTTCAAGATGATGAAAGGTTTTGATAGAGTTGATAGGGGAAAATTATTCCCTCTGGCGAGCGGGTCAACAACTAGAGGTCAGAAATTCAAAATCATTGGAAATATATCCATATGGGAGATGAGGAGAATTTTTTTACACATTATAGTCGGGATCGGGAACGCTGTACCTGAAAATTTGCTGGAAGCTGATTTCATAAATAAATTTAAGAGTTGAATAAGTTCTCCAGGATGAGCAACTTACAGGGTTACGGACAACAAGCAGGGATGTGGGACTGAGCACGATGCTCTTTCAAAGAGCCGGCACAGGCCCGGCCCGAATTGTCTCCTTCTGTGCTCTAAATTTCTATGATTCTATAATAACTGGATATCTTAAACGGTATGTTATTATTATTGTCAGTAATAGTGTTATTAATCACACTGGGGATTTACTCTGATTCCTGTTATTTCTCTCTCTCTGATCCCCAGGCTGTATGATGCTGATCTCACAGATTCTTGTACCGAGGATCTTGCCTCCAATCTCAGTGCAAACCAGTCACTGATGTTTCTGATCCTGGGATCAAACTCCTTCACAGACCGATCTGTCCCCGCTCTCCGCCGCCTCATACTGACCTGCAGGAGTCTGAAGTGGATCCAGTGAGTGTTTGTGTTACTGTTTAATGTAATAAATAAAATATAAATGGAATTCAGTCACTTTTATGGGATTTATTTGTATGTAATTATTATTGAAATATTAACCCCAGTCACCCTGTTATTTACACTGTTGTTCAATCTGTTTATTTCCTGTTTAATCTTTAATCTGTTTCAGGCTGAGGGGGAATCAGTTCAGTTCAACCGGAGAGAAACAGCTGAAGTCTCTGCAGGATACAAGACGCGGACTGGAAGTAGATGTGTGAACATTTCAATTAATGACCATCACTGGTCTCATTATATGACCATTTTGGCCGATTTTCTGCCCCTCCCCTTTAAGCGGCCACGCTCCGGGTTTAATTCCTATCGGCCCCTTTAAGGGTTTCCAGCTCGAGCTGAGCGACTCATCTCCCATTGTGAGGTCAGAGGCCCAGACACAGGGTCACGAGACTCAGCCGCCCGGCCCCACAGCGCTGCTTCTGCAGGATATCCGGGGCTGAATGTTCCCCAATGGGGCACTGGGGAAATGCACAGACAGGAAGGGCCCAGGGTGGGGCTCAGTCTGGGCTGCATGGGACACGGACAATTGCACTCAGTATTCCTGGGTTTGGCGGTAACATTACCCAGGGTTCCTGCTCGGTATCAGTGACCCTGCTGGAAAGTGAACCTGTGTGGGTTCAGGATGGGGACCAGATCTGCTCATTTGGGATGGGTTCCACGATCCAATAGGGACTAATTCCTAATGTTTTCGTTCACCCTATCGTATTAGGAGAGGTTCCTTGGACTTGTGCACTCGTGGAATCTGACTCCATGATGGGTCAGCACAAGGAGTGGAGAAATGGGGAAAGTTCCTGCTGTGGATCCCGCTGTTTTGTGAGGGTGATTGAGAGGGTGAGCGGTGTTTATTACACTGAACTCTCCCTTTTTCTGGCACCAGCACGGGGGCAGGTACTGGTGTTAGCATGGAAATGAAACCCCGTGTGCTCACTACGGGTAAAGGTTAAAATGGAATCTCATGAGAATTCGACCTTCCATCGTGAGATTGTGAAAAGACCTGATGACCCGCAAAACGTCCTGAGCAAACTGAGGGGGCCAATGACTGGACATGTCACCCGCAGTCATGGGCTTTGTATAATGTTTCCGCCTTTATTAACCTTCACCTCTGTATCACTGCTTTATGGATTATCTAACGGTACTTATGAGAATTGTTAACGTGTGATGTTGAATTAAACGGTGCATTAACTTAACAGGTGCAATTCATGTCTACTTACCCTTTTAAAATTTGAGAATGGTTTCAGATATTTTTAGCTTGAAGGCCTCTAGTCATTCCCTTCACCAAATAAAGCTGAGAGTGGATCAGAAGCAGCTCACTTGAGGGAAACTTCAGAGAACCAGCTCAATGATGGATCGATAGGTCTTTCACCCCAATATCCAGTTAAGTCGGCTAATTTTCACATCTGGCGAGTTCACCAGCTTCTGGGCCAGGAAGCTCGCCATGGACCCCGGGCATAAGGTCCAGTTGGGTCAGAGCGCAGTGAGAACAGTCTGCCTCAGTTCACTGTCTCAAAGGGAGAAAGGACACTGGGTGCCCTGTGCTGGTGTAAAGGGAGAGTTTACAAACAGATTAGAGTGTCCCCACGTTGGCAAAGAATGTCAGGCCTGCATCACTGGTGCAGACCCTGCAGAGCTCACAGTGGCCGCTCACTGAGGGCTCGCCGAGTCTCCCGGCAGCACCTGATTCAACAGAAGTCCCCTTACGTTGACGTTGGAGCAGTGCTGGAGGAAGGTGGGAGGCACCATTTACTGCCTGACCGCATGAGAAGAGAGGGAATGAGAGAGGAGAGCACAGACTAATGGAAGAGGAAGAGAAGAGATGCAGGCTAAGATTGGGCAGGCGAGCAAGAAGCGGGTTACGGAGGGCAGAGGGTGATTGCAGAATTGAGAAACTCTTATACCATCGGAACACAGCATACCCAGGATACCTGCCCCCAACTGCAGCCCAGTGAACATGTTTTTGAAAGAGCAATCATTCTACCAATTTCCTTCCGCGACCGGGCCGGTTGAGGTTTCCTGTGTTGAGTCAACTTGAGTCGAAGGCTCCACTCCTGGCTGTGCCCTTCCGCAATTCCTTGAAGTTTCAGACACACCCCGGAGACCATAGACGTTGGATTCTCGGGCGTTGCTCAGCAGTTCATGGGAATAATGCAGCAGGATCACTTGTTTGCATTACTTAGGACGGGAAATACGACTATCTGATCATCTCTTTTCTCTGCTATATATTCCTCGTTCTCTAACGCTCCCCCAAATCCGACCCCCTGTTTATCATCGTGATACCCTCTGTGCACTGACTCCAGACTTCCCTCAATGTATCTTATCTGCAGTCTCCTACCCATAGTCACCACCACCCTCTCGGCCTTGCCATCTCACTGACCTGTCTACTCCTATTGTCTCAACAACAGACAAAGTCATCTCTGACCACTTCCCCGCATCCCCCACCACCCAAATTCCTCAGTCTCTTTTTCTGTCTGCTGCTGCAATAAATGCCCCCCTCCCCCCAAGTAATTTACAATTGCATTTTCAAGCTGCCAAGGGTCCAGCCTTTGTCTCGCCATTCGCCACGATCCTTCTGTTGCTGTCGATGTTCTCGGGCCCAGTTGATGACCTGGACAGCAGTAAAATCCGAACTCTCTCCCACCGACGTCGTTCTTTCTGGTGTGGCCCCATCTTCACTCAGTCAATTCCAAGCCCGACAGGCTTAACTGTATCCGGCACACAACTGGTTCAGACATCCGTCGGCAGCTCTGCCGGAACCACACCAGGCACTATCGGGCCCTGCTCTCCTCTAACAATGATGCGGAGATGCCGGTGTTGGACTGGGGTGGACAAAATTGAGAGGTCGCACAACACCAGGTTATAGTCCAACAGTTTTATTTGAAATCACAAGCTTTCGGAGCTATCGATTGCCCCTTCCTCAGGTGAAGTAAATAGATACAGAATCGCCAAAGCATATATAGATAGAGAACAAAGCATATGTACCTTACAATTGCAGACCACTAAATTAAATCATCCTGACTATCTGCCGAGGTGTGATAAAGTTAATCAGGTCAGCCAGGAAGGTACCACATCAAAGACATAGCAAGATACAACTGAGACAATGAGGTGTAGTCGCAGGGGTTCTAACGTGTCAAAAGCTGCCGTCTGTATGTAAAACGAAAAGCTTTAAAATTTTTACTTTTTTACTGGGAAAATTTTTACTTTTTTACTGGGAATCACATCTGTGAACAAGCCAACGACGACTCGAGTCCGGATCACGTCATGTATCGTGACATAAACCCAAGATCCCGGTTGAGACCGTCTTCATGAGTGCGGAACTTGGCTATCAGTTTCTGCTCGATGATTTTGCGTTGTCGTGTGTTTCTAAGGTTGCCTTGGAGAACGCTTACCCGCAGATCCGAGGCTGAATGTCCTTGACTGCTGAAGTGTTCCCCGACTGGGAGGTAACAATCCTGCCTGGCGATTGTTGCGCGGTGCTCGTTCATACGTTGTCTCAGTGTCTGCATGGTCTCGCCGATGTACCATGCCGCGGTGCATTCTTTCCTGCAACGTATGAGGTAGACAACGTTGGCCGAGTCACATGAGTATGTACCATGTACCTGGTGGTTAGTGTCCTCACGTGTGATGGTGGTATCTGTGTTGATGATCTGGCATATCTTGCAGAGTTTGCCGTGGCAGGGTTGTGTGGTGTCGTGGTCGCTGTTATCCTGAAAGCTGGGTAATTTGCTGCGAACGATGGTACTTCTGAGGTTAGGCGGCTGTTTGAAGGCAAGTAGTGGAGGCGTGGGGATGGCCTTAGCGAGGTGTTTGTTGTCATCGATGACATGTTGAAGGCTGCGAAGAAGGCTGCGAAGGCTCCTCTAACAACACAGCTCACTATTCCAAGATCACCATAGAGAGCAAAGATACCCGCGAGCTCATTATCTCCACTGCGAACTGAAACTCTTTAAATCTTTCCCACCGCCCTCACCTCCCACAAGCAGTGCTCATTGGCTCGGGCTCGATATTTATCGGATTCGGTTTCTGTGAAGCGCCAGTGGATGTTTTATTGTGTTAAAGGCGCCATATAATGCAAGTTGTTGTCTTTGAACTTCCGACTTTCATTCTTGATTAATGAGAATATTTGTGGAAAATTCATTCACATTTTTTTTTATCTTGCGGCAGTCCAAGAATTTCATTTCCAGCAGCCCAATGTGACTGGACCTGTCCATCCCTCTGAATCACGGTCCTAGTTCCCCAAACCGACAACACAGACCCAGAGACATGTTCCATTACCCCAGGTGGAGTGTTCAGGTGCCCGGCCAGCTGTGGAAACTTTATTTGAAATATAAGGTTTCGAACCCCATGACATTCAGAGAAGAGGATCAAGGCAGCGCCCAGAGCCCAGAGTCTGCGACAGGAGGTCGCTCGTCTCACTGCCGACCAGCAGCTCCAACCCAAGGTCCAACTCCCAGCGTTTTAACTGCAGCAGCTTTAATATAGACTATTCCTGCTGGAATTACGGCGGCTGCTGGTCCCAGACTTACCCGCCAATAGATCCTCATCAAAGGATTTACTGACAGATCGGAGAGTCACAAAGACACACAGCGCAGGCAGGGATGCGCCCCACAGCCCCAGAGCCGGAGCGACGGGACCCTGTCCTGTGATAACGGTGTAAGGAGAAAGGATGGAGCATGGGACCCTGTCCAGTGATAACGGTGTAAGGATGGAGCACGGGACCCTGTCCTGTGATAACGGTGCTAGGAGAAAGGATGGAGCACGGGACCCTGTCCAGTGATAACGGTGTACTCTTTTGGAAGTGAAGAAAGGCTGTGGGAATCATTACTTGCATTTAGACTGCCCCCGGTATTGGTCCATCTTTTCAGTGTACTCTTTTGGAGTGATAACGGTGCTGGGAGAAAGGACGGAGCACGGGGCGGGGAGCGATAACCTCACACACCATCCCTCTTACAGCTGGCGGCACTTTTATCTTGTTTTTATTTTTTCACAAAGATGAGGTGAGACCTTCATCTGCGACCGCGCTCTGTAATATTTTATTTGGTTTTCTCACAATAACCAGAACCTTACTGTAAAATCTGTCTCACTAGTTTCCCAGTGTCATGGAGAGAAGCGCCTGATGCCCTCGTTTATTTACTGTAACAGACACAAACACAAGTATTCGTTCAAAATCAACCTGTAGGTGGCGACATACAGATAAACACAGCCAGAGATACAGAGAGTGTCGGGAAACACCGGGAAATAGACAAGAGATATTGACAAGGACAAAGGCCATCAGAACATTGCCTGAACCCCTGTGATCAATGATTGGTTTGATGGTTGACTTCCCCATACACCTTGGAATTCAGGAGGACTTGGTCCGTGGTTTGTAGAACAAGTTGAACCAGTGGGGCGGAGCCAACAGCTGCCGCGCTGTAATAAGCGACAAGGCTGGTAACTTTAGCCAGGCCGGGTTAGTTCAGTCGGAAGAGCATCAGACTCTTAATTTCAGAATCGTCGGTTCGAGCTCCCCGTTGGGTGAATATTTTTGCAACCTTTCAGGTTGCTTTCACGGCGATCCCCAGCTCTGAATTCCTGCAGCAGTGTCACCAGGCTGAAAACGCAGCACATTTTGCTTCATATTATAATTGCTGGTTTAAGAGTGAAAACTGGCCTCCGCTTCACTGTAAGTGTCAGAGACAACTTTGTAGGTGCCGCGTAATCATAGAATTATAGAATGATACAGCACAGAAGGAGGCTATTGGGCCCACGTGCTCTTTGGCAGAGCTATCCCATTAATCCCGCTCCCCTGCTCTTTCCCCATAGCCCTGTATTCTTTTCTCTTCAAGTAATGTACAATAAATGGTAAAATTTTAAAAGGAACAGGAAGAGTGAGGGATTCAGATACACGAACATTTCTGACGGGCCTCAGACTCTCTGAAGTTACAATCTCCCCTGCTTCATTGTCCTTTGCGAGGCAGGTGTGACGTTTCAGACAAAACTCTGTCCGAACAAAACTGGCTGCAGTCACAGAATTAGAATGGCCCCGTCCTGAGGACCGAGAGCAGCCGGTCCATGTCGAGGAAGAACCAGAGGTGACTTTTTTATATGTAGCCATTTTTTGTGATCTGGAATCCACTATCTGTAAGGGCGGTGGAAGCAGATTCAATAATTACTTTCAAAGGAGAACTGCATAAATACTTGAAGATATTTTTTTAGAGGGCTATGGGGAAATAGAAGGGGACTGAGATTAATTAATCGTGTCACAGGTAAGATGGGCCGAATGACCTCCTGCTGTGCGTGGTTTAAAATAATTGGCAAAAGGACTAGAGGGGACATTAGGAGAATTATTTTCACACCGAGGGTTGTTAAGATCTGGAACGCATTACCTGAAAGGATGGTGGAATCAGATTCCATAGAAACATTCAAAAGGCAGTTGGACATGTATTTGAAGAGAAATCATTAGCAGGGTTATGGGGAAAAACGCTGGGGTGTGGGACTAAATTGGAGAGTTCATTCAAAGAGCCGGCACAAGCAGGCTGGGCTTAATGTCCGCATTTTATGAAGCGCAATGGGATCCCCTAGAAGTGGGGAGGGGCCAGGGTTTATCAAGCTGTGTGGAACACTTTACTGAACACGTGTGTTTGTATCTCTTTGTTACATTAAACAAATGAGGGCATCTGGCGCTTCTCTCCCTGACACTGGGGAACTAGTGAGACAGACTTTACAACAAGGCTCTGCTTATTGTGGAAAAGCAAATAAAGTATTCTTCCGGAATTATCCAGACTTCTGTCAACGCTGAAAACATCTCGGACCCTGACACGATTTGCGCACGCAGCCTTCTGATCTGGAGTCAGACGCGCTCCCGTTGCGTCACGAGGTCTCAACTTCGCACCAAAATAAACTAGGAAACTGCTCAAAACACACAACAGTTCGAGCAGCTTCCGAAAAACGATTAAACTTTTGGTGTGTACACAATTGTTAGAACTGCAAACAACTCCGTGTGAAAATATAAACTGTGGGTGTGTATATATAGAATCATAGAAACTCACAGCACAGGAGGAGGACATTCGGCCCGTCGTGCCTGTGCTGGTTTAGAAAGAGCAGCCGTGCTCAGTCCCACAGCCCCGGTTGTTGTCCCTAACCCTGTAAGTTCCTCATCCTCAAGTACCTGTGAAACTCCCTTTAAAATTATTTATAGAATCAGCTTCCCCATCTTTTCAGGTAGAGTGTTCCAGATCCCGACAACTCTCTGAGTGAAATAACTCTCCTCATCCCCCCTCTAGATCTGTCACCAATGATTTTAAATCTATGACATCCGGTTATTGACCCACTCGCCCCGAGTGAAAGAATTTCACAGTGAGAATGTGTGGAAAGTGGGTGTTACTTGTATTTGTGTCTTTCTTTGTTCTATTTATGAATCTTTCTGCCATCTGACTCCCGTTGAGTCTCTTCTTCCTCTATTGAATGAGAAAGGAGGAGTTTGACGTTGACCAGACCCGCACTGCGCCTGATATTTGTGAACTCATCCTTTATATTTAGTGTCTTGTCCACCTTTGATCGGGGTCAGCTTTAGCTCAGCGGTTACTTCACAACACCAACTTCATCAGGAGTTTGAATCTGTCTCACCGCCGGCGTTTTATTTTTATTTTCAATCCGTTCCTTTTACACTGAAACAAACTGTAACCGTGATTGCTGTGGGAGAACCTTCACCACACCGACTGCAGCAGTTCAAGAAGGCGGCTCACCACCACCTTCTCAAAGGCAGTTAGTGATGGGCAACAAATGCTGACCGTGCCAGCGACGCACACATCCCAGGAATGTATAAAAAATAAATTAGCTGCCGGTGATTTTTAGAAGCCACCTTTAAATGATTGAGAAACGACTCCTGTCACGTGTCATTCCGGTCAATTCAGCCGCCGTGTTGAAAACAGTAAATGTCTCGGCTTTTCGCGTCTTTAGTCGGAAGGCAAAAAATAATTTGCACTGACCTGTGAACGAAGAAAAATAAATTTCAGAAAGTGAAAGCTGATTCACCGAGCCGCAATCATCTCTCATGATAATTATAAAACATTTCTAAGCTCCACTAGTCGAACTCTACAATCGGCACTGTTTTAAAGTTATGAAACAAGTTCACCAAACCTAAAACTGCAGCAGATCTTTTTCCAGGTATCCTTACTTTTGGAACATCAGTGCCATTTAGATTAAAACTTGGCAACGGATGTATTCACTCGTCAATTGTAGACACGCGCCTTATTTAGAATACTGGTCGACAAATTTCAATGAGGTGGGAGTATTTCTCTGCTCCCATTCCGCACATTCTCTGATGTTCATGCACCATGTTCCATTCTCCTCTCCCATTCTTCACTGGATGTGAATTACAAGCATCATCAATCATTACCCGTTGAAAGCATTGAAAGGCTCAGGTAGCACAGGTGTTGGAACAAACTCTATCTGCCATTATACAAGTCGGTGGCTTTAAGCGTGGTAGGTTCTGCCCTCATCTTGAAATTAGATTCTCTTAAAAGTCCAGGATAAAGTGAATTGCAAACCTGCCGGTCAAACATGGGAAATGAAGTCACTCGTGAACACAAACCAAATGGTCCTCATTTTCAAATTTATAGAAGTAATTTAAGCGCATGATATTTGTGAGCTCATCCTTTATATTTAGTGTTTTCTGCCCCTTTGATCGGGGTCAGCTTTAGCTCAGCGGTTACTTCGCAGCACCAACTTCATCAGGAGTCCGAATCTGTCTCACCGCGGGCACTGCCTGGCGCTTTATTGGCCAGAAATTCGGCTTTCCGGCTTCCTGCGGGTGCAAGCATCGCGCGCATACTTGCCTACCGCGCCTGCAGTTGTGCTTTGGGCCCACGAGGACTTCGGGTCCTGGGCCTCCTCCAGCTGCCGGCGGGCAGTGCTTGCGTATCCCAGGGGCGCAGTTAGTTCGAAGTGTCCCCTGGGATCACGTGGGCCATCGAGAGCCAATCCTAGCAGGGCATTTTCATTCATAGATTTGACAGGAAGACCTGTCAAATCTGTGAAGAGATCGGCCCCAAACCACACTTAAACTTCAAATAAATTGAAAAAAAAAAATCACATTTTTAAAATAAATTAACTACTTTAAACAAAAATTTGAAAAAATTAATTATACTTTTTAACGGTGCTAAAAATAAACTTACCTGCGTTTAAAGTATCTAAAAAAGATAAACCTGTTGAAAAAATGTTGAAATTGTAATTAATTAACCACTTACCTTGTTAAAAACAGGCCTTGCGACTCCTTTTTAAAAGTGCAGCTTCTTCCATACTTACCCTTCCGGAGAAACCTGAAAAAAAATCGAAGTTCGCTGCGTGCGCGCAGCCTCTCCCGGACACGAGTTCGACCTCTGAACCCCTCCCTTCAGGGGAACGGAAGTGCCGGTTTCCCGCGCATGCGCAGTGCATGCAGGAAACCGGCACTTCAGGTGGCCTTACGGGTGAGTACACAGTTCGTACTCACCCGATATGGGCCTAATTGCTGGCGCATTGTTATTTTCAATCCGCTTCTGTAACACAGAAACACATGTAACCACGATTTTCAATTTAAACTACGTGATTTTAGATTAATTTCAATGATTCAAAAAGGACTCCTATCTCGTGGCATGTCCTGGCTTTTCTTGTCTTCAATCGAAAGGAAATAAAATTATTTCATGCATGAGGGATTACAGTGACTTGGATAGACTGGAGAAGTTGTGATCGTTCTCCTTAGAGCAGAGGAGGCTAAGAGGAGATTTGATAGAGGGTGTAAAATCATGATGTGTTTAGGCAGAGTCAATAAAGAGGAACTGTTTCCAATGGTTGAAGGGTCGATTAGCTGAGGGCACAGATTAAGGTGATTGGCAAAAGAACAAGAGGCGACATGAGGAAACACTTTTTACTCAACGAATGGTGAGGATTTGGAATGCACTGCCTGATAGGGTGCTGGATACAGATTCAATAGCAGCCTTCAAAAGGGAATTGGATGAGACGCGAAGGATAAAAATTGCACAGATATGGGGAATGAGTGGGGGAGCGGAAATAACTGGATTGCTCTTCGAAAGAGCTGGGACAGACTCGATGGGCCGAATGGCCTCCTTCT
The DNA here is from genome assembly GCA_030390025.1 of Squalus acanthias. Taxonomy (NCBI): domain Eukaryota; kingdom Metazoa; phylum Chordata; class Chondrichthyes; order Squaliformes; family Squalidae; genus Squalus; species Squalus acanthias. Next base: position 199,162 of record JASTWF010000290.1, on the reverse strand, counting down.
GTGCTGTACTATTCTATGATTCTATGAATTTCCAGTGACCTGTGAACAACGGACAAACACATTGGAGAAATCTAAAGCACATTTAGCATCCAGCGTTCAGCTGTCAGCGACAATTTCACGCCCGCTTTCATCACATGTTGGCAGCAGACTGCAGCAAATCCAATTACACGCACCGAGCTCCAGAATCATCCCTCAGAATCCCCACTCTGGAAGCAGGAAACTGCTCCCAATACACAACAGGATGGACACCTTGTGAAACGTAATGAAAGTTTTGGTGTGTAGACTGTTCCGAGAAGTACAAACAGGGCGGTGTGACAATATAAACTGTGAGTGTGTGTATGGGTGTCATGATTATATATAAAGTGTGTTTGTGTGATGAGTGCGATGCTTTGTATGTGTGTCAGTTGTACATTTATTTTCTTTTTGTATAATATACATCAGGTTATAAATATATAAAGATCTGTGATTGAGAATGTGATACTTCTAAATGGATTTTGGGTGTATTAGTGTGCTAGTGATTATTTAATGTCTGTGTATCTGTGTGTTCTTTATCAATGTATTTGTGTGTATCTGTGTCCGGTATAAATGTGTTTACGTGTAATTGAAATGTAAGACAGAATTAAATATCCAGAAAATACTGTTCGACTGAAGACAGATTAACCCGAATAAATGAATCAATAATGCAGATCCATGTAAACAGATTTGTCAGCAGCAGAGCCGTGGAATCCATTTACAGATCATTCAACACAAGAAATCAAAAACATATCTATACTTAACACGGATCAGCACAATTACATTTAGGACGGTTGCAATATTTGAAGCCAGCGCCCCCTGGTGGTCCAGAGTTTAGGATGCGGCGCGCTCTCCGCGGGGACCTCAATTCGACTCCCCGTCAGGGAAGTAATTTTTACAAAACAGTTAATCCGTCAGACGAAAGATAATTGTTTCAATCACTATGAATAAACCCACAGATTTCTGTTGCACACTGAAGGAAATGTTCTCCAGGTGACCAGGGACTTTTCACAAGTGAGGCGAAGGTGAAAACCGCTGCACTGCGTAAACTTTTAACTTTTTGACCTCAGGTCAGAGACAGTGTTGAGGTGAAATGCTGACTCTCTTTAACACACATTTCACCGTTCGGAACAACACATGTCACACGGGAAAAATATCCATTAAAAGGTCATTAAAACACCGAAGGAGCTCCCGGGTTTCCTTCCATGAATCTTCTGTATCGGATCACCCGCGTTAGGATCCATTTGGACGGAAACCGGCTGCCCTCCGCCTCCAGGAAATGGCCATTCTAATTCTGTGACAGCGACGAGTTTAGTTTGGACGCTGATTCTCAACATCACGTTTCCACGATGGGACATTGAGGGACTAATTCAACATGATTCAGCTCTGACTAGCACAGCTGGACAGGGCTCGCCCGGGCCAAGCACAGCTGGACAGAGAGGCCCAGGGACTAGCACAGCTGGACAGCAATACCCAGGAACTAGCACAGCTGGACAGGGATACCCAGGGGCTAAACAGCTGGAAATGGATACCCAGGGACTAGCTCAGTTAGGCAGTGATACCCAGGGACTAAACAGCTGGAGAGGGATACCCAGGGACTATCACAGTTGGACAGGGATACCCAGGGACTATCACAGTTGGACAGGGATACCCAGGGATTATCACAGTTGGACAGGGATACCCAGGGACTATCACAGTTGGACAGAGATACCCAGGGACTATCACAGTTGGACAGGGATACCCAGGGACTATCAAAGTTGGACAGGGATACCCAGGGACTATCACAGTTGGACAGGGATACCCAGGGACTATCACAGTTGGACAGGGATACCCAGGGACTATCACAGTTGGACAGGGATACCCAGGGACAATCACAGTTGGACAGTGATACCCAGGGACTATCACAGTTGGACAGGGATACCCAGGGACTATCACAGTTGGACAGGGATACCCAGGGACTATCACAGTTGGACAGGGATACCCAGGGACTATCACAGTTGGACAGGGATACCCAGGGATTAGCTCAGTTGGACAGAGATACCCAGGGACTATCACAGTTGGACAGCGATACCCAGGGACTATCACAGTTGGACAGGGATACCCAGGGACTATCACAGTTGGACAGGGATACCCAGGGACTATCACAGTTGGACAGGGATACCCAGGGACTATCACAGTTGGACAGAGATACCCAGGGACTATCACAGTTGTACAGGGATACCATGGGACTATCACAGTTGGACGGGGATACCCAGGGACTATCACAGTTGGACAGGGATACCCAGGGACTATCACAGTTGGACAGGGATACCCAGGGACTATCACAGTTGGACAGGGATACCCAGGGACTATCACAGTTGGACAGGGATACCCAGGGATTAGCTCAGTTGGACAGAGATACCCAGGGACTATCACAGTTGGACAGCGATACCCAGGGACTATCACAGTTGGACAGGGATACCCAGGGACTATCACAGTTGGACAGGGATACCCAGGGACTATCACAGTTGGACAGGGATACCCAGGGACTATCACAGTTGGACAGAGATACCCAGGGACTATCACAGTTGTACAGGGATACCATGGGACTATCACAGTTGGACGGGGATACCCAGGGACTATCACAGTTGGACAGGGATACCCAGGGACTATCACAGTTGGACAGGGATACGCAGGGACTATCACAGTTGGACAGGGATACCCAGGGACTATCACAGTTGGACAGGGATACCCAGGGACTATCACAGTTGTACAGGGATACCATGGGACTATCACAGTTGGACAGGGATACGCAGGGACTATCACAGTTGGACAGGGATACCCAGGGACTATCACAGTTGGACAGGGATACCCAGGGACTATCACAGTTGTACAGGGATACCATGGGACTATCACAGTTGGACAGGGATACCCAGGGACTATCACAGTTGGACAGGGATACCCAGGGACTATCACAGTTGGACAGGGATACCCAGGGACTATCACAGTTGGACAGGGATACCATGGGACTATCACAGTTGGACAGGGATACCCAGGGACTATCACAGTTGGACAGAGATACCCAGGGACTATCACAGTTGGACAGGGATACCCAGGGACTATCACAGTTGGACAGGGATACGCAGGGACTATCACAGTTGGACAGAGATACCCAGGGACTATCACAGTTGGACAGGGATACCCAGGGACTATCACAGTTGGACAGGGATACCCAGGGACTATCACAGTTGGACAGGGATACCCAGGGACTATCACAGTTGGACAGGGATACCCAGGGACTATCACAGTTGGACAGGGATACCATGGGACTATCACAGTTGGACAGGGATACCCAGGGACTATCACAGTTGGACAGGGATACCCAGGGACTATCACAGTTGGACAGGGATACCCAGGGACTATCACAGTTGGACAGGGATACCCAGGGACTATCACAGTTGGACAGGGATACCATGGGACTATCACAGTTGGACAGGGATACCCAGGGACTATCACAGTTGGACAGAGATACCCAGGGACTATCACAGTTGGACAGGGATACCCAGGGACTATCACAGTTGTACAGGGATACCATGGGACTATCACAGTTGGACAGAGATACCCAGGGACTATCACAGTTGTACAGGGATACCATGGGACTATCACAGTTGGACAGAGATACCCAGGGACTATCACAGTTGGACAGGGATACCATGGGACTATCACAGTTGGACAGAGATACCCAGGCACGATCACTGCACATTTACGCGTGTTTATAGATTGTTTTCCTTTTTGTGTAACCGAGTTCCAAAGGTGATTTGAGTTTTCACCAGCATTAACCGGTCCTGTCCTCTCCAGAGGAGTATTGTATTTTTTTAAAGGGCATGTATTGCAGTAAAGGGGCATGAGATTGTCAAATGTCCGCTTTCATCGTCTGTTTATTCGCACTAGCTGTTTCTAGCGGGTTTGCAAATCCGCTTATACGTTTTAAGTCATTAAACTGACGGTTTACAAATTCCAGAGTGCATAACGAAATACCCTCACCCCCACAATCAAACACTTCTATGGGATGTCCCAAAGCGCTTCATAGAGATGTAATCAAAAACATGGATGCCAGACCCAAAAATGAGCGAGTAAGTGGGGTGACCCAAACTGCTCAAAGCTTTAGGTTTAAGGAGTGTCTGAAAGGAGGTGACGGAGGGTAAAGGTGGAGGGTTTAGGTTGGGAATTCAGTAGCATGACGGCTACACAAATATTCTTTCATTTTCGCATGTGTCTGCTATCGGACCGCAGTGTATTACAAAAATTTACAAAAACAAACAAACCGTTATTAGATGCAGGTAAATGATCATTAAAATGGCCCAGCGTGTCCTGGATTGTTTTTCCTAGTACCAGCTGTACAATAGCCACACATTAAAATAGCCTCACACGGTGCGCTAGCCTGTTCCAGTTCTATATATATATATATATATATATGGATGGAGATACAGAATCAATTTCCATCAGTTTCTTTCAACCCAATAACAATATATTTCTGACGGGTTGGTTGAAGGAACATGATCAATATAAATTTTTTATCATTTTATTTGAAATGAATACTCATAAAAGTATTTGGTTGGGAACTTACTGGATAACAGTACATCTGGCAATGTTTCCGAAATATTTTCTTGCAGCCAAAGCACACATTGACAATCGAGAAGTGTGCGGCATTGAATCCTAAAAGGGGTAAACAATTAAAGCTTTTGTCCCTGGGTGCGCTCGAACCACCAACCTCTCAGGAAAGAGATCGAGATACTTGGTGAGACCACACCTTGAGTATTGTGTGAAGTTTTGGTCGCCTTATCTGAGGAAGGATGTTCTTGCCATGGAGAGAGTGCAGCGAAGATTCAGCAGACTGATACCTGGGATGGCAGGAATGATGTATGAAGAGAGATTGTGTCGATTGGGCTTGTATTCGCTAGAGTTTAGACGAATGAGAGGGGATCTCATTGAAACTTATAAAATTATAACAGGACTAGACCGAGTAGATGCAGGAAGAATGTTTCCGATGGCGGGGGAGTCCAGAACCAGAGGTCACAGTCTATGATAAGGGGTAAGCCATTTAGGGCTGAGATGAGGAGGAATTTCTTCACCCAGAGAGTGGTGAACCTGTGGAATTCTCTACCACAGAAGGCAGTTGAGGCCAACTCATTAAATATATTCAAGATGGAGTTAGATATATTTCTTCAGGCTGAAGGGATCAAGGGATATGGGGAGAAAGCAGGGACAGGGTACTGAATTTGGATGGTCAGCCATGATCTCATTAAATGTCGGAACAGGCTCGAAGGGCCGAATGGCTTACTCCTGCTCCTATCTTCTATGTTTCTATGCTAACCAAAAAGATTCGAATCTCAAAATATAGCTCGGGCTGCGAACTAATCACGGAGCTAAAGCGGCTGGTCAAAACGGCTGAAAACACTAAATATAAAGAATGAGCTCACAAATATCAGGCGTAGTGCGGGTCTGGTCTACGTCAAACCCCTCGTTTCACATTCAATAGACGAAGAAGAGACTCACCGGGAGACAGACGTCAGAATGTTTCATAAATGGAACAATGGCACAAAATAAGTAACACGTATTTCCAAATCTCTTCACTGTAATTGCCCTTCCCTATATTTAAAAACTGACTGCTATGTATCTGAAATTGAGCACCATGAGGTTTGTATTCACTCGTGACTTGTTTTCCTATGTTTGTCCGTCAGATTTGCAAATCAATTTGTATTCTATATATTGAAGAGACTCGCAATTCAACATGTGTGCAACAACAACAACAACGTGTGTTTATATAGCGCCTTTACCGTATTAAAACGTCCCAGGGCGCTTCACATGAGCGCTATCAAACTTCGAGCCACATAACGAGGTATTAGGGCAGATGGGCAAAAGCACAGCGCACCAATTTAAAATAACCGACTCGTATGATGGCAGATAGAGTTTGTTCCAACACCTGTGCTGCAGGAGCCTTTCAATGCTTCCAACAGGTAGATTGATGATGCTTGCAATTCGCATCCTGTGGAGAACGGGAGAGGAGAATGCAAACAAGGTGCATGAACATCAGCGAATGTGCTTAACAATGGCCCAGAAATTCGGCTCGGTGGCTTCCCACGGGTGCAAGCATAGCGGGTGCACTTACCTAGCGCGCCTACCGTTTTGCTGTGGGCCCGCGTGGGATTCCGATCCTGGGCCTACTCCAGCTGCCGGTGTGCAGTGCTCGCTTATCTCAGCGGCACAATTAGTTCGCACCGTCCCCTGGGATCACGTGATCCATGTGGAGCCAATCGGAGCAGGGAATCTCCATTCATAGATTTGACAGGAAGACCTGTCAAATCTATGAATAGAGATCGGCCCCAAAACCTCACTAAAACGTCAAATAAATTAAAAAAAGACCTCACATTTTTAAAATAACAATAAATTACATAAATTAACTATTTTGAACAAACATTTTTGAAAAAGTTTATTAAATTTTTTAACGGGGCTAAAAATAAATTTAGCTTTCTTTAAAGAATTTAAAAATGATAAATCTGTGGAAAAAATGTTTCAATTTTATTTAATTCACCTCTTACCTTGTTAAAAGTAGGCCTTGCGCCTGCTTTTTGCACGCACAGCTGCTAGGGACTTACCCGCACGGAGAAACCTGTAAAAAAAAGTGAAGGTTTGATGCGTACGCGCTGCCTCTCCCGCGCACGTGGTTGACCTGCGAACCCCTTCCTTCAAGAGACCGGAAGTTCTGGTTTTCTGTGCATGCGTGTACTCACCCGAGGGGACCCGAATTTCTGTGCCACTGTGTAGAGCCACAGCGGAGAGAGCGCTGAATCCTCACCACTGGACAACCAGGGAAGGTTGAATTAAAATGTTGTGATAATTTTAAATATAATTGGATCTATCGGTTTTGGATGCAAATTATTTTTTGACTTGTTTTACACGTAAATGCATTTCATAACTGCTGCTTACAAATTTGTTTACATGTATCTGTGATATGTATTCATTTATTGGGGCATCTTTCTTCATTCCAAATGTACTTTGTAAGTATTTATTTCTCAGTATAGTAATTTTAAATTACAGGCCAATACATTTATACAAACACAGACCCACAAAAGACAATGGCCCGAAATTATACTTTTTAACGGTGCTAAAAATAAACTTACCTTTCTTTAAAGTATCTAAAAAAGATAAACCTGTTGAAAAAATGTTTAAATTGTAATTAATTAACTACTTACCTTGTAAAAAACAGGCCTTGCGCCTCCTTTTTAAAAGTGCAGCTTCTCCATACTTACCCTCCCGGAGAAACCTGAAAAAAAAAACGAAGCTTGCTGCGTGCGCGCAGCCTCTCCCACACACGCATTCCACCTCTGAACCCCTCCCTTCAGGGGAACGGAAGTTGCGGTTTCCCACGCATGCACAGTGCATGCAGGAAACCGGCACTTCAGGTGGCCTTACCGGTGAGTTTGGAGTTCGACCTCTGAGTAAGCACAGACGCAAGCATTGTCTGCATACTGTAATTCGACGACAGAGGATGGGACGACCTTGGATCTGGACTGGAGGCGACAGAGGTTGAACAGTTTCCCGTTTGTTCTGTAAATTAGCTCCACTCCAGCGGGGAGCTTACTGAGGGTGAGATGAAGCATTGCAGCAAGCATTGCGCTCACTCGGAGGTCGAACTCCAAACCATTGTCAACACCTTAACCGAAGCGTACGAGAGCATGGGCCTTACACTAAACATCCGTTAGACAAAGGTCCTCTACCAACCTGCACCCGCCACACAGTACTGCCCCCCGATTATCAAAATCCACGACAAGGCCTTGGACAAGGTGGACCAGTTTCCATACCTCGGGAGCCTTCTGTCAACAAGGGCAGACGTCGACGACGAAGTCCAACACCACCTTCAGTGTGCCAGTGCAGCCTTCGGTCGCATGAGGAAGAGAGTGTTTGAAGACCAGGACCTCAAACCCGGCACTAAGCTCATGGTCTACAGAGCAGCAGTGATACCTGCCCTGCTGTATGCCTCAGAGACATGGACTATGTACAGCAGGCACCTCAAAGTACCACCAACGCTGCCTCCGCAAGATCCTGCAAATCCATTGGCAGGATAGGCACACCAACGTCAGTGTTCTTGCTCAGGCCAACATCCCCAGCATCGAAGCTTTGACCACGCTCGATCAGCTCCGATGGACGGGTCACATCGTCCGCATGCCCGATACGAGACTCCCAAAACAAGCGCTCTACTCGGAGCTCCGGCATGGCAAGAGAGCCCCAGGTGGGCAGAGGAAACGCTTCAAGGACACCCTCAAAGCCTCCTTGAAAAAGTGTAACATCCCCACCGACACCTGCGAATCCCTGGCCCAAGACCGCAGAAAGTGGAGTAGAATCATCCGCTACTGCGCCGAACACCTCGAGTCTCTTCGCCGCGAGCAAGCAGAAGCGAAGCGCAGGCAGCGCAAGGAGCACACGTCAACCCAAGCACCCCACCACCCGCCCCTTCAACCACCGTCTGCCCCACCTGTGACAGAGACTGTAGGTCCCGCATTGGACTCATCAGTCACCTGCAAACTCATTTTTAATGTGGAAGCAAGACATCCTCGATTCCGAGGGACTGCCGAAGAAGAAGAGACGGGTGAGTACACAGCGCGTGTTCACCCGACAACAGCGGAATTTCTGTCCCATTAACTATTTTAAACAAAAATGTTAATTTTTGAAAAAAATAATTAAAGTTTTTTACGGGGCTAAAAATAAACTTACCTTTTTTAAAAGTATTTTTAAATGATAAATCAGTGATATTTAAAAAAAACCATTTTCAAATCTTATCCTGGTAAAAACTGCTTTTACCAGGCGTAAGAATGCAAGGGTTTTCATCGGGCGGAGGGTCTCAAAAAAGCGGAACTATCCGCCCGCAGAGGCGCTGCTCCACTGCAGGCATCCGTTCTGGCAAGACCATGCCTGACAGATTGGAAATGCCGCTTTTCAACGCATGCTCTGTGCATGCCTGAAAACGGTATTTCCGATGTCCCGACGGGAGGGTACCCAGCGGGTACCCACCCGTAGGGATCGGAATATCTGGGTCAATGATAATTAACACAGAGATAAACACAACTATATTTATAACCAATGCACAGATAAACCAAGTGCATTTCGAAGCATCCCAGATGCAATTATTTATATTTATATTTTTATAACAGGATACATCATAATATAAAAATAATCTATAAACTGGCACACATCGCACTCATCACATAAACACTAACTTTATGTATCAAAACCACACCCACACAGGAGGCTTGTTAAGAAGATGGAAGCTCATGGAATTCAGTAAAATGGTGGTAAGGATATGGAATTGGCTCAGTGACAGGAAACAAAGGGTGGGGATGGATGTTTTTCAGACGTGGAGGTGGTTTCCAGTGCTGCTCCCCAAGGGACAGTTTTGGGCCATTTTTCTTTTCAATTCTTATAAACGACCTGGACTCGGCTGTAGGGCGCAGCATTATACAGTTTGCAGATGTTGTGAAACTTCGCAATGTATTAGATAGTGATGAGGATAGTGGTAGATTTCAGGATGACATAGGCAGGAGGGTGAAATGGGCAGCAGCATGGCAGATGGATTTCAGTGCAGAGAAATGTGAAGTGATGCACTTTAGGAGGACTAATATGAAAAGGCAGTAAAATATAAATGGTACAATATTCAAAAGTGTAGATGAGCAGAGAAACCTTGATCTTCATATACACAAATCTTAATGGTGGTAGGACAAGTTGATAAGCTGGTTAAAAATGTATATGGGTTACTTGGGTTTATAAATAGAGGCATAGAATATACAAGCGAAGAGATAATGCTAGAACTTTATAAATCACTGGTTCGTTCTCAGCTAGAGTATTGGTGACAATTCTGGGCACCACACTTCAGGAAAGGTGTAAAAGCCTTAGAAACGGAACAGAGGAAGTTTACCAAGCTGTAGGAAAGGCTGATATTTAAAGATATTTATTTGACGAGAATCATATATGTATAACTTCAAGTGTAGCCATTGACCAAATAATATTACCCATAATTACTCCTGGGTAACTAAAAAGCTAAGACTTGTTCAAAATGCAGCTGCAGACAGTCAAAAGCAGCTTTGACTAAGATGTGATAACAAACAGCCACAGACTATGAGTGAAGGTTAGTTGCTAAAAAAACATATTATGATGCGAAGTAGAAATTAGAATTTGCTTACCAAAACTAATTGCAACAATAATTAAAGGATAATTAGAATAAGGACATAAAATGAGAGAGATCATGGAAGTTAAGGTATTTATCTGGTAGATTAAAGTGAGATAGTCTGGATACCTCAAGACAAGTGAAACTGCGCTGCTATGGGCCCTGGTATAAAGGCCTTGTACCAGCGAGCCGACGAAATGAAAGAGATATGGTCAATTCCAATGGGGTGAAAAACTATAAACAAGATAACAAGACAATGGAGCAAAGTTAGTAAAAATGTTCTGGAAAAGGAGTGGCCAGGTTACTAGCCTAAACCCGAGTGACAATGGTATTTTGACCATTAGAACCAATTAAAGAAGGTGATTTTGTTAAAGACCATATATGGACATTAGCCAAATGAACTGTTAAACCAGAAGAAAAGGGTATAAAAATACAGTTATTGAACACTGAAAACAGCGCGCAGCATGAAACCAGAGGATGAGAAGCTTCAGTCAACAGAACACAGCAAGACAATAAGGAGACCGCGTCACAATCACTCGGAGAGTACACCGGGGTTCAACGACCAGACTGTGACTGTCATATTGTTAAGTATTACACTCTGTACTGGATGTTGAATGCTTAATAAACCTGTTTTACTTATACACAATATACCTGTACCAGAATGGTTTGTGTAGTCACGGACAAATTAAGATAAAGAGCTTTTGAAAGCTACAAGGCTGTTTCCAGGGATGAGGGACTTCAGTTATGAGGTGAGGTTGGAATAGTTAGTACTGTTCTCCTTGGAACAGAGAAGGTTAAGAGGTGACCTATTAGATGGTTTCCAGATGATGAGAGATTTTGATAGAGTTGATAGAGAAACAAACTATTCCCTCTGGCGAGAGGGTCAATAACCAGAGGTTATAAATTTAAAATCACTGGCAAAAGAAGGAGGATGAGGAGAATTTAATCACTTAGAGAGTTGTCGGGATCTGGAACGCTCGACCTGCAAAGATGTTGGAAGCTGATTCCATCATTAATGTTAAAGGGAGTTGCACAGGTACTTGAGGATGGTGAACTTACAGGGTTAGGGACAAAAAGCGGGGGGGGGGGGGGGACGGGACTAAGCATGGCTGCTCTTTCTAAGCCAGCACAGGCACGACGGGCCGAATGTCCTCCTCCTGTGCTGTGAGTTTCTTTGATTCTATATACACACCCACAGTTTATATTTTCACCCGGCCTTGTTTGCAGTTATAACTATTGTCTACACGCCGAAAGTTTAATTGTTTATCAGAAGCTGCTCGAGCTGTTGTGTGTTTTGAACAGTTTCCTAGTTTATTTTCCTGTGATGTGATGATTCTGGGGACTCGGTGCGTGTAATTGGATTGGCTGCAGTCTGCGGGCAGCAGGTGATGAAAGCGGGCGTGATACAGTGACTGACAGGTGAACGCTGCTTCTGACTCTGTCTGACACCCGGTGTGAGTGGGCGGGATTTGAAAGACCTTCTATACCATCATGTGGAAGAATGAAACGGTGCTTGAGAAACATTGATATAAATAAACATCCATTGTGGTTATCCAAGCGCGGACCTCGTGGTGCAACGGTAGCGCGTCTGACTCCAGATCGTTGATTGGGGTCTGGATAATTCCGGAAGAATATTTTCTTTGCTTATTCACAATAAACACAACCTTGCTATAAAGTCGACCTCACTAGTTACCCAGCGTCAGGGAGAGAAGCGCCAGATGACCTCATGTATTTAATGTAACAAACAGACACAAACACACATGTTTAGTAAAGAGTTCCACACAGCTTGATAAACCCTGGCCCCCTCCCCACTTCTCGGGGATCTCCCAATGCACTTCATAGAGGTTTGATCAAAAATATTGCAGCCAAATCCAAAGAAGCACCTATTAAGACGTGTGATCAAAAGTCTCCTCAAAGCTTATGGATTTACGGAAAGGAAGGATTTGGGGAGAAAATTCCAGAGAGACACACAGGTTATGGCAGATTATTTGTAGAGTGAAGAGAAAGGAGGCACAAGAGACCGGAGTCATAGAATCATAGAATCTTAGCATCATAGAATCTTACAGCACAGAATGAGGCAATTCAGCCCGTCCTGCCTGTGCCTCTTTGAAAGAATTCTCCAATTTAGCCCCACACTCCAGCATTTACCCGATAACCCTGCTAATTATTTTTCTTCAAATACATGTCCAATTGCTGTTTGAAAGTCCCTTTGGAATCTGATTCCACCATCCTTTCAGTTAATGTGTTCCAGATCTTAACAACCCTCTGTGTGAAAAGAATTCTCCTAATGTCCCCTCTAGTTCTTTTGGCAATTATTTTAAATCTCTGACATTTGGTTCTCGATCCACTCGCTAGAGAAAACACTTTATCCCTTCTCTATCATAGCCCCTCATTATTTTGAATACCTTTTTTGAGGTCTCCCCTTAACTTTCTTTGCTCTAAGTAGAACAAAAATGAGAAGTCGCACAACACCAGGTTATAGTCCAACAGATTTATTTAATTTTACAAGCTTTCGGAGCTGTTTGCTCCTTCCTCAGGTAGAGTAGCAGTGAGAGAATCTCCCAGAATTCACAATATAAACACAGAAAAAATCTATTCAAATCTTTCCCTACATCAAAGACACACTAAGAGCACAGCCAAGACAATGAGATGTGTCCCAGGGGGTCCAACGTGTCAAAACACCTGCTGGCTGCATATCCTGTCATTTGATGTAGGGAAAGATGCACATTTGATGTAGGGAAAGATTTGAATAGATTTTTCTGTGTTTATATTGTGAATTCTGGGAGATTCTCTCACTGCTACTCTACCTGAGGAAGGAGCGAACAGCTCTGAAAGCTTGTAAAATTAAATAAATCTGTTGGACTATAACCTGGTGTTGTGCGACTTCTCATTTTTGTCCACCCCAGTCCAACGCCGGCATCTCCACATCATGACCTCTAAGTAGAACAATTCGAGGGTTAGTTTTCTGATAGCAAAAAATCAACTGGGCCGAAGATGCAGTTGCAGCTAATTCCATAAAATGTAACTGCACGGAGAAGTGAAAAGGTCAGTCTGTCAGAAGTGGGATTCGAACCCTCGGCCCCCAGAGCAACCTGCGACTATGAACGCAGCGCCTTAGACCGCTCGAGCATGCTGACTCAAAGAGCACGGATGAAAAATATACATCCAACGTGGGGCTCGGATACACGATCCTGAGCGGACGTATCTCGCGCTCTCCTGACTGAGCTCGCCAGGCCTGCTTTAAGTTTGCATCATTATCACTTATTGCAGGGAGGCGGCTGTTTGCTCTGCCCCAGAGATTTCACTTGTTCTACAAACTACGTTCTCCTGAATTCCAAGGTGTGTGCGGAAGTCAACCATCAAACCATTCATTAAACACAGGGGTTCAGGACATTTTTTAACAGCAAAGTGTTTTGTCCTTGTCAATATCTCTTGTCTATTTCCCGGTGATTCCCGATACTCTCTGTATCTCTGGCTGTGATAATATGCGTTTGTGTCTGTTACATTAAATAAATGATGGGATGCGGCGCCTCTCTCCATGACACTGAGCACTGAGACAGAATTTAGAGTGAGGTTCTAGTTAACATGAAAAAACAAAGAAAACATGTGTAATTCTGATCAATCTCCAGTATACCCAAGATACCTTTTCCCACAGTCCCCACAAATGAGGATCCATTGTCACAATCAACTATTCGAGGGATCTCCCGCCGAGTGAAGACGGCATAAACAAGTATAGTCGCGTTAGTTTCAGCCGTCTGATTGCGGGCAGGAAAAGCCTCTGCCCACCGTGAGAATACATCGACAACAACCGAAAGATACTCCTCAACCCGTGCGGTAGTAGACAAGTGCCCGTATAATCAATCCTGTATAATCAAACTTTGTTCCTGTGGGCCTTCTTTTTCACAAGCGACACCCGCGGGTACTGACGGGCCCGATCCTGTATAGCTTGTCATTGGGACCGAATCCAATCGCACCTTCATCTGTGGCCTTAAAATTGTGTTCCGCCCAACATTGCAGGAGCTGCGCACATTCCCGAAACACGTCATCTGAATCGAGCACAATAACCAACTCCTTCTCCCGAGTGCCTTCTTCAAGCACCGGCAACACCGCTGCCAGGCCCGCGAATTCTACAGATCGAGTACCACAGCTATATTGAATAGTGCGCAGGACCTGACACTCCGATAATGCGAGCGCAGCCAGCCCCGCACCACACTGCCCGCTCACATACTCACCCGTAAACCAAATTACTCCATCCTCCTTAATCTGGTCCGCAGTCTGTTCCTTAAAAATAGTGATCTAGTGATGTGAAGGTGGCCTCACACTCGTGGGGCGTTCCCTTAAATACCAACAATTTGCTGTGTAAAAAAACATGTTCTCTCTTATCGCCTCAGTTTCTTCCTTGCCCTGCACAGGCTGCTCTCGGTCCCCAGGACGTGCCCATTCTAATTCAGTGACTGTCGCCAATTTTGCTCGGACTGAGTTTTGACTGGAACGTCACACCTGGCTCGCAAAGGGCAATGAAACTGGGGAGGTTGTAACCTCTGAGAAACTCTGAGGCCCGTCAGAAATGTTTGTGTATCGAAATCCCAAACTCTTTATTTTGCTTGCACAGAATGTACTCTGGGTGGGGGATTTCAATGTCCATCACTAAGAGTGGCTCGGTAGCACCACTACTGACCGAGCTGGCCGAGTCCTGAAGGACATAGCTGCCACTCTGGGCCTGCGACAGGTGGTGAGAGAACCAACACGAGGGAAAAATCTACTTGGTCTCTTCCTCGCCAATCTACCTGTCGCAGATGCATTGGTCCATGACAGCAATGGCAGCAGTGACCACCGCACAGTCATTGTGGAAACAAAGTCCCGTCTTCACACTGAGTACACCCTCCATCGTGTTGTGTGACATTACCAACGTGCTAAATGGGATAGATTAAGAACAGATCTAGCAGCTCAAAACTGGGCATCCATGAGGCGCTGTGGACCATCAGCCGCAGCAGAATTGTATTCGACCACAACCTGTAACGTCATGGCCCGGCATATCCCTCACTCTACCATTACCATCAAGCAAAGGCTATGGGCCCTGACAACCTCCGGGCTTTCGTCCTGAAGACTTGTGCTCCCGAACAAGCCGCACCTCTAGCCAAGTTGTTCCAGCACAGCTACATCACTGGCATCTATCCGACAATGTGGAAAACTGCCCAGATATATCATGTCCACAAAAAGCAGGACAAATCCAATCCGGCAAATTACCACCCTATCAGTCTACTCGCAATCATCATCAAAGTGACGGAAGGTCTCATTGACAGTGCTATCCAACGGCAGTTACTTACCAATAACCTGCTCACTGACGCCCAGTTTGGGTTCTGCCAAGATCATTCGACTCCAGAACTCAATACAGCCTTGGTGCAAACATGGACAAAGGAGCTGAATTCTAAAGGCGAGGTGAGTGTGACTGCCCTAAGCATCAAGGCAGCCTTTGACCGAGTGCGGTATCAAGGAGCCCTAGTAAAACTCAAGTCAATGGGAATCGGAGGGAAAACTTTACACTGGCTTGATGGTTGTAGTGGTTGAAGTTCAATCATCACAGCCATAGGACATCGCTGCAGGAGTTCCTCAGGGCAGTGTCCTAGGCCCAACCATCTTCAGCTGCTTCATCAATGACCCTCCCTCCAACATAAGCTAAGGAATGGGGATGTTCGCTGATGACTGCACAGTGTTCAGTGCCGTTCACAACTCCTCAGATAATAAAGCAGTCCATGCCATCATGCAACAAAACCTGGATGACATTCATGCTTGGCTGATAAGTGTCAGGTAACTTTCGCGCCACAGGATTGCCAGGCAATGACTATCTCCAACAAGCGAGAGTCCAACCACTTTCTCTTGACATTCAACGGTATTCCCATCGCTGAATCCCCCACCTTCAACATCCTGCGGGTCACCATTGACCAGAAACTTAACTGGACCAGCCACATAAATACTGTGGCAACAAGAGCTGGTCAGAGGTTAGGTATTCTGTGGCAAGTGTCTCATCTCCTGACTCCCCAAAGCCTTTCTAACATCTACAAGGCGCAAGTAAGGAGTGTGTTGGAATACTCTCCACTTGCCTGGATGAGTGCAGCTCCAACAACACACAAGAAGCTCGACACCATCCAGGACAAAGCAGCCCGCTTAATTGGCACCTCAACCAGCATCTTTAACATTCACTCCCTCCACCACCGGCGTACATTGGCTGCAGTGTGTAGCATCTACAAGATGCACTGCAGCAACTCACCAAGGCTACTTCGGAAGCACTTCCCAATCCCGCGGCCTCTTCCACCAAGAACGACAAGGGCAGCAGGCGCATGAGAACACCACCACCTCCAAGTTCCCCTCCATGTCACACACCATCCTGACATAGAAGTATATCGCCGATACTTCATCGTCGATGGTTCAAAATCCTGGAAATCCCTACCAACAGCAGTGTGGGAGTACCATCACCACACGGACTGCAGCGGTTCAAGTAGGCGGCTAACCACCACATTCTCAAGGGCAATTAGAGATGGGCAATAAATGCTGGCCTTTCCAGCGACGCCCACATCCAATAAACGAATTAAAAAATCACTGTGAGTTGGCATATGGGTTCAGCGGGCAATTGGGAAGGCAAATGGTGTGTAGGCCGTGATTACAAGAGGATTTGAGTAAAGGAGTGGCGGAGTCTTGCTGCAATTATATAGGGACCGGGTGAGACCGCAACTGAAGTATTGTGTAGAGATTTGGTCTCCTTATTTAGGGAAGGATGCACTTGCCATAGAGGGAGTGCAACGAAGGTTCACCAGCCTGGTTCCTGGAATGGGGGAATCCTGCTGTGGGGAGAGATTGAGCGGACTAGGCCGATGTTCTCTAGAGTTTAAAAGAATGAGAGGTGATATCATTGAGATCAGCAAAATTGTTACAGGGCTTGACAGGGTAGAGGCAGGGAAGATTTTCCCCCTGGCTGGGGAGTCTCGTACCAAGGGGTCACAGTATCAGATTAAGGGGTCGGCCAATTAGGACTGAGATGAGGAGAATTTTTTTCACTCAGAGGGTGGTAAATCTTTGGAATTCTCTACCCCAGAGAGCTGTGGAGGTTCAGTCGCAGAGTATATTCAAGACAGAGATCGATAGATTTTTGAATATTAAACGAATCAAGGGATATGGGGATAGTGCAGGAAAGTGGAGATAAGGTAAAAGATCAGCCATGATGTTATTGAAAGGCGCAGCAGGCTCGAGGGGTCAAATGGCCTACTTCTGCTCCTATTTCTTATGTTCTCATGCTCTTATGAGTCTGACTCCTCACTGGGAGAGACACAAACTGTACATAGGGACACTTGTTACAAAGTCTGACTCCTCACTGGGAGAGACACACACTGTACACAGGGAAACTTGTTACAGATTCTGATTCCTCACTGGGAGAGACACACACTGTACACAGGGACACTTGTTGCAGAGTGCGACACCTCACTGGCAGAGCCACACACTGTACCCAGGGACAATTGTTAGAGTCCGAATCCTCACTGGGAGAGAAACGCAATGTACAAAGGGACACATGTGACAGAGTCTGAATCTACACTGGGAGGGGAACACTTGTTTCAGAATCTGACACCTCACTGGGAGAGACACCGAGTGTACACAGGGACACTTGTTACAGAGCCTGACTCCACACTGGGAGAGACACACACTGTACACAGGGACACTTGTTACAGAGTCTGACTACTCATTGGGAGAGACACACACTGTACACAGGGTCACTTGTTACAGAGTCTGACACCTCACTGGGAGAAACACACACTGTACACAGGGACACTTGTTACAGAGTCCGACTCCTCACTGGGATAGACACACACTGTGCACAGTGCCACTTGTTACAGAGTCTGACTCCTCACTGGGAGAGACACACCCTGTACATAGGGACACTTGTTGCAGAGTCTGACTCCTCAACGGGAGAGACACACACTGTACATAGGGACACTTGTTACAGAGTCCGACTCCTCACTGGCAGAGCCACACACTGTACGCAGGGACAATTGTTAGAGTCCGAATCCTCACTGGGAGAGACACGCAATGTACACAGGGACACATGTGACAGAGTCTGAATCTACACTGGGAGGGTAACACTTGTTTCAGAGTCTAACACCTCACTGGGAGAGACACAGAGTCGACACAGTGACACTTGTAACAGAGCCTGACTCCACACTGGGAGACACACACACTGTACAGAGGGACACTTGTTACAGAGTCTGACTACTCACTGGGAGAGACACACACTGTACACAGGGACACTTGTTACAGAGTACGACTCGTAACTGGGAGAGACACACACTGTACACAGGGACACTTGTTAGAGTCTGACTCCTCACTGGGAGAGACACACACTGAACACAGGGCCACTTGTTACAGAGTCTGACTCCCCACTGTGAGAGACACAGACTGTACACAGGGACACTTGTTAGAGTCCGAATCCTCACTGGGAGAGAAACGCAATGTACAAAGGGACACATGTGACAGAGTCTGAATCTACACTGGGAGGGGAACACTTGTTTCAGAATCTGACACCTCACTGGGAGAGACACCGAGTGTACACAGGGACACTTGTTACAGAGCCTGACTCCACACTGGAAGAGACACACACTGTACACAGGGACACTTGTTACAGAGTCTGACTACTCATTGGGAGAGACACACACTGTACACAGGGTCACTTGTTACAGAGTCTGACACCTCACTGGGAGAGACACACACTGTACACAGGGTCACTTGTTACAGAGTCTGACTCCTCACTGGGAGAAACACACACTGTACACAGGGACACTTGTTACAGAGTCTGACTCCTCCCTGGGAGAAACACACACTGTACACAGGTACACTTGTTACAGAGTCCGACTCCTCACTGGGATAGACACACACTGTGCACAGGGACACTTGTTACAGAGTCTGACTCCTCACTGGGAGAGACACACACTGTACACAGGGACACTTGTTAGAGTCTGACTCCTCACTGGGAGAGACACACACTGTACACAGGGCCACTTGTTACAGAGTCTGACTCCCCACTGTGAGAGACACACACTGTACACAGAGACACTTGTTACAGAGTCTGACTCCTCACTGGGAGAGACACACACTGTACACAGGTACACTTGTTACAGAGTCTGACTCCTCACTGGGAGAGACACACACTGTACACAGGGACACTTGTTACAGAGTCTGACTCCTCATTGGGAGAGACACACACTGTGCACAGTGCCACTTGTTACAGAGTCTGACTCCTCACTGGGAGAGACACACACTGTACATAGGGACACTTGTTACAGAGTCTGACTCCTCACTGAGAGAGACACACACTGTACACAGGGACACTTGTTACAGAGTCTGACTCCTCACTGGGAGAGACACACACTGTACACAGGGACACTTGTTACAGAGTCTGACTCCTCATTGGGAGAGACACACACTGTGCACAGGGACACTTGTTACAGAGTCCGACTCCTCACTGGCAGAGCCACACACTGTACCCAGGGACAATTGTTAGAGTCCGAATCCTCACTGGGAGAGACACGCAATGTACACAGGGACACATGTGACAGAGTCTGAATCTACACTGGGAGGGTAGCACTTGTTTCAGAGTCTGACACCTCACTGGGAGAGACACACACTATACACAGGGACACTTGTTACAGATTCTGATTCCTCACTGGGATAGACACACACTGTGCACAGGGCCACTTGTTACAGAGTCTGACTCCTCACTGGGAGAGACACACACTGTACATAGGGACACTTGTTACAGAGTCTGACTCCTCAACGGGAGAGACACACACTGTACACAGGGTCGCTTGTTACAGAGCCTGACTCCACACTGGGAGAGACACACACTGTACACAGGGACACTTGTTACAGAGTACGACTCGTAATTGGGAGAGACACACACTGTACACAGGGAAACTTGTTACAGATTCTGATTCCTCACTGGGATAGACACACACTGTGCACAGGGCCACTTGTTACAGAGTCTGACTCCTCACTGGGAGAGACACAGAGTCTACACAGGGACACTTGTTACAGAGCCTGACTCCACACTGGGAGACACACACACTGTACACAGGGACACTTGTTACAGAGTCTGACTACTCACTGGGAGAGACACACACTGTACACAGCGACACTTGTTACAGAGTACGACTCGTAATTGGGAGAGACACACACTGTACACAGGGAAACTTGTTACAGATTCTGATTCCTCACTGGGATAGACACACACTGTGCACAGGGCCACTTGTTACAGAGTCTGACTCCTCACTGGGAGAGACACACCCTGTACATAGGGACACTTGTTACAGAGTCTGACTCCTCACTGGGAGAGACAAACACTGTACACAGGGACACTTGTTAGAGTCTGACTCCTCACTGGGAGAGACACACACTGTACACAGGGCCACTTGTTACAGAGTCTGACTCCCCACTGTGAGAGACACAGACTGTACACAGGGACACTTGTTACAGAGTCTGACTCCTCACTGGGAGAGACACACCCTGTACATAGGGACACTTGTTACAGAGTCTGACTCCTCAACGGGAGAGACACACACTGTACATAGGGACACTTGTTACAGAGTCTGACTCCTCACTGGGAGAGACACACACTGTACACAGGGACACTTGCTAGAGTCTGACTCCTCACTGGGAGAGACACACACTGTACACAGGGACACTTGTTACAGAGTCTGACTCCCCACTGTGAGAGACACAGACTGTACACAGGGACACTTGTTACAGAGTCTGACTCTCAACTGTGAGAGACACAGACTGTACACAGGGACACATGTGACAGAGTCTGACTCCTCACTGGGAGAGACACACACTGTACACAGGGACACTTGTTACAGAGTCCGACTCCTCACTGGCAGAGACACACACTGTACACAGCGACACTTGTTGCAGAGTCCGAATCCTCACTGGGAAAGACACACAATGTACACAGGGACACATGTGACAGAGTCTGAATTTACACTGGGAGGGGAACACTTGTTTCAGAATCTGACACCTCACTGGGAGAGACACCGAGTGTACACAGGGACAATTGTTACAGAGCCTGACTCCACACTGGGAGAGACACACACTGTACACAGGGACACTTGTTACAGAGTCTGACTACTCACTGGGAGAGACACTCACTGTACACAGGAACACTTGTTACAGAGTGTGACTCCTCACTGGGAGAGACACACACTGTACACAGGGAAACTTGTTACAGAGTCTGACTACTCACTGGGAGAGACACACACAGTACACAGGGAAACTTGTTACAGAGTCTACCTCCTCACTGGGAGAGACACACACTGTACACAGGGACACTTGTTACAGAGTCTGACTCCTCACTGGGAGAGACACACACTGTACACAGGTACACTTGTTGCAGAGTTTGACTCCTCACTGGGAGAGACACACACTCTGCACAGGGAAACTTGTTACAGAGTCTGACTACTCACTGGATGAGACACACACTGTACACAGGGACACTTGTTACGGAGTCCGACTCGTAACTGGGAGATACACACACTGTACACAGGGACACATGTGACAGAATCTGACTCCACACTGAGAGAGACACACACTGTACACAGGGAAACTTGTTACAGATTCTGATTCCTCACTGGGATAGACACACACTGTGCACAGTGCCACTTGTTACAGAGTCTGACTCCTCACTGGGAGAGACACACACTGTACACAGGGACACTTGTTACAGAGTCTGACTCCTCACTGGGAGAGACACACACTGTTCACAGGAAAACTTGTTACAGAGTCTGACTCCTCACTGGGAGAGACACACACTGTTCACAGGGACACTTGTTACAGAGTCTGACTCCTCACTGGGAGAGACACACACTGTACACAGGGACACTTGATACAGTGTCCGACTCCTCGTTGGGAGAGACACACACTGTACACAGTGTCACTTGTTACAGAGCCCGACTCCTCGTTGGGAGAGACACACACTGTACACAGGGACACTTGTTAGAGTCTGACTCCTCACTGGGAGAGACACACACTGTACACAGGGACACTTGTTAGAGTCTGACTCCTCACTGGGAGAGACACACACTGTACACAGGGACACTTGTTACAGAGTCTGACTCCTCACTGGGAGAGACACATATTGTACACAGGGACACTTGTTACAGAATCTGACTCCACACTGAGAGAGACACACACTGTACACAGGGAAACTTGTTACAGATTCTGATTCCTCACTGGGATAGACACACACTGTTCACAGGAACACTTGTTACAGAGTCTGACTCCTCACTGGGAGAGACACACACTGTTCACAGGGACACTTGTTACAGAGTCTGACTCCTCACTGGGAGAGACACACACAGTACACAGGGAAACTTGTTACAGAGTCTACCTCCTCACTGGGAGAGACACACACTGTACACAGGGACACTTGTTACAGAGTCTGACTCCTCACTGGGAGAGACACACACTGTACACAGGTACACTTGTTGCAGAGTTTGACTCCTCACTGGGAGAGACACACACTCTGCACAGGGAAACTTGTTACAGAGTCTGACTACTCACTGGATGAGACACACACTGTACACAGGGACACTTGTTACGGAGTCCGACTCGTAACTGGGAGATACACACACTGTACACAGGGACACATGTGACAGAATCTGACTCCACACTGAGAGAGACACACACTGTACACAGGGAAACTTGTTACAGATTCTGATTCCTCACTGGGATAGACACACACTGTGCACAGTGCCACTTGTTACAGAGTCTGACTCCTCACTGGGAGAGACACACACTGTACACAGGGACACTTGTTACAGAGTCTGACTCCTCACTGGGAGAGACACACACTGTTCACAGGAAAACTTGTTACAGAGTCTGACTCCTCACTGGGAGAGACACACACTGTTCACAGGGACACTTGTTACAGAGTCTGACTCCTCACTGGGAGAGACACACACTGTACACAGGGACACTTGATACAGTGTCCGACTCCTCGTTGGGAGAGACACACACTGTACACAGTGTCACTTGTTACAGAGCCCGACTCCTCGTTGGGAGAGACACACACTGTACACAGGGACACTTGTTAGAGTCTGACTCCTCACTGGGAGAGACACACACTGTACACAGGGACACTTGTTAGAGTCTGACTCCTCACTGGGAGAGACACACACTGTACACAGGGACACTTGTTACAGAGTCTGACTCCTCACTGGGAGAGACACATATTGTACACAGGGACACTTGTTACAGAATCTGACTCCACACTGAGAGAGACACACACTGTACACAGGGAAACTTGTTACAGATTCTGATTCCTCACTGGGATAGACACACACTGTTCACAGGAACACTTGTTACAGAGTCTGACTCCTCACTGGGAGAGACACACACTGTTCACAGGGACACTTGTTACAGAGTCTGACTCCTCACTGGGAGACACACACTGTACACAGGGACACTTGTTACAGAGTCCGACTCCTCGTTGGGAGAGACACACACTGTACACAGGGACACTTGTTACAGAGTCTGACTCCACAGTGGTAGAGACACCCAGGAATACTGAGTGAAATTGTCAGTGTCCCACTGCAGCCCAGACTGAGCCCCACCCTGGGCCCTTCCTGTCTGTGCATTTCCCCAGTGCCCCATTGGGAAACATTCAGTCCCGTATATCCTGCAGGAGCAGCATTGTGGCGTCGGGCGGCTGAGTCTCATAAGAACATAGGAATTAAGTGCAGGAGTAGGCCATATGGGCCACCGAACCTGCTCCGCTATTCAATAAGATCATGGCTGATCTTCGACCTCAACTCCACTTGCCCTCCTGATCTCCATATTACTTGATGCCCCTAGAGGCTAAAAATCTGTCGATCTCAGCCTCTAGTGACCCTGTTGCTGGGCCTCTGACGTCACAATGCGCGATCACACTCGCTCAGCTCGAACCTGATCCCAGTGCGCGGCCATTTAAATCGGAGGGTCAGCAAATCAAAAACAACAACAACAACATATATTTAGCGCATTTAATGAACTAAAACGTCCCAAGGCGCTTCACATGAGTATTACCAAACAAACAAAATTTGACAGAGCCGTATAAAGAGATGCTAGAGCAGATAGGATATGGACAATAAATGCTGGCCTTGCCAGCGACGCCCACATCTCATATACGAATAAAAAAAATATTCAAAAGCTTTGTCAAGGAGTTAGTTTTTAAGGAGGGTCTTCAAGTAGGAAATAAGCAGAGAAGCAGAGAGATTTATGGAGGGAATTCCACAGTTTAGGACCTAGGCAGCTGAAGGCACAAACTCCAATTCTGGAGCATTTAAAATTGGAGATGTTCAAAAGGGCAGAGTAGGTGCCGTACAGAGGCCTCGGTGGATTATCGGACTGGAGGAGATTACAATGATAAGTAGGGGCGAGGCCATGGAGTGATTTGAAAACCAGGATGACAGTTTTAATATCGAGGCGTTGCTTAACTGGGAGCCAATGTAGGTCAGCAAGCACAGGGGACATGGGTGAGCGGGACTTGGTGCGAGTTAGAATTTGGGCGGCAGAGTTTTGAATGACCTCAAGTTTATGGAGTGTAGAACCAGGGAGGCCGGCCAGGTGTGCATTGGACTAGTCAAGTCTAAATATGATAAAGACATGGGTGAAGGTTTCAGCAGCAGATACGCTGAGGTAAGGGCGGCGTGATATTAGTAGGGTGTAAATGAGCAGTCTTAATGATAGAAATGTTATGTGATAGGAAGCTCAATTTGTTATTAAATATGACACCGAGTTTGCGAACAGATTTGGTTAGCCTTAGACAGTTGCCGGGGGGAGAGATCGAATGTGTGGAAAGGGAATGGAGTACATGGAATGAACTGAAGACAATGGCTTCGGTCTTCCCAATATTTATATGGGACGAAATTTCTACTCATCCATTGCTGGATGTCAGACAAGCAGTCTGATAGCATAGGGATGGTGGGGGGTCAGAGAGAGGTGACCGAGAGGTAGAGCTGGATATCATCAGTGTACATGTGAAAACTCACATTGTGTTGCTGCATGATGTCATCGAGGTGTAACATGTAGTTGAGCAATATGAGGGGGCCAGGGATAGAACCTTGGGGGACACCAGAGGTGCTGGTGCGGGAGCGGGAAGAAGCGCTATTGTAGGTGATTCTCTGGCTCCAATTCGGTAGATAAGAATGGAACCAGGCGAGTGCAGTTCCACCTAGCTGGGCGGCGGTGGAGAGGTTTTGGAGGAGGATGGTGTTGTCAACCGTGTCAAAGGCTGCAGACACGTCTATAAGGACGAGGAGGGAGAGTTTTATTTTTCATAGTCATATATGACGTCATGTGTGACTTTGATAAGACCCGTTTTTGGCAGAGGTAGAAACCTGATTGGAGAGATTCAAACATAGATTTCTGGGGGGAAAGCCATTGCAGGGGATTCGATGGTTGCGGTTGGAAAGATAGGAATTAAACCAGGCGAGTGCAGTCCCATTCAGCTTGACGACGGTGACAGGGGTTGGAGCAGAATTTTGTGGTCAACCGTGGCAAAGGCTGCAGACATGTCGAGAAGGGCGAGAAAGGATAGATTACCTTTGTTGCAGTCAATTGGGACTTCATTTGTGACCTTAGTAAGAGCAGTTTCAGTACTAAAATCGGCCAAACATATTCCTTTATTTATAACAATAAAGTTTATATATTGAAATGATCACACTTCACACTCAGTCCGCGTCTTGTTCCCTGCAGCGACCTCAGCTGATTCTCTCCGGATGAACTGAATTGATTCCCCCACAGCCTGAAACAGATTAAAGATTAAACACAAAATTAACAGATTGAACAACATTGTAAATAACAGGGAGACTGGAGTTAATATTTCATTAATAACTTCAGCAAATATTACCACTAAAGGTGACTGAATCACATTTATATTTTATTTATTACATTAAACATTAACACACCAGATCTTCTCCAGACTCCGACAGGTCAGTATGAGACGGCGGAGAGCGGGGACAGACCGGTCTGTGAAGGAGTTAAATTGCAGGGTCACAACCGTCAGTGAGCGGTTTGTACTGAGAGCGGAGGCGATATCCTCGGTACAAGAATCTGTGAGACCGACATCACCCAGCCTGGGGATCAGAGAGAGAAATAACATGAATCAGAATAAATAAATATAAATTATAGGGAACGGTAGCATCGCGGTAATGTTGCTGGACTAGTTATCCAGAGGCCTCGATTAATAATCTGCATTACAAGAGTTCAAATCCTACCACGACAGCTGGGGAATTTAAATTCAGTTAATTAAATAAATCTGGAATAAAAAAGAAGCTAGTATCAGTGATGGTGACTATGAAACTACCGGATTGTCTTAAAAACCCATCTGGTTCACTATTGTCCTTCAGGGAAGGAAATCTGCCGTCCTTACCTGGTCTGGCCGATGTGTGACTCCAGACCCACAGCAATGTGATTGCTTATTAACTGCCCTTTGAAATGGCCTAGCAAGCCACTCAAGGGCAATTAGGGATGGGCAATAAAATTTAGCCTTGCCAACGAAGCCCACATCCCCAGAACGAATTTTTAAAAAATCCACAGAATTTATTATTAACAGTATTAATGATACTAATAATAATGTTCAGTGTCAGACATCCAGTTATTATAAACACAATCTCACACAGGCTGGTACTTACCGCAGTTCCTCTATTTTACAGTCCGAGTTCCTCAGAGTTTCAGACAGGCGCTTAACTCCTGAATCTCCCAGTTTATTATTCCCCAGATTCAGAACCGTCAGTGATCGGTTTGTAATGAGAGCGGAGGCGAGATCCTCCGCAAAAGACGCTGTAAGTCCGTTGTTATATAGTCTTGGGTGCAGGGATAGACAGAAAGAGAGAGAGGGAGACATTACAGGAATAAGTGTAAATCCCAGTGTTTATTAATAACACTCTTACTGACACTAATAATAATGTACAGTGTTTATTACTAACGGCATTACTGACACTAATAATACTGCACAATGTTGGACATCTTGTTTGTTTATAAACACTCTCTCTCACAGTCTGGTACTTACCCCAGTTCCTGTATTTTACAGTCCGGGTTCCTCAGAGCCGCAGACAGTAGTTTCACTCCTGAATCTCCCAGTTTATTATTACCCAGGTTCAGATCCGTCAGTGAGCGGTTTGTCCTGAGAGCGGAGGCGAGATCCACAGTACAAGAATCTGTGAGACCGACACCATCCAACCTGGGGATCAGTGAGATAGGGGCAGAAAGAGAGAGAGAGAGAGGACAGAAAGAGAAATAACACCAATCATGGCAAATCGACAGTGTTTATTAATAACGGCATTACTGATATTAATACTAATGTACAGTGTCAAACACCCAGTTATTACAAACACAATCTCACACAGTCTGGTACTTACTGCAGTTTCTTTATTTTACAGTCCGGGTTCCTCAGAGCCGCAGACAGTAGTTTCACTCCTGAATCTTCCAGTAACATGCTCCTCAGTCTAAACACAGAGAATGAGAATCAAACTAATCAAACCCGGATCTCATACCATTTTTCTCTCTCGGATATTACAGCAATCACTAAAAAAAATTCAGGAAATTAATAGACAGTGTTATCTGTCACTGACAATGTATCTTAATCTGCCCAACTTCCCATATATTCAGGGACTGTCAGTAAATGTATTTATTAAATAAAGTGCTGTCTGTGTGAAGCCTTTAAATGTCCCTCAATCTGGTCTCAATCCCTGATGATCAGAATTACCCTCCAGGAACTCAGTGACCGGCCCCGTCATGTTTGGAGAAACGTGTCTCATTTCTGCTGCTCCTTGAATCCCGGATTTTATGGGAATGCGGCGATTTCCCCGGAATTAAATGATAAAGCCGTGATTCCCTGTACTTTATACCTTATGCATTATATTAATCTGTATAATATCCCGGAGTGAGTTATATTGAGAAACGGCGCTTACTGCTGCTGTAAAATCCATCCCCAAGGATGTAATGCAACAAGGAGAGTTTATTCTGTCCCGTTAAGAGTTTGAAATGTCCCTCTGCTCCGAGTTTATAGGACAGGGGAGTCTCTCACGTTAATCCCATTAAACTGGCCCTACATTTATTACAGGTGTTACTGGCCCGACAGTTTTTGGGGAATTTTCGGAAGATCCCTACCCGAGCGGGGCCTCACACAGGGGGCGGATTATGGGGAATTCCCGGGTTCACTGCCCCCGGTTTACCCAGGAGCCGCCCGATGTGTGTGAGGCCCCACCGCTGGCCGGTGCATGTCTGTAATCCGGGGCTAATACAACACAACACTTCAGATTTAAGGCTTTTTACAAGCAGAGATTAGCTCGCAAATGCCACTGTAGTGTAGACCTGGATTGCGAGCATGGGAGTTGAATCCACGACATTCTGACTCATAAGTGCGAGTGCTGCCTGCTGGGCGAAGAGATGCTGGATGCATTAGAGAGTGTGAAGGACTGTGTCATGATGCTGGATGTTCTGGAGAGTGTGAAGGGTTGTGCCATGATGCTGGATGTATTGGAGAGTGTGAAGGGCTGTGTCATGATGCTGGATGATTTGGAGAGTGTGAAGGGCTGTGTCATGATGCTGGATGTATTGGAGAGTGTGAAGGGCTGTGTCATGATGCTGGATGTATTGGAGAGTGTTAAGGGCTGTGTCATGATGCTGGATGTTTTGGAGAGTGTGAAGGGCTGTTTCATGATGCTGGATGTATTTGGAGAGTGTGAAGGGCTGTGTCATGATGCTGGATGATTTGGAGAGTGTGAAGGGCTGTGTCATGATGCTGGATGTATTGGAGAGTGTGAAGGGAAGTGTCATGATGCTGGATGTATTGGAGAGTGTGAAGGGATGTGTCATGATGCTGGGTGTATTGGAGAGTGTGAAGGGCTGTGTCATGATGCTGGATGTATTCGGAGAGTGTGAAGGACTGTGTCATGATGCTGGATGTATTGGAGAGTGTGAAGGGCTGTGTCATGATGCTGGATGTTTTGGAGGGTGTGAAGGGCTGTGTCATGATGCTGGATGTATTTGGAGAGTGTGAAGGGCTGTGTCATGATGCTGGATGTATTGGAGAGTGTGAAGCGCTGTGTCATGATGCTGGATGTATTGGGGAGTGTGAAGGGCTGTGTCATGATGCTCGATGTATTGGAGAGTGTGAAGGGCTGTGTCATGATGCTGGATGTATTGGAGAGTGTGAAGTGCTGTGTCATGATGCTGGATGTATTGGAGAGTGTGAAGGGCTGTGTCATGATGCTGGATGTATTGGAGAGTGTGAACGGTTGTGTCATGATGCTGGATGTATTGGAGAGTGTGAAGGGCTGTGTCATGATGCTGGATGTATTTGGAGAGTGTGAAGGGCTGTGTCATGATGCTGGATGTATTGGAGGGTGTGAAGGGCTGTGTCATGATGCTCGATGTATTGGAGAGTGTGAAGGGCTGTGTCATGATGCTGGAAGTTTTGCAGGTTGTGAAGGGCTGTGTCATGATGCTGGATGTATTGGAGAGTGTGAAGGGCTGTGTCATGATGCTGGATATATTGGAGATTGTGAAGGGCTGTGTCATGATGCTGGATATATTGGAGATTGTGAAGGGCTGTGTCAGGATGCTGGTTGTTTTGGAGAGTGTGAAGGGCTGTGTCATGATGATGGATGTATTTGGAGAGTGTGAAGGGCTGTGTCATGATGCTGGATGTATTGGAGAGTGTGAAGGGCTGTGTCATGAGGATGGATGTATTTGGAGAGTGTGAAGGGCTGTGTCATGATGCTGGATGTATTGGAGAGTGTGAAGGGCTGTGTCATGATGCTGGATGTATTGGACAGTGTGAAGGGCTGTGTCATGACGCTGGATGTATTGAACAGTGTGAAGGGCTGTGTCATGATTCAGGATGTTTTGGAGAGTGTGAAGGACTGTCTCATGATGCTGGATGTTTTGGAGAGTGTGAAGGGCGGTGTCATTATGCTGGATGTATTGGAGAATGTGAAGGGCTGTGTCATGATGCTGGATGTATTGGAGCGTGTGAAGGGCGGAGTCATTATGCTGGATGAATTGGACAGTGTGAAGGGCTGTGTCATGATGCTGGATGTACTGGAGACTGTGAAGCGCTGTGTCATGATGCTGGATGTATTGGAGGGTGTGAAGGGCTGTGTCATGATGCTGGATGTTTTGGAGAATGTGAAGGGCTGTGTCATGATGCTGGGAGTATTGGAGAGTGTGAAGGGCTGTGTCATGATGCTGGATGTATTGGAGAGTGTGATGGGCTGTGTCATGATGCTGGATGTATTGGAGAGTGTGAAGGGCTGTGTCATGATGCTGGATGTATTGGAGAGTGTGAAGGGCTGTGTCAAGATGCTGGATGTATTGGAGAGTGTGAAGGGCTGTGTCATGATGCTGGATGTATTGGAGAATGTGAAGGGCTGTGTCATGATGCTGGATGTATTGGAGAGTGTGATGGGCTGTGTCATGATGCTGGATGTATTGGAGAGTGTGAAGGGCTGTGTCATGATGCTGGATGTATTGGAGAGTGTGAAGGGCTGTGTCATGATGCTGGATGTATTGGAGAGTGTGAAGGGCTGTGTCATGATGCTGGATGTATTGGAGAGTGTGAAGGGCTGTGTCATGATGCTGGATGTATTGGATAGTGTGCAGGAATGTGTCATGATGCTGGATGTATTGGAGAGTGTGAAGGGCTGTGTCATGATGCTGGATGTATTGGAGAGTGTGAAGGGAAGTGTCATGATGCTGGATGTATTTGGAGAGTGTGAAGGGCTGTGTCATGATGCTGGATGTATTGGAGAGTGCGAAGGGCTGTGTCATGATGCTGGATGTATTGGAGAGTGTGAAGGGCTGTGTCATGATGCTGGATGTATTGGAGAGTGTGAATGGCTGTGTCATGATGCTGGATGTATTGGAGAGTGTGGAGTGCTGTGTTATAATGCTGGATGTATTGGAGAGTGTGAAGGGCTGTGTCATGATGCTGTATGTATTGGAGAATGTGAAAGGCTGTGTCATGATGCTGGATGTATTGGAGAGTGTGAAGGGCTGTGTCATTGATGCTGGATGTATTGGAGAGTGTGAAGCGCTGTGTCATGATGCTGGATGTATTGGAGAGTGTGAAGGGATGTGTTATGATGCTGGATGTTTTGGAGAGTGTGAAGGGCTGTGTCATGATGCTGGATGTATTGGAGAGTGTGAAGTGCTGTGTCATGATGCTCGATGTATTGGAGAGTGTGAAGTGCTGTGTTATGATGCTGGATGTATTGGAGAGTGTGAAGGGCTGTGTCATGATGCTGGATGTATTGGAGAGTGTGAAGGGCTGTGTCATGATGCTGGATGTATTGGAGAGTGTGAAGTGCTGTGTCATGATGCTGGATGTATTGGAGAGTGTGAAGGGCTGTGTCATGATGCTGGATGTATTGGAGAGTGTGAAGGGCTGTGTCATGATGCTCGATGTATTGGAGAGTGTGACGTGCTGTGTTATGATGCTGGATGTATTGGAGAGTGTGAAGGGCTGTGTCATGATGCTGGATGTATTGGAGAGTGTGAAGTGCTGTGTTATGATGCTGGATGCATTGGAGAGCGTGAAGTGCTGTGTCATGATGCTGGATGTATTGGAGAGTGTGAAGGGCTGTGTCATGATGCTGGATGTATTGGAGAGTGTGAAGGGCTGTGTCATGATGCTCGATGTATTGGAGAGTGTGAAGGGCTGTGTCATGATGCTGGATGTATTGGAGAGTGTGAAGTACTGTGTTATGATGCTGGATGTATTGGAGAGTGTGAATGGCTGTGTCATGATGCTCGATGTATTGGAGAGGGTGAAGAACTGTGTCATGATGCTGGATGTATTGGAGAATGTGAAAGGCTGTGTCATGATGCTGGATGTATTGGAGAGTGTGAAGGGCTGTGTTATGATGCTGGATGTATTGGAGAGTGTGAAGGGCTGTGTCATGATGCTGGATGTATTGGAGAGTGTGAAGGGCTGTGTCATGATGCTGGATGTATTGGAGAGTGTGAAGGGCTGTGTCATGATGCTGGATGTATTGGAGAGTGTGAAGGGCTGTGTCATGATGCTGGATGTATTGGAGAGTGTGAAGTGCTGTGTCATGATGCTGGATGTATTGGAGAGTGTGAAGGGCTGTGTCATGATGCTGGATGTATTGGAGAGTGTGAAGAGCTGTGTCATGATGCTGGATGTATTGGAGAGTGTGAAGGGCTGTGTCATCATGCTGGATGTATTGGAGAGTGTGAAGGGCTGTGTTATGATGCTGGATGTATTGGAGAGTGTGAAGGGCTGTGTCATGATGCTGGATGTATTGGTGAGTGTGAAGGGCTGTGTCATGATGCTGGATGTATTGGAGAGTGTGAAGGGCTGTGTCATGATGCTGGATGTTTCGGAGAGTGTGAAGGGCTGTGTCATGATGCTGGATGTATTGGAGAGTGTGAAGTGCTGTGTCATGATGCTGGATGTATTGGAGAGTGTGAAGGGCTGTGTCATGATGCTGGATGTATTGGAGAGTGTGAAGGGCTGTGTCATGATGCTCGATGTATTGGAGAGTGTGAAGTGCTGTGTTATGATGCTGGATGTATTGGAGAGTGTGAAGGGCTGTGTCATGATGCTGGATGTATTGGAGAGTGTGAAGGGCTGTGTTATGATGCTGGATGTATTGGAGAGCGTGAAGTGCTGTGTCATGATGCTCGATGTATTGGAGAGTGTGAAGGGCTGTGTCATGATGCTGGATGTATTGGAGAATGTGAAAGGCTGTGTCATGAAGCTGGATGTATTGGAGAGTGTGAAGTGCTCTGTCATGATGCTGGATGTATTGGAGAGTGTGAAGTGCTGTGTCATGATGCTGGATGTATTGGAGAGTGTGAAGGGCTGTGTCATGATGCTGGATGTATTGGAGAGTGTGAAGGGCTGTGTGATGATGCTGGATGTATTGAAGAGTAAGAAGCGCTGTGTCATGATGCTGAATGTATTGGAGAGTGTGAAGGGCTGTGTCATGATGCTGGATGTATTGGAGAGTGTGAAGGGCTGTGTCATGATGCTCGATGTATTGGAGAGTGTGAAGGGCTGTGTCATGATGCTGGATGTATTGGAGAGTGTGAAGGGCTGTGTCATGATGCTGGATGATTTGGAGAGTGTGAAGTGCTGTGTCATGATGCTGGATGTATTGGAGAGTGTGAAGGGCTGTGTCATGATGCTGGATGTATTGGAGAGTGTGAAGGGCTGTGTCATGATGCTGGATGTTTTGGAGAGTGTGAAGGGCTGTGTCATGATGCTGGATGTATTGGAGAGTGTGAAGGGCTGTGTCATGATGCTCGATGTATTGGAGAGTGTGAAGGGCTGTGTGATGATGCTGGATGTATTGAAGAGTAAGAAGCGCTGTGTCATGATGCTGAATGTATTGGAGAGTGTGAAGGGCTGTGTCATGATGCTGGATGTATTGGAGAGTGTGAAGTGCTGTGTCATGATGCTGGATGTATTGGAGAGTGTGAAGGGCTGTGTCATGATGCTGGATGTATTGGAGAGTGTGAAGGGCTGTGTCATGATGCTCGATGTATTGGAGAGTGTGAAGGGCTGTGTGATGATGCTGAATGTATTGGAGAGTGTGAAGGGCTGTGTCATGATGCTGGATGTATTGGAGAGTGTGAAGGGCTGTGTCATGATGCTCGATGTTTTGGAGAGTGTGAAGGGCTGTGTCATGATGCTGGATGTATTGGAGAGTGTGAAGTGCTGTGTCATGATGCTGGATGTATTGGAGAGTGTGAAGGGCTGTGTCATGATGCTGGATGTATTGGAGAGTGTGAAGGGCTGTGTCATGATGCTGGATGTATTGGAGAGTGTGAAGGGCTGTGTCATGATGCTGGATGTATTGGAGAGTGTGAAGGGCTGTGTCATGATGCTGGATGTATTGGAGAGTGTGAAGGGCTGTGTCATGATGCTGGATGTATTGGAGAGTGTGAAGGGCTGTGTCATGATGCTGGATGTATTGGAGAGTGTGAAGGGCTGTGTCA
This sequence comes from Squalus acanthias, assembly GCA_030390025.1. Classification (NCBI taxonomy): domain Eukaryota; kingdom Metazoa; phylum Chordata; class Chondrichthyes; order Squaliformes; family Squalidae; genus Squalus; species Squalus acanthias. Next base: position 164,904 of record JASTWF010000290.1, on the reverse strand, counting down.
TGATGCTGGTGGTACTGGAGAGTGTGAAGGGCTGTGTCATTGATGATTTAAGATCACGTGCCGAATCCCTGCTGGGAAAGCTCTGCTCTCCCACTGGCGTTTGACTGCTCGGAAGCTTTGCTCTGCCCTTTTTTACTGTATGTTTGGTGCTTCCCTCTCATACACCCGCTGACTGTCCAGTGACTGTCGCTTGCTCCTTCAATTGGAGTAGAGAGCATGGAGCCCCGACACACGGACTGCCGCAGTTAGTTTCAGCCTACGTGCAAGTAACAGTGAGAAGGAGCCTCTTCAATGGGTGTATCTTAGGCAGTGAGAAAAACATTAAATTATCAGGCAATTTCAGTGACCCGTATTGGCTGATCCGCTAAAGACTGTAAAATCTCTACTTGTTCACAAGGTTCAATGTTAAAATCTCCAGTCTTTAGGGTATTACTGAGCGAGCCTCATATTTCTGTTGAATCTTCTTCTCTCTGGTTTAACTGAACTGTTTGTTTCCCTTCATTATGGAGCAACAACACAATCCGTGATTGTTCTACAATTCGCCCAACAGTTAGAGACAAATAAACAGTTACCTCAACACCCGGCATTTGTGCAGTACGTGTCCCAGCCGCTGGAGACCTTCACACTGAATATAGCAGTCCTGTAGATTGAGCTGTTTTATTGTATCACAGAATCCAATGACATGAGACAGGACTGCACAGTCAATCGGGGTCAATGTCAATCCACTAAATGTAAGTGATTCCACAGATCCCACTGTGGCCCGAGCCAGTGCTGTATTCTGAGACTCAAACAGGTAGTGGAATGTGTTCAGGAGGTGCCTTTTACTGTTTCCACTCTCTGTGTTTCCAATCTGTCCTTCAACCTCTTCCTTAATCCAATCAATCACACGGCAGGTTGTTTGATAAAGAAATGGACCCAGAAACTCCTCCAGGGGCCGAGATGATTGTGGGGAGCAGAGACCAGCAACAAAACGAAGAAATATCTCAAATCGCCCATCTTCCTTGCTGTGGGCTTCACGGAGAAGTTTCAGGATGTCCCCGAGATCTGGAGTCAGGAATTGTGCGACTGCGGCTACAAACTCTTGGATGGTGAGGTGCGGGAATGTGTACACCATGCTCTGGGCAGATTCATCTCTCTCCAAAAGTTCCATCATGAACCCAGAAAGGAACTGGGAAGGTTGCAGATTATACTTGATCAAATCTCCATTTCTAAACACAATCTGCTTCTCGGAGACTCCTGTGAAGGCCATCTTACCAATCTTCAGTAACACATCACGGGGGCTTTCAATCTCTCGGCCATGGTTTTTCAGAATGTTGTAAATATAGTAGGAATATAGTTGGGTGATGGTCTTTGGAAGACGCTGATGATTCCTGTCTCTTTGTGCAAAGAAGGGACCCAGTGACAGACCGAGGATCCAGCAGTAGGAAGGGTTGTAGCACATGGTGTACAGGATCTCGTTCTCCTCCACGTGATTGAAAACAGCTGCTGCCACCGTCTGATCTTTAAAAAACCTCTTGAAATATTCCTTCCGTTCTTCACCAACAAATCCCAGGATTTCAGCCCAGACACTGATCTCAGCCTTTTCCAATAAATGTAATGCAGTGGGGCGGCTGGTCACTAGTACTGAACATCCTGGGAGCAGCTTGTGCTGTATTAAACTATACACAATGTCAGACACTTCACACCAGTCTTCGGGATCTGTGCACATGTGCTGAGGTTCTGTATTTCTCCGATTGTCAGCGAAATCGATCCTGTCCTTGAATTCATCCAAACCATCGAATATAAACAGCAATCTCTCTGGGTTCTTCCAGAGCTCTCTCAGAATATTCCCAAAGTAAGGATACAGATCCTGTATCAGATTCCTCAGGTTTATTCTACAGTTAATGGCGTTCAAATCCCGGAATTTAAAGCTGAAAACAAATTCAAATTGTGGGTATATTTTCCCAGTGGCCCAGTCATGAACAATTTTTTGTACCATTGTTGTTTTTCCAATCCCCGGGACTCCGCTCACTGCTCCTGAACTCCCAGATTTGGATCGGCGGAAAAAATTATTCATTTTCTGGAGCAATCTGCACCTCCGGGAAAAACAGCTCTGGAACAATTGATCAATTCGGATTTTCTCCAGTTCTCTCCGGAGATGTTTCTCTCTCCACTCTTCATGGTCTCGGCCTCTTGCCAGCAGTTCATGTTCTACAAGTGTCCGATCTCGAACAGTAGAAATGACTGTTAGCTCAGCGTATCGATCAACCAGCTGGAAAACCTTAACCTTCTCCTTTATTAGGATAGTGTTCACTCTCAGTGTTTCAGTTTGTACCCGGAGTGTTTCCTTGTGTTTCTGCTGAACATCTTTAATTAGAACAGACAGAAATTGCTTCTCAATGTTAGTTGCATTGACAAAAACAACTTGGGAATAGCACCTTGCAATTCAGTAAGCTTTGACATATTTTAATTCATAGCTTCATTTGAGGTGTGTAGAGAAAATTAAAACCAAGTGAATGAGAAATGTGATTGAAAGACAATGTGTGATTAGAAATTTTCAAATCCTCACTTGATTTTGCTATTTACTGAATTTGGACCTTTCCATGAAGGTGATAGTTTCCCTATGATGGTTAATATTATCAGCCCTACCCTGCACGAAAAAGATCTCAGCAAAAATCCAATCATGATTCTTGTTGTAAAACAGTGGAGGTTCTCGTGCTAAATCTATGAATTGTGCTCAGAATGTTGGACTGCTGGCGTCCCGAACGGTGGATGCTGATTCGCTGAATTCCGTCAAGCTGGAACTGGACCTCTCTCGAGCTGAGGTGGACATTGCCTCTTACATAAGGTCGATACTGCGGGGAATGTAGGGACAGAGTGTTCTGCTGGACTAGTAACAGACGCCGAAGAGAAGAAATTCCCAGATTTTACCCCCCCAAAAAAACTTGAGCTTGTTTTTTACCTGCTTCTGTCCTTCTCCCAGGAGATCACAATGTTTTAAATAGGTGGAGAGTGTATATACTTTACAGGAAGTATCACAATTGTATGGAACAGGCGTGGTGGACCAAAGGGTCTTTACCTGTCCGTCATTGTTCCTATGTCAGTATGAACTGTTTTCATCGAACACATAAGGATAACGGTTTCCAGTGGCAGAAGAGTCTGTAACTGGAGGACTCACATTTAAGGTGATTGGCAAAGGAACCAGAGGCGACATGATTCATTTTTTTTATGCAGCGAGTTTTTGTGACCTGGAATGCACTGCCTGAAATGATGGTGGAAGCAGATTCAATAATAACTTTTAAAAAGGAATTGGATAAATACTTGAAGGGAAAATAATTTTTGGTCTGTGGGAAAAGAACAGGGGAGTGGGACTATTTGAATAGCTCTACCAGAGAGCCGGCACAGGCAAGATGGGCCAAATGCACTCCTTCTGTGCTGTATCATTCGATGATTTGGTGTATTCTATGCAAAGCGAGAGGGACAGACTGCAAATATTCACGAGATCCACTGTAATTTTATCAGATCTTGCGCAGGTTATCTGGGTTACTTTGTTCAGTGTAAGAAGTACACACTGTGAATAGACAGAAGTTCCGCTCGGTGTCCTTTTTGACACTAATCTGAGCTTCCCAGCCCATATCCTCTCCATCACGAAGACCACCTTCATAATATCGCCTCTCTCTGTCCCAGCTCATCTGCTGCTGAAACCCGCAACAATGCCTTTGTTACCTCCAATCGGGACTATTCCAAGGCTCTACTTGTAATCCTCCAATATTGTAATATCAGTAAACTTGAGCTCATCTAAAATCCTGCTGCTCGTATCCTCACTCGCACCAATCTCGTTCACCCGTGTGCTCGCTGACCTATATTGGCTCGCAGTCCAGAAACTCTTCGATTTAAATATTCTCATTCTTGTTTTCAAATCACACAATGGCCTCGTCAGCACTCTATCTCTGTAACTTTCTCCAGCCTTACAACCATCAGAGATCTCTGTGCTCCTCCAATTCTGGGCTCTTGTGCACCCCAAATTGTCATCCCTCCAACATTGGCGGCTTCCTCGGCCCTGAGTTCCGGATTAACTCCTTAACTTCTCCCTCTCTTTAGAGAAGTTCCACTGTTATTGTATCAGGACTCTGGCAGATTACCTGGTTTATTGTGTGCAGAGAGAAGGGCAGACTGTGAATAGACGGATGTTAATTTTTTGTAGTTTCAGGGCTCATGCATTTTATCTGGGGTATTACCTGCACTGCTATAGTTACCCGATCACAGGCAAAGGTTACAGCTATTCTGAAGGTATAGAGGGAAATCAGATAGATGAGTTAAGTTATCAGGAGTTTAGGATGAGGGGGTTAAGATGTATTATGTTCGGACAGGAGACTTCAGTATTAAAATGTTTTAATGGATTCACAACATTAGCGCAGGAAACAGGTTCAAAATTAATAACGGAGAAATTTGAAAATCAGAAGTAAGATGGGGAATCAGGGAATTGTGTTCTCCCAAAGACTAATACATCGAGGGATAGTAACTAGGGAAGAGCACTAAAGGTGCAATATAAGTGGGGTCTACATACAATTAAATATGTTTCTGTGTATACACTAAGAGTAAGGGTGGGTGGGGTCATCTCTGTAACAGAAACAGGCTAATTTGGGCCAAATAGCATTTTCCTGTCCCTATTCATTCGCATATTACATCTGCTTCTGAAATTACAAAATATTTTTCAGCAGCTTTATGCATGCATTCATTGAAATTGTTTTTATAACAATCCTGTCATATCACTGATTTGAATTAGAAATAGAATTACCGCCCACTTCATTCAATGTAATGATAGAGCAGAAAACTTGCAAAGTTCATTTCAACTGATATAGCAAAAGTACATGTAAAATTTTGGACTTAGTTTACTATAAGGAAGCCCAAGAGGAGTATAGAAAGTGCAGGGGGGTACTTAAAAAAGAAATTAGGAGTGTGAAAAGGGGGCATGAAAAAACACTGGCGTGCTAAATAAAGGAAAATCCCAAACTGTTGTAAAAGTATATTAAGGGCAAGAGGATAACCAGGGAAACATTGGAGGCCATTAGGGACCAAAGTGGCAATCTGTGTGTAGAGCCAGAAGATGAAGGTGAGGTTTTAAATGAACATTTTGCATCTGTGTTCAATATGGAGAAGGACGATGTCAGCATAGAAATCAGGCAGGGGGATTGTGATATACTTGAACAAATTAGTATTGAGATGGAGGAGGTTCTAGCGGTTTATGCGGGCTTAAAAGTGGATAAATCCCCAGGCCCAGACGGGATGTATCCCAGGCTGCTGTGTGAGGCAAGGGAGGAGATTGCAGGGGCTCTGACACAAATTTTCAGAAACTCTCTGGCCACAGGGGAGGTGCCAGAGGACTGGAGAATAGCTAACGTAGTACCATTATTCAAGAAATGTAGTAGGGATAAAACAGGGAATTACAGGCCAGTGAGCCTAACATCAGTGGTTGGGAAATTATTGGAAAACATTCTGAGGGACAGAATTAGTCGCCACTTGGAGAGGCAGGGATTAATCAGGGATAGTCAGCATGGCTTTGTCAGAGAAATATCATGTCTGACCAATTGGATTGCATTTTTCGAGGGGTGACTAGGTGTGTGGATGAGGGTAGTGCAGTTCATGTAGTCTACATGGACTTCAGTAAGGTTTTTGACAAAGTCCCACATGGGAGACTGGTCAAGAAGGTAAGAGCCCATGGGATCCAGGGCAATTTGGCACATTGGATCCAAAATTGGCTTAGTGGCAGGAGGCAGAGGTTGATGGTGGAAGGTTGTTTTTGTGACTGGAAGCCTGTGTCCAGTGGTGTACCGCAGGGATCGGAGCTGAGTCCTTTGCTGTTTGTAGTGTGCATTAATGATTTAGATATGAATGTAGGAGATATGATCAGTAAGTTCGCAGATGACACGTAGATTTGTGGAGTGGTAAATAGCGAGTAGGGAAACCTCGGGCAACAGGACAATACAGACGGGATGATTAGATGGGCAGAGCAGTGGCAAATGGAATTTAACCCTGAAAAGTGTGAGGTGATGCATTTTGGGAGGACTGACAAGGCAAGGGAATAAACAATGAACCGTAGGACCCTAGGAAGGACAGGGGATCAGATGGACCTTGGCGTGCATGTACATAGATTCCTAAAGGGAGCAGGAGAGGTAGATAAGGTGGTTAAAAGGGCATATGGGATACCTGCCTTCATTAGCCGAGGCATAGAATATAAGAGCAGGGAGGATATGATGGAGCTGTACAAAACGCTAGTTAGACCACAGCTGGAATACTGTGTGCAGTTCTGGTCGCCACTCTACAGGAGGAATGTGATTGCATTGGAGAGGGTGCAGAGGAGATTCACCAGGATGTTACCTGGCTGAAGCGCTTCAGCTATGAAGACAGACTCGCCATGCTGGGGTTGTTTTCCTTACAGCAGAGATGGCTGAGGGGGGACCTGATTGAGGTGTACAAAATTATGAGGGGCATAGATAGGGTAGATAGAAAGGAAATTGTCCCCTTAGTAGACAGGTCAATAACCAGGGGGCATAGTTTCAAGGTAAGGGGCAGGAGGTTTTGAGAGGATTTGAGGAAAAACTTTTTCACCCCGAGGGTGGTTGGAATCTGGAACACGCTGCCTGAAAGTGTGGTAGAGGCAGGAAACCTCAACATTCAAGAAGCAGTTAGATGAGCACTTGAAACGCCATAGCATACAAGGCAACGGACCAAGTGCTGGAACATGGGATTAGAATTGACAGGGCTTGATGGCCGGCGCGGACACGTCGGGCCGAAGGGCCTCTTTCTGTGCTGTATAACTCTATGACTCTATAATGCAGGATTCAGAAATTAAAAATATGCTTCTGTTGGTCGTTGCATTGGGGCTAGAAATAAATCTGAAATAAAGGAAACTCTTAGAATAGGTAGAATAATGTTATCTATTTCAATGTCATTAGAAAGCTAGCCAATAACTTCCTACAAACCATAAATATTGTCTTGGGGTTTCACGGTGAATCAGGATCCTGCCAGGTGTGTATGGCGTATCACAGTGTATCAGGATCCTGCCAGATGTGTATGGGGTTTCACAGTGTATCAACATTCTGCCAGGTGTGTATGGGGTTTCAAAGTGTATCAGGTCCTGCCAGGTGTGTAGAATCATAGAATGGTTACAGCACGGAAGAAGGTCATTCGGCCCATCGAGTCCGAGCCGGCTCTCTGCACTTCAGCTAGTCCCACTCCCCCTTCCTTTCCCTGTAGCCCTGCATTTTTTGTGCTTCAAGTAATTATCCAACTCCCTTTTGAAAGCCGTGATTGAGTCTGCCTCCAGCACCGTTTCTGGCATTGCATTCCAGATCCTAAACACTCGCTGTGTAAAAAGTTTTCCCTCATGTTGCCTTTCGTTCTTCTGCCAATCACCTTACATCTGTGTCCTCTAGTTCTCGACCTTTCTGCCAATGGGAACAGTTTCTATCTATCTACTCTGTCCTGCCCACTCATGATTTTGAACACCTTTATCAAATCTCCTCTCAATCTTCTCTGCTTGAAGGAGAACAACACCAGCTTCTCCAGTCTGTCCACGTAACTGAAATCCCTCATCGCTGGAATCATTCCCACAAATTTTTTCTGCACCCTCTATAATGCCTTCTCATCGTTCCTAAAGTTTGGTGCCTAGAATTGGACACAATACTTCAGTTGAGGCCGAACCAATGTTTTATACAGGTTCATCATAATGTCCACGCTTTTGAACTCTGTACCTCTATTCATGAAGTCCAGGATCCCGGAAGCTGTTTTAACTGCTTTCTCAACCTGCCCTGCCACCTTCAACGATTTGTGCACATATACCCCTCTGTCTCTCTGTTCCTGCAACCCCATCAGGATTACATCTGTTACTTTATATTTCCTCTCTTCATTCTTTCTACCAAAATGTATCACTTCGCAATTTTCGGAATAAAATGCTATCTGCCACGTCTCCACCCATTCCACCAGCATGTCTACGTCTTCTTGAAGTCTATCACCATCATCCTCCCTGCTCACTATACTATCAAGTTTTGTGACAGCTGCATATTTTGAAATTGTGCCCCGCACACCCACATCCAATTCATTAATATAGATCAAGAAAAGCAGTGGTTCTGGAACCGACCACTGGGGACACTACTGTATACCTTCCTCCAGACTGAAAACCAACCGTTCACCACTACTGTCTGTTTCCTGTCACTTAGCCAATTTCGTATCCCTGCTGCCACTGTCCCTTTTATTCCATGGGTTCAAATTGTTGGCAATCCTTTTATGTGGCACTTTGTCGAAAGCCTTTTGGAACTCCATGTATACCACGTCAACTGCATTGGCCTCAGCAACCCTCTCTGTTACCTTATCAAAAAATCGATCAATTTGGTTAAAAACGATTTGCCTTTAACAAATCCATGCTGGCTTTCCTTAATTATTCCACACTTGTCCAAGTGTCTGTTAATTTTGTCCCTGATTATTGTTTCTAAAAGCATTCCTACTACCGAGGTTAAACTGACTAGCCTGTCGTTTCCGTGTTTATCTTTACATCGTTTTTGAACAAAAGTTTAACATATGCAATTCTCCAGTACTCTGGCACCACCCCCGTATCATTGGAGGTTTGGAAGATTATGGCCCGCCCCTCTGCAATTTCTTCTTTCACATTCCTCAGCGTCGTAGGATGCACCTCATCTAGTACTGTTGACTTATCTACTATAAGTACAGCCAGCCTTTCTAGTACCTCCTCTTTATCATTTTTTACCCCATCCAGTATCTCCTCTACTTCCTCCTTCACTATGTCTATGGCAGCATCCTCTTCCTTGATATAGACAGACGCAAAGCACTCATTTAGTACCTCAGCCATACCCTCTGCCTCCATATGTAGGTCTCCTTTTTCATCCCTGATCGGCCGCAACTCTCCTCTTACTACCCGTTTACTATTTATATCCCTACAGAAGACATTTGGATTAACTTTTATGTTGGCTGCCATTCTCTTCTCATACCCTCTCCTCGCCCCTCATATTTTCTTTTTCAATTCTCCTCTGAACTTTTTATATTTAGCCTGATTCTCAGATGTGTTCTCGACCTGACATCTGTCATACGTGCTTTTATTGTGCTTCATCTTATCCCTATCTCTTTCGTCATCCAGGGAGCTCTAACGTTATTTGCCCTACCATTCCCCCTAGTGGGAATGTACCTCGACTGTACCCGAACTATTTCCTATTTAAAGGCTGCCCATTGTTCGATTACATTTTTGATTCGCATTTACTCGGGCCAGATCTGTTCTAATCCCACTGAAATTTGCCTTCCTCCAATTAAGTATTTTTACTCTAGATTGCTCCCTGTCCTTTTCCGTAGCTAATCTAACCCTCCATCCTCATTGGTACGAAAACATAACGTTCAAGAAATTTCTCCTGAACAAATTTCGTAAATTTTCCCCCCTCTCTGCCTTATGGGGTTACACAGCGTATCCGGATCCTGCCAGGTGTGTATGGGGTTTCACAGTGTACCTGAATCCTGCCAGGTATGTCTGGGATTTCACAGGACATCGCTGCAGGAGTTCCTTAGGGCAGTGTCCTAGGCTCAATCATCTTCAGCTGCTTCATCAATGACATATTCTCCAACATAAGGTCAGAAATGGGGATGTTCGCTGATGACTGCACAGTGTTCAGTACCATTCACAACTCCTCATACAATGAAGCAGTCCATGCCCGCATGCAACAAGATCTGGACGACGTTCAGGCTTGGGCTGATAAGTGGCAGGTAACATTCACGCCACAGAAGTGCCGGGCAATGACTATCTTCAACAAGCGAGATTCTAACCAACTCCCCTTGACATTCAATGGCATTACCATCACCGATTTCTCCACTATCAACATCCTGGGGGTCACCATTAATCAGGAACTTAACTGAACCAGCCACATAAATACCGTGGCAACAAGAGCAGTCAAGAGGCTAGGTATCCTGCGGCGAGTGTCTCACCTCCAGACTCCCCAAAGCCTTTCCACCAGCTACAAGGCACAAGTAAGGAGTGTGATGGAATACACTCCACTTGACTGGATGAGTGCAGCTCCATCAAAACTCAAGAAGCTCGACACCATCCAGGACAAAGCAGCCCGCTTGATTGGCACCCCATCCACCACCTTAAACATTCACTCCCTCCACCACCGGCGTACCGTGGCTGCAGTGTGTACCATCTACAAGATGCACTGCAGCAACTCGCCAAGGTTTTTCGGCGGCAACTCCCAAACCCAGGACCTCTTCCACCTGGAAGTACAAGGGCAGCAGGCGCATGGGAACACCACCACCTCCAAGTTCCCCTCCAATCACATACCATCCTGACTTGGAAATATATCGCCGATCCTTTATCGTTGCTCGGTCAAAATCCTGGAACTCCCTGACTAACAGCACTGTGGGAGTACCTTCACCACACGGACTGCAGCGGTTCAAGAAGGCGGCTTACCACCACCTTCTCAAGGGCAACTAGGGATCGGCAATAAATGCTGGACTTGCCAGCGACGCCCAGATTCCATAAACGAATATAGAACAATCAACATCATGGCTGGTGTGTATGTGGTTTCACAGTGTATCGGGATCCTGCCAGGTGAGTATGGGGTTTCACAGTGTATCAGGATCCTGCCTGTTTTGTATGTGGTTTCACAGTGTATCGGGATCCTGCCAGGTGTGTATGGGATTTCACAGTGTATCAGCATCCTGCCAGGTGTATATGGTGTTCCAAAGTGTATCATGATCCTGCCAGGTGTGCACGTGGTTAATCAGTGTATCAGGATCCTGCGAGGTGTGTATGGGGTTTCACAGTGTAACAGGACACTGCCAGATGTGTATCGGGTTTCACAGTGTATCAGGATCCTGCATGGTGTGTATGGGGTTTCACAGTGTATCGGGATCCTGCCAGGTGCGTATGGTGTTTCACCGTGTATCAGGATACTGCCAGGTGTGTTTGGGGTTTCACAGTGTATCAGGATCCTGCCAGCTGTGTATGGTGTTTCACAGTGTATCGGGATCCTGCCAGGTGTGTATGGGGTTTCACAGTGTATCGGGATCCTGCCAGGTGTGTTTGGGGTTTCAGTGAATCAGGATCCTGCCAGGTGTGTATGGGGTTTCACCGTGTATCAGGATCCTGCCAGCTGTGTATGGTGTTTCACAGTGTATCGGGATCCTGCCAGCTCAGTATGGGGTTTCACAATTTATCTGGATCCTGCCAGGTGTGTATGGGGTTTCACAGTGTATCTGGATCCTGCCAGGTGTGTATGGGGTTTCACAGTATATAAGCATCCAGCAGGTTTGTATGAGGTTTCACAGTGTATCAGGATCCTGCCAGGTGTGTATGGGGTTTCATGATGTATCAGGATCCTGCCAGGTGTGTATGGGGTTTCACAGTGTATCACGATCCTGCCAGGTGTGTATGGGGTTTCACAGTGTATCTGGATCCAGCCAGGTGCGTATGGGGTTTCACAGTGTATCAGGATCCTGCCAGGTGTGTATGGGGTTTCATGATGTATCAGGATCCTGCCAGGTGTGTATGGGGTTTCACAGTGTATCACGATCCTGCCAGGTGTGTATGGGGTTTCACAGTGTATCTGGATCCAGCCAGGTGCGTATGGGGTTTCACAGTGTATCAGGATCCTGCCAGGTGTGTATGGGGTTTCATGATGTATCAGGATCCTGCCAGGTGTGTATGGGGTTTCACAGTGTATCACGATCCTGCCAGGTGTGTATGGGGTTTCACAGTGTATCTGGATCCAGCCAGGTGTGTATGGGGTTTCACAGTGTATCAGGATCCAGCCAGGTGCGTATGGGGTTTCACAGTGTATCAAGATCCTGCCAGGTGTGTATGGGGTTTCACAGTGTATCAAGATCCTGCCAGGTGTGTATGGGGTTTCACAGTGTATCTGGATCCAGCCAGGTGTGTATGGGGTTTCACAGTGTATCAGGATCCTGCCAGGTGTGTATGGGGTTTCACAGTGTATCAGGATCCTGCCAGGTGCGTATGGGGTTTCACAGTGTATCAGGATCCTGCCAGGTTGCTGTGGGGTTTCACAGTGTATCAGGATCCTGCCTGGTGTGTTTGGGGTTTCACAGTATATCAGGATCATGCAAGGTGCGTATGGGGTTTCACAGTGTATCAAGATCCTGCCAGGTGTGTATGGGGTTTCACAGTGTATCTGGATCCAGCCAGGTGTGTATGGGGTTTCACAGTGTATCTGGATCCTGCCAGGTTTTTATGGGGTTTTACAGTGTTTCAGGATCCTGCCAGGTGTGTATGGGGTTTCACTGTGTATCTGGATCCTGCCAGGTGTGTATGGGGTTTCACAGTGTATCTGGATCCTGCCAGGTGTGTACGGGGTTTCACAGTGTACCTGGATCCAGCCAGGTGTGTATGGGGTTTCACAGTGTATCTGGATTCTGCCAGGTGTGTATGGGGTTTCACATTATATCACGATCCTGCCAGGTGTGTATGGGGTTTCACAGTGCATCAGGGTCCTGCCAGGTGTGTATGGGGTTTCACAGTGCATCAGGATCCTGCCAGGTGTGTACGGGGTGTTCACAGTGTATCAGGATCCTGCCAGGTGTGTACGGGATTTCAGTATATCAGGGTCCTGCCAGGTGTGTATGGGGTTTCACAGTGTATCAGGATCCTGCCAGGTGTGTATGGGGATTCACAGTGTATCAGGATCCTGCCAGGTGTGTATGGGGATTCACAGTGTATCAGGATCCTGCCAGGTGTGTATGGGGTTTCACTGTGTATCTGGATCCTGCCAGGTGTGTATGGGGTTTCACAGTGTATCTGGATCCTGCCAGGTGTCTATGGGGTTTTCACAGTGTATCAGGATCCTGCCAGGTGTGTACGGGGTTTCACAGTGGATCTGGACCATTTCAGCTGTACTTAACACTTCACAAGTGATTGCGATCAGCAGTTGGATTTGGTGAAATAATGCAACTTCCGCATATTTACAGCAAACGTCAGAAATCGTACTAATTATAACTTGAATCTACACTGAATTGTTGAGAATTGATGACAAATCCAAACGACGTTCAATTCTGTTTCCCCAGCCTTTGGCCCTCTGAGCCCAGACTCTGAGAATCTCTAAACAAATGGCTACAGTCAATCATTCTGTTTCTCTGAAGGGAAATAAAAGGTTTGAAATCTCCATGTCATCACTTACCTTTCAGGTGACTGGGTACTTCGGATAAACCTTGTGTGACGTTCATGTAATCAAATGGATCAGGACCTGTTTAAATCAATTTAATTTCATGCAATCAGATCTTTTTAATATACTCGTAAAATCTGCAATGTTTGAATCTGACATTGAATTCAGTGTGTGATTTTACTGTACCAAGTTCCTGTATTTCTCTCAGTATTTTCTCCAGCTTTGGTAACCTGTGGCGCATTTTCACAAAGGATTCCCACATCACCCTTCGGGCCCGAGAGCCTTTCTCCATCACCAGATTTAGGAGAAGTTTGGAACTGTCCGCTCGGTTTCCCTTCTCCGCGAGCTCAGTGACTTTCTATAAAGAATAATAATGAATATATTGAGGAGCGGAGTGAAAGACAAACACTGAGAATGAGAAGGAAAGGATTTGCTCAGTGATGGGAGCTCCCAGTTGATTTGTGCACAGAAAGCAATCACTGGGACAGGTACAGGTTTAATCTGAACAGGTGCACAATATTCTGTAAAAACTTGATTAACTCCTGTCATGAAACTAAAATAAAAATCAGAAATATAGTTCCTGGAGAGCGAGGAATCACTGACAATCTGCTGTAGTTTTAATGGGATTAGTTTTCTCTGTTCTTCAGTGTCTAACACGACATCAGATAGCTGCAACTGACCGCTACTTCGGGATGTAGCGCATGCGCATCTAACCGCGGTTAACCTGAAGATGCGGTCAGTCCTTCATTGCTCTGACACTGGCTGTGCTGTGGACGAGGATGTCCCATCCGAAGAATCTCAAGTGTCACGTGGGAGCTGAACACTCTGCGGCCTTGACATGGATTCCTTGGTTTAAATGCTGTATGTATCGCTTGAGGCTTGTACGAATTGCTAGATCATTATTATGGGTTATTAAATATAACGTTTGATAACACAAAATGTAGAGTATTGCCCAGAAATGTCCTGTTCGCCAGAAGCAGGACAAACTCAATCCAGATATTTACTGTCCTATCAACATACTCTTGATCGTTAGCAAATTGACGGAATGAGACGTCAAAAGTACTGTCAAGCAGCAGTTACTCAGCAATAAGCAGCTCACCCGTGATTATTTTAGTTTCCACAAGGAGCAATTGGCTCCAGACCTTATTACAGCCTTGGTCCAAACATGGACAAAAGAGCTGAATTTTGGAGGTGAGTGACTGCCCTTGACATCAAGGCAGCATTTTACCGAGTAGGGTTGAGAAAAAGCTGGAAGAATTGACTAAGTTTTAAGGAGGAAATGAAGGTGGATAGGAGGAGGGATCTAGTGAGTGAGTGCCAGAGCGTAGGGCCAAAGACAAATGAACGCTCAACTACCACTGGTAAGCGGAATGTCGAGGGCTGCACAAGAGGCCAGAGTTCGAGGAACAGACAATCCTAGGCTTGCGGAAGATTACTGTGCTGGAGGTAGATACAGAGATAGTAAAGGGCTAGGCCATGAAGGGATTGAAATTGCAGGATGGACATTTTAAACAGAAGACATTCGAGGACCGGAAGCGAGCACACGAGTGTTGGTTAACGGGATCTGCGGCGGGACAGGGTACAAGCAGAGTTCTGGATGGACTGAAGTTTACCGAGAGCTGAGGAAGTAAGGTTTGCCAGAGGAGCGTTATAATGATCCAGGATAAAGGTGACACACGCACGGATGTGGGTTTCAGCAGGAGATGGGCTGAGATAGGAATGGAGACGGACAATGTTATGAAGGTGGAAATACGTGGTATTTGTGATGGAGAGGACATGGGGTCGAAAGCTCAGTTCTAGAGCAAATATGACGCCGAGGTTGCGAACAGTCAAGTTCAGCATCAGGGAGTGGCCCATGAGGACGGATGGAATCAAGTGGTGAGAAGACGGAGTTTGTGCTGCTGATAGTAGATGATGATTCAGTCTTCCCAATATTTAACTGGAAAAAAATTAAAACTAAAGAAACGGCATGATCTAAAGAAAAACACAGCTGCTAACCAGTAAAAGAATATTAAAAAATGTAGCTACCAATGTTTCATCTCAGTCAGTCTCTCCATAATCAAACAACCACCCAATCTATTCATTAAAGTTAGCCGACAGTAAATTACAGACTGAATGAGCTCAATTTCCCGATGTTCTCCCGGGGAGTGAAGTTCCATTACAAGAGCACAGGGGTAGTAAATTACAGAATTAATTAGCTCAATTTCCTGATGTTCTCTGGGGTCACAAATTTAAGTTGTATAAAGCTGATCTAGGTTAGATGTCAGGAGGTGATTCTTTTCCCAGAGAATAGTGGACCTCTGAAACAGGCTGCCTTCTCGTGCGGTGGATCCCGATTTGCTGAAATCCTTCAAGCGAGAACTGGACCTGTTTCTGGCTGGGGCGGCGATAACCTCTTACAGAAGGTAGGTAATGCAGGGAATTTCGGGTCAGAGTGATCTCTTGGACTAGTTTCGATCGCCTAGATGGGTCGGAGAGGAATTTCCCAGATTTGTTTTCCAAAATTGTCCTGGCTTATTATCTGTTTATTTTGCCTCTCCCAGGAGATCACATGGTTTCGGGTGGGGTCGAGTGCATATGTTGTAATGCACAAGGTACCGCAATTGGATGGGACAGGCTGGACGGACCAGATGGTTTTTACCTGTCCATCATTGTTCGTATGTTCGAGTGAAGTTCCCCACCAAGAGCACAGGCCCAGGAAATGACAGACTGAATGAGCTCAATCTCATATTCCTCCTGGAGAGTGACGTTCCCCACCAAGAGCACAGGACCAGGAAATGACAGACTGAATGAGCTCAATCTCATATTCCTCCTGGAGAGTGACGTTCCCCACCAAGAGCACAGGACCAGGAAATGACAGACTGAATGAGCTCAATCTCATATTCCTCCTGGAGAGTGACGTTCCCCACCAAGAGCACAGGGGCAGAAGATTTCCTCTTATGCACAGTTTTCACCTCTTCCTATCATGGTTTCAGATTCACAATATTTGCAGTTTGATCCTTTATTCCCCTATTTGCCTGTTTCAATTCCATAACATTCTATGATTCTAAAATCTGATATTCTGTCAGTTCTGTTATGTTAGAATAAATTAAACTCAATCTGTGTCTCTCCCACTTACGTGATATTCTTGTCCACTGAAATGGTCCTCGCCCGTTAACCAGAGACCGAGTCCCTCCACACCCTCTTCAATCGCCTGTTCCAGTCTGTCCCGGTAGAATTTCGTCAACTGGAACAGCTGGTAATCGTCGCACTTTGTCAAGAACCCAGTGATTGTCGAGTTCGGCTCTGTGAACACAAATGGAGAAAACTAAACACATCCAGGCGGCTACATTTCCTCTTATACTAAACGGCTGAAGCCTCCTGTGAGCCACATTATCAAACATCTTCTGAAAACCCATGTACACCGCATGTGCTACATTACATCGCGCTGTAGAGTCAATTCTTTAAAAACGTGAGCAAATTTGTCAAACACTACTCGGCTTCAGCTAATTCGTTCCAGTCTCCACTAATCATACGTTTATCTCTAAATTACATAGAAGTATGTAGAATTTACAGCAAAGAAACAGGCCACTGGTAGCAAAGGAGCTATGCCGGTGGTTATACTCCACACGAGCCTACTCCCACCTTATTATCTCATCTCTGACTGACTTTAACAGCCTGGAGTGCATTATCTCTGGTCCCAGTGATTTATCCACGCTGCCTATTTTTTTCAGATCCAAATCTTTCTTTAGCTATAGTCCCAAATCCTGACTTAGAACACCAACATTCTCATTCCACTGAAATGTTTGCAACTCAATGACATATTTACTATCTCTCCAAACAACTATATCCTCCACAGCTAGTTTCCACCTTCATCACCAGGAGTCCTACAATCTGGCATTATTCTTCACTTTTGCTAAAATCTGACCCTTTTTATATTAGCTGCTGGCCTTGTCCCGTATTCCCCTTTGCCCCCTCTATTCTCCCACTCACCTTCCTATTACAATTCCTGCAACCTTCATGTGTTTCTTTACTGTTGTTACCCCTGGCTTTATTTTGCGATAGATACGAATGCCAGTATTAACGTCCTGTTGTTCTTGTACAGGTCCATGCACTGTCTGCGGATCTTCCCCTCTATCTCCTCTCTGCTTCACGGCCAGCAATGTCCACCGAGAATTGTGCTATTTCCCTTCCTATTCCTCAACTACTTTCGTACATATGGATTCTATCTTAACATATCTCCCGGAAACATCCTTCTGTTCTGACACCGTCATAGAACTCTTTATTATTAGTGGCACCCACAATTTTTTTTTACTGCTCTCAAAATATTATGAACAGGAATGTTTGGCTCCGAATTCTGTGAAAATCCAGGCCCTGTCTTATGGATAAAATACTCACATCTCACATGCCTCTAACATTCCATATGTGTTTGAAATGATTTGCACATCCACCGGCAAAGCGCTCAATCCAATCTCCATTTCTTTTGAATATTTACCAGTTTTCATTCTTCTTTTCTTTTAATACTTGAACAGCTTTTTCCGTTTTCCCTGGTAATAACTTTCACTATTTCATAAATCTTCTGTTCCTGCTCTAACAGTTTTAATAATTCCGCTCTCTGGTCTCAGATCCGGATATTTCCAAACTTCCATATCAGCTTTTCACTGCTCCATTCATTTTTCTGCAAAACCTTCGTAGGTGGTCGGTTCAGATCCCGTCCGTCCTTCACTTCTCTCTGAACTCACTCTAGTGCCCCAAGAACGTGAACCCTTCCCTCCCGCTCCAGTCCTGCCGCCGCACATTGACCTGCTTCATGTTACGCTCCTGAAGCGGCCCAGTGTAAAACAATCTGCAGATCACCACCTTCAATTACACAGAATATACAGCACAGAAACAGCTCATTTGGCCCATATAGTCTGTGCTGGTGTTTACACACCACACGATTCACCTCCAATTCTATCTACGTCATCTCAGCCTTTCAGCATATCTTTATATCAGTCTTTCTCTCATGTACTCGTCTAGTTTCCTTTTGAAAGCATCTAAGCTATTTACCTCAATCACTTCCTGTGTTAGCGAATTCCACACTCTAAGCACCCTTTGAGGGAAGAAATTTCTCCTTATTTCCTCATTGGATATATTATTAACTGTCTTGTATTTATGGCCCCTAGTTTTGAATTGTCCCACAAATGGAAACATTCACTCCACATCTACGCTGTCCCCCCAATTCATAATATTAAAACCTTCCATCAGGTCGCACATAATATCTTTTTCTAAAGGAAGGTCCTGATTTGTTCAATATTTCCCGACAGCTGGAACCTCTCAGTTCTAGGACCATCCTTTTAATTTTTTCTGCACTTTATTCAGTGCTTCAATGTTATTTTTTTATATTATGGAGACCAGAAATGTGCCCTGTACTCGAAGTACTGCCTGATTCTTAACAAGTTTTAAATAACTTCAATGATTTTGAACTCTATACCCCTAGAAATAAATCCAGTGCTTTGTTGGGTATCTAATTGCTTTGCTAACCTGCGATGCTGTTTTTAATGAGTTGTTCACCTGTATTCTTAGTTATCTTTCCATTCTATCCCATTCACTTTTATTTTCTAAGGTACAGGTGATGTTTCTATTTTTCCTACCAAAGTGCATCACCTCAGTTTTATCTATTTTCAATTTCATTTGCCACTTAACTATCCCATCTGCAATATTTCGAATGTGTTCTTGTACTGAGGGCTTGTTTTTAGTCTAGTGCACAAGTCTTAAAAATTCCCTTCATAAACGTCTTTCTATCTATGTTATCGGTTCCGACCATGGCTACTTTCTGCTCTCTTTTCCTTTCCAGAGATGGCCCCACCCGTTCAATCATGTTCGTCCCTCTGGCACCAGGGAGGAAACTTACCATTCAGGACCTGCTTAGGGCTGCAGAAGAGTCTGTCTATTCCCCTGACTACAGAATCTCACACCATTATCGCTCTCCTATTCCTGCCTCTCACCCGCGCCAATCTCATGGTGGTCTCCTGCTCCCTGGAGTCACACTGTTGCTCAAGAAAACCCTCCTCAAAGTCACAGTCTCTCTCCACCTTACAGCCCCCAATACCAGGGATCTATTGGACTGTTCCAGTACTCAGGGGCTCTCTCCACCTCTGACTGCGATCCTCTGAGTCACTGTCTCTCTCCACCTTACAGTCCCCAATACCAGGGATCTATTGGACTGTTCCAGTACTGGGGGTTCCCTCCACCTCTGACTGCGATCCTCTGAGTCACTGTCTCTCTCCACCTTACAGTCCCCAATACCAGGTATCTATTGGACTGTTCCAGTACTCAGGCTCACTCCACCTCTGACTGCGATCCTCTGAGTCACTGTCTCTCTCCACCTTACAGTCCCCAATACCAGGTATCTATTGGACTGTTCCAGTACTCAGGGGCTCCCTCCACCTCTGACTGCGATCCTCTGAGTCACTGTCTCTCTCCACCTTACAGTCCCCAATACCAGGTATCTATTGGACTGTTCCAGTACTCAGGGGCTCCCTCCACCTCTGACTGCGATCCTCTGAGTCACTGTCTCTCTCCACCTTACAGTCCCCAATACCAGGTATCTATTGGACTGTTCCAGTACTCAGGGGCTCCCTCCACCTCTGACTGCGATCCTCTGAGTCACTGTCTCTCTCCACCTTACAGTCCCCAATACCAGGTATCTATTGGACTGTTCCAGTACTCAGGCTCACTCCACCTCTGACTGCGGTGCCCCTCTAGATAGTCACTTCCCTCTTTCCACTAAGCCACTGTCCTGTTCCCTCATCCTGTGTGAGCTGTTGGTTCTTGCTCGAGATCTGGACCCTCTGTCAGGACGGAAATAATACTTTAAAGAATGTTATGAACCTACCTATGTTCATTCTCATTCTTGTTGAAGATGTTTGACCTTCTACCTTGTTTGAAGCTTCAGCCATTGTGGTGGCAGGCGTCCCCAGTATCTTATTCCCTGTAATAAATGTAAATTTAATGTTTATATCTAACTCTCCTGTTAATAAGAGAAGGAGAACGTTGCCTTGTTAAACATGATATCAAGTCCCTCCTCCCCCATCAGTACAACAGCTCTTAGCTCTGGAATCGAGCATTTCCCGAGTGTTACGATTAACTCTCCACATCAGGTGTGACACAGACAGCTGCCCAGTGAAATCCAGTGAGTCCCGCTGATCTCCACAACCGAGTTTCTGACGGGCTACCTTCGGCCGAGACTCCGCACTGGGAGCGCCGATTGGTGAGAATCACTCACACAGTGCAGGCCAAAACCAGCCTTATTCCTGAGGTGGAGAATATTCTGTGGGAAGGAGCGTCTGATCATTGATGAATTCAATGATCCTTCACTTGGTTTTACATAGTCTAGTGCTATTGGATTATTTTTATTCACAGTTTGTGTTGAATGTTTTTGATTAAGATTTGATATTAAATGACGTTGTTTAATGAATATGATTTCTATCCACACACACAATATATAGTTGGGTCTGATCGCTCTGCTCTCTATTGGCAGTGACATTGTCGGTGTGTTCATGGAGGTGTGTCCTGGCTGGTGCTTCTATTTGAATATATTGACCATATCTCTCGTGGTGTCAGCACCTGAATAATGAGCACTGCAGGAGGTGAGGACATTTTCCGCTGCTATACTAATATTAACACTAATGTAGAATGTTTGAATCATGTAACTTTAAACAGTGAGATAATGCTCAAGATTGATTTGTGGAATATCTTTAGGGGTCTTGCAATCTCAGAAATGACCATAATTATACAAGTGGTAGATTTGCCTGCTGTTTTATAATCACAATTCTCTACTTGTGCGCGTGTCTCGCTGTGTGTTTCCAAACACGTGCTTCCAATCAAACTCTGAGTCAGCATCCTTTCCTTTCCCCACTGTGGAAATGTAAAGCGATTCAGTCTCGGATCAGTAATTCCTCCAAACTGTAATTGAAGTTATTCTCCGGCATTAAATTATAACCAAGTTTGAGACCTTGTAAGATTCAGTTACCTGCTGTGTCACTCACGCTGACACTGGAACAATAAACACACAGCAACAACAACTTGCATTTCCATCGAAACACATCGCAAGGTGCTTCACAGAAGCCAAGTACGACAACAGATGGGCTCAGACTAAAGGGGGTAGAAGGAGGATTGGTCAGAAGGTTGACACCCCAAGTCCCAACCGAGCACACCAATGGCCAAGCCCCACAATAACCCCCACCGCACCGACCCAGCACCTCCCCCCAAACCACCGGCACAGCCCCCCCCCCCCCACCACCGGCACTGCCCCGCCCCGCCCTCACCACCGCCGGCACTGCCCCGCCCCCCACCGACACAGCCCAGCCGCCCCCCCACCGAAACAGCCCCGCCCCCTCCACCGAAACAGCCCCGCCCCCCCACCGAAACAGCCCCGCCCCCCCACCGAAACAGCCCCGCCCCCCCACCGAAACAGCCCCGCCCCCCCACCGAAACAGCCCCGCCCCCCCACCGAAACAGCCCCGCCCCCCACCGAAACAGCCCCGCCCCTCCCACCGAAACAGCCCCGCCCCCCACCGAAACAGCCCCGCCCCCCCCCACCGCCCCGCCCCCCCACCGAAATTGCCCCGCCCCCCAACCGAAACAGCCCCGCCCCCCCACCGAAACAGCCCCGCCCCCCCCACCGAAACAGCCCCCCCCCACCGAAACAGCCCCCCCCACCGAAACAGCCCCGCCCCCCCACCGAAACAGCCCCGCCCCCCCACCGAAACAGCCCCGCCCCCCCCACCGACACAGCCCCGCCCCCCCCACCGAAACAGCCCAGCCCCGCCCCGCCCCCCCACCGAAACAGCCCCGCCCCCCCCACCGAAACAGCCCAGCCCCGCCCCGCCCCCCCACCGAAACAGCCCAGCCCCGCCCCGCCCCCACCACCGAAACAGCCCCGCCCCCCCCCCACCGAAACAGCTCCGCCCCGCCCCCCACTGACCCAGCTCCGCACCCGAATCACAATTTGGAAATTTTCCGTGAACGAGAACCCCAACGTGTTTAATATTTGATCAGAGTTAAAGGATTTCAGGGCAGGTGGTGGGAAAAACCATGAGGCAGCAATTGCCACTGGAGATATTCGCGGTAGAGCATTTCACCCATTCAGATCACCTTGCTCTGGAATTTTCTTATTTGAAGTGGATAAACCTTGAGCTATAATAGCACCGAGACGATTCTCACAGTAAAGTGTGATGTGTTTATCCTCCAACATCATTATCAGCAATTTCTGGGCTGCAGCTTCCTGCTGCTTGAGAGATACTGAAACCAACCAAACTCAGTCTGAGTTTCTGCCACTTACCCGATGTTGTAATCCACTGAGTTCTTCCTCTTAGATTAACCCCACCATGACACCGTCCAGCCCTTCTTCATCGCCTGTGCCAGTCTGTCCCGGGAGAATTTCACCAGTTTGTAGAGCTGGTCATCATCACTAGGGCATCTCAATGAGTGTGACATTTGGAGCTGTGAATAGAAGTTGTAAATAGTCGTGGACAGTTCACTTCAGGAATTGAAACTGAAGGGTCACTGATTTTGATGAGAGGTTACAGCAAAAATAGACTCAGTACAGTCAGAACATGGTGTTGGTGAAACGTGAAACATTGTAAATGTCCTCAGTGGGTTTTTTTTAAATCAATGTTAGACATGGCGGTAATTATAGAAAGAAAGAATTGCATTTCTATAGCGCCTTTCACGACCTCAGGGCGTTCCAAAAGGCTTTACAGCCAATTAAGTACTTTTGAGGTGTAGTCACTGTTGTAATGTAGGAAAACTTCAGTCACCTGGTGAAAAACAGGAGGTAGCGAATTGGCACCGATTTTACACCCCAGGCGATGTTTTTGTTTCTCATTTACTTTTATTTAACAAGGGGGTAGATCTTGACTTCATGCGATTGTGTAAAACAGGTGACAGTGAGTCGGCAGCCCGTTTTACATCACTCCCAATATGCATTACCATTGAAGTGACAAGTGATGTTCCCTAGGGCTCAGTTCTGGGGCCTCAACTTCTCATCATATTTATTAATGTCTGGGATGAAGGAAGAGAGAGTTTTATATCCAAACTCACGGATGACCCTCCGTTCAGGGGACAGTAAGTAGTGCGGACCGGAGCACACAGCTGTAAAGGGACATTGAGAGAGTAATTGAGAGGAAACACTGCGGCAAATGGAGTTAAATGTGGGCAAGTCTCAGCTCACCCACTTTGGACCCAGGAAAGATAAATCGGAGTATTTCTAAATGGTGAGAAAGCAGGAACTGTCGGAAAAGCCAGTACACAGATACAAAAGACAATTTAAAAAGCTAATGGAGTGTTTATCTCAGTGGGGCAGGTGGACTGTCTCTCGGTGCGGGTTATGATACAGCCGGCAGAGTCTTGGATGAGCTTCTGTTTATGGAAAGTGGAAGATGGGAGGCCGGCCAGGAGAATATTGGAACCGTCGAGACCGGAGGTAACAGAAGACAGGTGATGGTTTCAGCAGCAGAATAGCAGAGGCAGAGGACGGAGACGGGTGATATTATAAAGAAACATAGAAGATAGGAGCAGGAGTAGGCCATTCGGCCCCTCGAGCCTGCTCCGCCATTCGATGAGATCATGGCTGATCATCCAAACTCAGTACCCTGTACCTGCCTTCTCCCCATATCCCTTGATACCTTTAGCTTTAAGAAATATATCTAACTCATTCTTGAATATATTTAATGACTTGGCCTCAACTACCTTCTGTGGTAGAGAATTCCACAGGTTCACCACTCTCTGGGTGAAGACATTATTCCTCATTTCTGTCCTAAATGGCTTACCCCTTATTCTTAAAATGAGAAGTCGCACAACACCAGGTTATAGTCCAACAGATTTATTTAATTTTACAAGCTTTCGGAGCTGTCGCTCCTTCCTCAGGTAAGTTAGCAGTGAGAGAATCTCCCAGAATTCACAATTTAAACACAGACAGAATCTATTCAAATATTTCCCTACATCAAAGACACACTAAGAGCACAGCCAAGAGAATGAGATGTGTCCCAGGGGGTCCAACGTGTCAAACCACCTGCTGGCTGCATATCCTGTCAATTTGTGTTAGTCTTTTTAAAAAAAAAAACACCTGGGAAGACCGGCCATGATGTCAAGTCACGTTCTGTATCGTGACATGAACCCGATATCACGATTGAGGCCATCCTCATGAGTGCGGAACTTGGCTATCAGTTTCTGCTCTATGATTTTGCGCTGTCGTGTATCCCGAAGGCCGCCCTGGAGAACGCTTACCCGCAGATCCGAGGCTGAATGCCCCTGGCTGCTGAAGTGTTCCCCGACTGGGAGGGAACCCTCCTGCCTGGCGATTGTTGCGCGGTGTCCGTTCATACGTTGTCTCAGTGTCTGCATGGTCTCGCCGATGTACCATGCTCTGGAGCATCCTTTACTGCAACGTATCAGGTAGACAACGTTGGTCGAGTCACATGAGTATGTACCGTGTACCTGGTGGGTAGTGTCCTCACGTGTGATGATGGTATCTGTGTCCATGATTTGGCATGTCTTGCAGAGGTTGCCGTGGCAGGGTTGTGTGGTGTCTTGGTTGCTGTTCTCCTGAAAGATGGGTAATCTGCTGCGAACGATGGTACTTTTGAGGTTAGGCGGCTGCTTGAAGGCGAGTAGTGGAGGCGTGGGGATGGCCTCAGCAAGGTGTTCATCGTCATCGATGACATGTTGAAAGCTGCGAAGAACATGGCGTAGTTTTTCCGCTCTGGGGAAGTACTGGACGACGTAGGGTACTCTGTTGGTTGTGTCCCGTGTTCGTCTTCTGAGGAGGTCTATGCGGTTTTTCGCTGTGGCCCATCGGAACTGTCGATCGACGAGTCGAGCGTCATATCCCGTTCTTACGAGGGCGTCTTTCAGTGTCCGTAGGTGTCCATCGCGTTCCTCCTCGTCTGAGCAGATCCTGTGTATTCGCAGGGCTTGTCCATAGGGGATGGCTTCTTTAACGTGGTTAGGGTGGAAGCTGGAGAAGTGGAGCATCGTGAGGTTGTCCGTGGGCTTGCGGTAGAGTGAAGTGCTGAGGCGTCCGTCTTTGATGGAGATTCGTGTGTCCAAGAATGAAACCGATTCTGAGGAGTAGTCCATGGTGAGTTTGATGGTGGGATGGAACCTGTTGATGCTATCGTGTAGTCCTTTCAGTGATCCTTCGCCGTGGGTCCAAAGGAAGAAGATGTCGTCGATGTATCTGGTGTACAGCGTTGGTTGGAGGTCCTGTGCAGCGAAGAAGTCTTGCTCGAACTTGTGCATGAAGATGTTGGCGTATTGGGGTGCGAATTTGGTCCCCATGGCTGTTCCGTGTGTTTGGGTAAAAAAATGGTTGTCGAAGGTGAAGACATTGTGGTCAAGGATGAAGCGGATGAGTTGTAGGATGGCGTCCAGAGATTGGCTGTTGTTGGTGTTGAGTACTGAGGCTGTCGCAGCGATGCCGTCATTGTGGGGGATATTGGTGTAGAGTGCCGATACGTCCATCGTGACGAGGAGTGTTCCTGGTTCAACTGGTCCATGGGTGCTGAGTTTCTGCAAGAAGTCTGTAGTGTCGCGACAGAAGCTGGGGGTTCCCTGTACGATGGGTTTCAGGATGCCCTCGACGTACCCAGAGAGGTTCTCACACAGGGTTCCGTTGCCTGATACGATAGGACGTCCGGGTGTGTTGGCTTTGTGTATCTTTGGGAGGCAGTAAAAGTCTCCTACGCGGGGAGTACGTGGGATGAGAGCGCGTAGGATGTTTTGAAGGTCTGGATCGAAGGTCTTGATCAGTCTATTGAGTTGGCGGGTGTGTTCTTTGGTCGGATCTGCGGGTAGCTGTCTGTAGTGTTCCTGGTTGTCCAGTTGTCGGTATGCTTCTTTACAATAGTCCATTCTGTTCTGTATGACGATGGCTCCTCCTTTGTCCGCTGGTTTGATGACGATGTTGCGGTTGGTCTTGAGTGCGTGGATGCTGCTAACTTACCTGAGGAAGGAGCGACAGCTCCGAAAGCTTGTAAAATTAAATAAATCTGTTGGACTATAACCTGGTGTTGTGCGACTTCTCATTTTTGTCCACCCCAGTCCAACGCCGGCATCTCCACATCATGACCCTTATTCTTAGATTATGACCCCTGGTTCTGGACTCTCCGACCATCCGGAACATTCTTCCTGCATCTAGTTTGTCCAGACCTGTCAGAATTTTATATATTTTGAAGAGATCCCCTCTCATTCTTCTATACTCCAGTGAGTATATGCCCAATCGACCCAATCTCTCCTCATATGTCATTCCTGCCATCCCAGGTATCAGCCTTGTGAATCTTCGCTGAACTCCCTCCATGGCAAGAACATCCTTTCTCAGATAAGGCGACCAAAACTGCACACAGTACTCAAGGTGTGATCTCACCAAGGCTCTGTACAAATGCAGCAGGAGGTGGAACTAGGCTTTCTTGGTGATGGAGAAGATGTGGGGTGGAAAACTCAGCTCATAGTCAAGTAGGAAGCCGAGGATGTGCTCAGTCTGGTTCAGCCCGAGACAGAGGCCAGGGAGGGGCTGGAATCCATGACGAGCGTATGGAGTTTATGGCGGGTGGGGGGAGGGGGTGAAGACAATGGTTCGTTTTTTCCAATGTTTAATTGGAGGAAATTGTGTCTCATCCAGGATTAAATGTTCGACAAGCAGTCTGATAACACGGAGGCACTGGGTCGAGGGAGAGGGTAGTGGTTAGGTAGAGTTGGATGTCGTCAGTGCACATGTGGAAACTGACGTATTGTAGCATGCAGCTGAGAAACAGGAGTGAGCCCAGGATAGCTCCTTGGGGATTCCAGGGGCAACGGTGCGGGGCGGGAATGAGAGGCAAGAGGGCTGGAACAGGGCCAGATGCTCAAAGGAGGAGAAGTTGCCAGAGGAGTAGAGAGCCAGCCCAAGGTGTGATTTAGAGATACGGGCTACACCATCACTGCAGTGGATTGAGCGTGGTGAATGGTGGAAGGTATCGCCAGGCGGGGAAGCTTCATTGAGGGGAAAGGTGTCATCACCCCTCAGCCAGGCCTCCGTCAAGGCCATGATGGCGATGATCATCCACAATAATAACTCATTCTAGGATCCTGGAGCTGGCTCCTCCAATCGCACGGCTCCTCTTAGTTGCACAAACAGTTGATGTTGTTCCTGAACCTGGTCCCCTCTACCTTCAAAAGTGAAAGATTCCCCTGATCTCCCGCTGAAGTTATGGAGGGAGTTCGGGCACCTCGCTCGATATCTGTCCAAGTTGCTCTGAGAATTAGGCTGAGAACGCTGCACCGAATTTCACCATAGGAACCTACCAGCCTGGAGACAGGGGAGATTTCTGTTATACCATTGGGGGCTGCTTCACTCCATCACAGTTTCAATCTCCTGAACAGAACATTCTGGATTTTAACTAAGTTTGATAACAAGAAGCTGTCACTGGAATATAGGAACAGACCGGAGTGATTTATCGTACACAGCCTGTTCTGGTCTTTTATTACCCAGGACAGCACTTTAACATTTTGCTGGAGATTTTTCCACTTCAGCGCTCCTGGTGCCGGCCGGGATCACCTGTCGGGAACTGCGCTCTCTCAGCCCGCGATTTTCCCTTCACTCATTTCACTGTGACGAAAATCACAGGCTGCCAGTAGGCAATAGGGCCCCTGCTGTTGGCGGCCCATTCCTGCAGCGCCGGAGATATCGATGCCCCCTGTACTGACATGGATGTTTACAGCACAGAATGCAAACATCAGGCCATCGTGTCTGCACCGGCTCTTTACCAGAACAAAGCTAAACTAATCTCACCGTCACACGCTCTCCCATCGAGCCGTATCTTCAAATGTTTATCCAATTTCCATTAAAAGTTACAATGGTCTTTGCTGAACTGTTCCCTCCCTCCCCTTGTACCACTCCCGCTTTGTAACTCCACAATTAATCCGTCATGTATCACCGGGCGGGCTGCAGTTCCACAATACTTTATAACAGGAACAAAGTCTTATCATCGGCTTTTAACAGGGTTTGTTATCATTTTAATATTCCGCCCCCTTTTCATGGTTTGCCCGAACAGAGTGAAGATTCTTTACCAGCCCGTGTTTATCACAATGAAGGGAATTGACAGGATATTACAGAGGAAGAATTGTCACTCTGGGTAAATCAGAACAAGGGGGAGAATATTAAATTAGATCACCGACTTATCCCTGGAAATATAACTAAAGTTAACCGAGTCTCTCATCATAGCTCAGTCCCTTCATCTCAGCTCTCACCCTGAACAATTCCAGCCGGACTCCCTCCAGAGCCAATCTGTCCTTCCTGGGACAGGCGTCCCAAGCTCAACACACCGAGTTCCAGCTCACTGAACAACTGCAGTGACCTCGAGTATTGTTCAGAGCTGGAATCCAAGGTTTAGTGATTTCTGTATCTAGAGTGAACTCCGTGTGACCCTCTCCCAGTCATTCCCTATTCACGCTGTATTCCAGTCTGTAACTCTTCAATCCAGAGTGTATTGTCCCACATTGTGTTACATTAAACTCCTTCCACAATCCCACCACTGTCTGCCTGACCAGCCTAGGATTGGCGGACACTGTGGAGCCCGTGTTCCTGGTCACTCTCGCTCGACCCCTCTTAACAATAAGTGATGGTGGAGTAAACTTGAGGTCATCCAAAGCACAGCCATGGGACGACGCTGTGGCCAATCCATTCCCTGGCGGCTATCGCCATTCTCAGTGTCCGCTCGAACAGTGACCGAGGACGGTCTGTCCAATACTGGGGCCCTCGGCTCAACCTGCTCCCGTTCCCCACAACAACAACTTGTATTTATATAGCGCTTCTGACACAGTGAAACGTCCCAAGGCGCTGCACAGGAGTTTTATAAGACAACAATTTGAAACCGAGCCACATAAGGCTAAATTGGGGCAGGTGACCAAAAGCTTGGTCAAAGAGTTAGGTTTTAAGGAGCGTCTTAAAAGAGGAAAGAGAGGTAGAGAGGCGGAGAGGTTTAGGCAGGGAATTCCAGAGCTTAGGGCCGAGGCAAAAGGCGGCAAGGCCACTGATGGTTGAGCGATTATAATCAGGGATGCTCAAGGGAGCAGAATTTGAAAAGTGCAGATATGTGGGGGTCTGAAGGAGATTACAGAGATAGTGAGGGGCGAGGTAATGGAGGGATTTGCAAAGAAGGATGCGAATTTTGAAATGGAGCCTTTGCTTAACGGGAGCCAATGTCGATCAGCGAGCACAGGGGTGATGGCTTTAAACGGGAAGAGTAAAGAATCAATGCAGAGTGAGACAGAATACAGGTTCAGAGCTCCATTCACATTACCCTGGTCCCCGGGATTCTCCGTCTCTCTGCAAGCTCCGTCTGTGGAGAGTCACTGCAGCCAATGGCTGGTTTTCATGGAGCGAGTCACAGTTTGATCATTTGAGCTGATTCTTGTTGTTGAGATTTGTGCCCGTGTTTCACGCTCTGGTGAAAAGCTGGTTTCTGCTCGCAGGTTGTTTTACATCTGAAGAATTTCTATTTTTAGAAAGAGGAGCGGAGTTTCTGGTTAAAAAACAATCGAGCCGGTTTGACAAGTCCTCGCCCCGTTTAACTGTGGATAAAGTGAGTTAGAAACATTTCTTTATCACTTCCTGTTCAGTCAGTGCAGCAAAACAGACCCAGCGTTAGACACCAATTGTCCCATTTCCATCTGGAATATTGTGGAAAGTCCCACCGATCGCCTGATGTTTGGAGATTGAGCCAAACACCCGAGAGCGCTTTCATGAGCGGAGGTGCTGAGGACCGAGTGAGGGGATGGGCGCGGCTACACTGTGTGGGTGGCGAGCGCCAGAGTTCCTCAACCTGGTCCCCTTCACCTTCAAAACTGAGAGCGTCCCCCAAAAGACGCAGTGTGTGAACACAGTGTGTGTGGTGGTGAAGATCCTCAGAGAGGAAGAGGGGTCCAGGGTCCGCCGCAGGCTCAGCTGCCGAGGATGGGGTAACACTCTGATTCATCTCACTCCATCACTCTGAAGATTGAGAAGGGCGGTGCAGAACAGGAGCGGGCTGGTCCCCGGGCCCCTCGCTGTTAAACAGAGCCTCTGCCCTGTGTCACTGTCCGAGCGCTCACTGAGAGAATGGCTAGAGCCGGGGGGAGAGGGCCCGGGAAACATCATCTCCCCGGGAGACACCGGCTTTAAACAGGGAGATTAAAGTTAGACCCTGGACACAGGCTGCACCGGGAGACAGCGGCTTTAAACAGGGAGATTAAAGTTAGACCCTGGACACAGGCTGCACCGGGAGACAGCGGCTTTAAACAGGGAGATTAAAGTTAGACCCTGGACACAGGCTGCACCGGGAGACAGCGGCTTTAAACAGGGAGATTAAAGTTAGTCCCTGGACACAGGCTGCACCGGGAGACAGCGGCTTTAAACAGGGAGATTAAAGTTAGTCCCTGGACACAAGCTGCACCGGGAGGCACCGGCTTTAAACAGGGAGATTAAAATTAGACCCTGGACACAGGCTGCACCGGGAGACAGCGGCTTAAAACAGGGAGATTAAAGTTAGACCCTGGACAAAGCCTGCACCGGGAGACAGCGGCTTTAAACAGGGAGATTAAAGTTAGACCCTGGACACAGGCTGCACCGGGAGACAGCGGCTTAAAACAGGGAGATTAAAGTTAGACCCTGGACACAGGCTGCACCGGGAGACACCGGCTTTAAACAGGGAGATTAAAGTTAGACCCTGGACACAGGCTGCACCGGGAGACATAGGCTTAAAACAGGGAGATTAAAGTTAGACCCTGGACACAGGCTGCACCGGGAGACAGCGGCTTTAAACAGGGAGATTAAAGTTAGTCCCTGGACACAAGCTGCACCGGGAGGCACCGGCTTTAAACAGGGAGATTAAAATTAGACCCTGGACACAGGCTGCACCGGGAGACAGCGGCTTAAAACAGGGAGATTAAAGTTAGACCCTGGACAAAGCCTGCACCGGGAGACAGCGGCTTTAAACAGGGAGATTAAAGTTAGACCCTGGACACAGGCTGCACCGGGAGACACCGGCTTTAAACAGGGAGATTAAAGTTAGACCCTGGACACAGGCTGCACCGGGAGACACCGGCTTTAAACAGTGAGATTAAAGTTAGAGACTGGACACAGGCTGCAAACTACATGAACCTTACCTGGAACCACAGATTCTCCCTTCCCGTGTGCAGCCTGTCAGTTCTGTCTTTGTAAACTCTTAGCCACCAATCAGGAGGCTGTTCCTGGTTTTCTTCCTGCCAATCACAGTTTGGTAATTGGAGCTGATCCTTGTTATTTGAGATTTGAGCCAATCTCCGCCCTCTGACTGGAAGCTGCTGTTCCAAAATACTCATCCAACCGGTTTGACAACTCGTTTAAACATGGACAAAGTTAGTTAGAAACAATTATTTGTGAAGTATTATTCCAATATAAGAGACCCAGCTGTAGGAATGAATTGTAACGCCTCTAACTGGGACTTGTCTGGTGTTTCAGTGCGGGGAGGGCGAGCCGCCTCGAAGAGCCAACACATTGACCATGTAACTGCTGAATGAAGGTGTCCTTGAATGGGGAGGAAATTATGATTTACAGCCCAGTAACATTACCACTAGGCTGCCGTCCTCCCGAATGTCAGAAACCCGCCCATACCGAGTGTCAGTACTGAGATGGCGGAATCGCTCCCAGTGCGGCTGAGCCGGACTCACCGCTCAGTGAATCCCTCACTCTGTCAGTGCTGGTACAGGTCGCACTCCTGCAGTATTAACAGTGAGCCTTATCTCACAGCACTGGTGAATCCCTCACTCTGTCAGTGCTGGTACTGGAACCACTCCTGCAGTATTAACAGTGAGCCTTATCTCACAGCACTGGTGAATCCCTCACTCTGTCAGTGTTGGTACTGGTCCCTCTCCTGCAGTATTAACAGTGATCCTTACCTCACAGCACTGGTGAATCCCTCACTCTGTCAGTGCTGGTACAGGTCCCACTCCTGCAGTATTACCAGTGAGACTTATTTCACAGCACTGGTGAATCCCTCACTCTGTCAGTGCTGGTACTGGTCGCACTCCTGCAGTATTAACAGTGAGCCTTATCTCACAGCACTGGTGAATCCCTCACTCTGTATCTAACCCCTGCTGTACCTTCCCTGGGATGTTTGATGGGCCAGTGTAGAGGGAGCTTTACTCTGTATTTAACCCGTGCTGTACCTGCCCTGGGAGTGTTTGATGGGACAGTGTAGAGGGAGCTTTACTCTGTATAGAACCCGTGCTGTACCAGCCCTGGGAGTGTTTGATGGAATACTGTCGATGGAGTTTTACTCTGTATCAAACCCATGCTGTACCTGCCTGGGGAGTATTTGATGGGACAGTATAGAGCGAGTTTTACTCTGTATCTAAACCGTGCCGTACCTGCCCTGGGAGTGTTTGATGGGACAGTGTAGAGGGAGCTTTACACTGTATCTAACCCGTGGTGTACCTGCCCTAGGAGTGTTTGACGGGACAGTGTAGAGGGAGCTTTACTCTGTATCTAACCCGTGCTGTACCTGCCCTGGGAGTGTTTGATGGTATATTGTAGAGGGAGCTTTACACTGTATCTAACCCGTGCTGTACCTGCCCTAGGAGTGTTTGATGGGACAAAGTAGAGGGAGCTTTACTCTGTATTTAACCCGTGCTGTACCTGCCCTGGGAGTGTTTGATGGGACAGTGTAGAGGGAGCTTTACTCTGTATCTAACCTGTGCTGTACCTGCACTGGGGATGTTTGATGGGACAGGGTATCAGGAAATGTTAATCCTTATGTCTAGAGGTCTAGAATATAGAGGGGAGGTAGTTTTGCTCCAGCTGTTCAAAGCCCTGGTACTTAAGAACATAAGAACATAAGAAATAGGAGCAGGAGTAGGCCAATTGGCCCCTCGAGCCTGCTCCGCCATTCAATAAGATCATGGCTGATCTGATCCTAACCGCCAATCTACTATCACAGAACCATCTCCTGAACCTAACAGAATTGGACACACGAAATAGGAGCAGAATCAGGCTACACGGCCCCTGGGCCCGCTACGCTACCCATAGGGCCATGACCGATCCGAACCAAGACTCATGTCCAAATTCCTGCCCGCTCCCCGTAACCCTTAATTCCCTTTACTTCTAGGAAACTGTCTATTTCTGTTTTAAATTTATGTAATGATGTAGCTTCTACAGCTTTTTGGGGCAGCATATTCCATGGACCTACCACCCTCTGAGTGAAATAGTTCCTTCTCATCTCAGTTTTGAAAGAGCAGCCCCTTATTCTAAGACTATGCCCCCTAGTTCTAGTTTCACCCATCATCGGGAACATCCTCCCTGCATCCACCCGATCAAACCCCTTCACAATCTTATATGTTTCAATAAGATCGCCTCTCATTCTTCTGAACTCCAATGAGTAGAGTCCCAATCTACCCAACCTCTCCTCATATGTCCATCCCCTCATCCCCGGGATTAACCGAGTGAACCTTGTTTGTACTGACTCGAGAGCAAGTATGTCTTTTCTTAAGTATGGACACCAAAACTGTATGCAGTATTCCAGGTGCGGTCTCACCAATACCTTGTACAACTGAAGCAATACCTCCCTATTTTTATATTCTATCCCCTTAGCAATGAAAGCCAACATTCCATTGGCCTTCTTAATCACTTGCTGTACCTGCATACTACCCTTTTGAGTTTCGTGCACCAGGACCCCCAGATCCCTTTGTACTTCAGTACTTTCCAGTTTCTTGCCATTTAGATAATAACTTGCTCTACTATTTTTCCTGCCTAAGTGCATAACCTCACACTTTCCAGTATTGTATTCCATCTGCCAAATCTCTGCCCACTTACTTAGCCTGTCTATGTCCCCTTGCAGATTTTTTATGTCCTCCTCACTCACTACTTTCCCTCCCATCTTAGTATCATCTGCAAACTTTGATATGTTACACTCGGTCCCCTCCTCCAAATCATTAATATAGATTGTAAAGAGTTGGGGACCCAGCACTGACCCCTGCGGAACACCACTAGTTACTGATTGCCAGTCTGAGAATGAACCATTTATCCCAACTCTCTGCCTTCTGTTAGATAGCCAATCCTCTATCCATGGCCCAATCCCGTGATTTTTTATCTTAAGCAATAATCTTTTGTGTGGCACCTTGTCAAATGCCTTTTGGAAGTCTAAATACACCACATCCACTGGTTCCCCTTTATCCACCCTGTGTGTTACTTCCTCAAAGAACTCCAGCAAATTTGTCAAACATGACTTCCCCTTCATAAAACCATGCTGACTTTGTCCTATTAAATTATGATTATCCAAATGTCCCGTTACTGTCTCCTTAATAATGGACTCCAAAATTTTACCTACCACAGATGTTAGGCTAACCGGTCTATAGTTTCCAGTCTTCTGTCTACTGCCCTTTTTAAATAAGGGTGTTACATTAGCAGTTTTCCAGTCTGCCGGGATCTTTGCTGAGTCCAGGGAGTTTTGGAAAATTATTACCAATGCATCCACAATCCCTACTGCCACTTCCCTCAAGACCCTAGGATGTAAGCCATCAGGTCCAGGTGATTTATCCGCCTTGAGTCCCATTATTTTACCGAGTAGCACTTCCTTAGTGATTTTGATCGTGTTTAGCTCCTCCCCCCCTATAGCCCCCTGTTTGTCCAGTGTTGGGATATTCTTAGTGTCCTCTACTGTAAAGACTGATACAAAATATTCATTCAGTGTATTTGCCATCTTCATATTTCCCACCATTAATTTCCCGGTCTCATCCTCTAAGGGACCAACATTTACTTTAGCCACCCTTTTTCTTTTTATATAACTATAAAAACTCTTACTATCTGTTTTTATATTTTTTGCTAATTTACTTTCATAATCTATCTTCCCTTTCTTAATCAATCTTTTTGTTATTTTTTGCTGTCTTTTAAAGTTTTCCCAATCCTCTATCCTCCCACTAGATTTGGCTACCTTAAAAGCCCTTGTTTTTAGTCGAATATTATCCTTAATTTCTTTACTTAGCCACGGATGACTGTCTTTTCTTTTACACCCTTTTCTTCTCAGTGGAATATATATTTTTTGGAAGTTGTAAAATAACTCCTTATATGTACACCACTGATCATGTATCGTTTTACCCTTTAATCTATTTTCCCAATCCACTCTACTCAATTCTGCTCGCATACCTTCATAGTCTCCTTTATTCAAGCTTAGCACGCTTGTTTGAGATCCAACCTTCTCACCCTCTAATTGAATATGGAATTCAACCATGTTATGGTCACTCATTCCAAGGGGATCCTTTACTAGGACATTTTTAATTAGTCCTGTCTCGTTACACAGGACCAGATCTAAGGTTGCTTGCCCCCTGGTCGGTTCAGTTACATACTGCTCAAGAAACCCATCCCTAATACACTCAATGAACTCATCTTCAAGGCAGCCCTGCCCAAGTTGATTTGTCCAATTAATATGATAGTTAAAATCCCCCATAATTAAAGATGTTCCCTTATTACAAGCCTCAACTATTTCCTGATTGATACTCCGTCCAACAGAGTTGCAACTGTTCGGAGGCCTATAGACTACGCCCACTAGTGTTTTTTTCCCCTTATTATTCCTTATCGCCACCCAAACTCTTTCATTATCCTGATCTTTTGACCCAATATCATTTCTCTGTATTACAGTGATTCCTTCCTTTATTAACATAGCCACCCCACCTCCTCTTCCTTCCTGCCTGTCCTTCCTGATCGTTAAATAACCTGGTATGTTTAATTCCCAGGCATTGTCACCTTGCAACCATGTTTCTGTAATGGCCACAAGATCATACCCATATGTAGTTATTTGTGCCATTAACTCATCTATTTTGTTACGAATGCTACATGCATTCAGATAGAGAACTTTCAAATATGTTTTGTGACACTTAGTTCCTGCTTTTGCCCTTTTTATTACTTTACCTTTTACTCCATACCTTCTGCCCCTTCCTGACACACTCTGGTTTTTAATTTCCCCACTGCTACCTAAGTCTATGACCTTCTCTGTTATCATTTTTATGATTTGCTCTCTAGCAACCTCCCCCCCACTAGTTAGTTTAAAGCCCTCTCTACAGCCCTAGTCATATGATCCGCCAGGACTCTAGTCCCAGCACTAGCCAAGTGAAGCCCGTCCCAACGGAACAGCTCCCTCCTGCCCCAGTACTGGTGCCAGTGTCCCAGGAAGCAAAACCCATTTCTTCCACACCAGTCTTTGAGACACTCATTTAACTCTCTAATTTTATTTGTCCTAGCCAAATTCGCTCGTGGCTCAGGTAATAATCCAGAGATTAATACCCTTGAGGTTCTGTTTTTTAATTTGACCCCTAGCTGCTCATACTCCTTTAACAGAACCTGCTTCCTTGTCCTATCTACGTCGTTTGTACCAACATGGACCACGACAACTGGATCCACCCCCTCCCACTGCAAGTTTCTTTCCAGCCCTGAGGAGATGTCCTTAACCCTGGCACCGGGCAGGCAACACAGCCTACGGGACTCTTGCTCTCGGCTGCAGAGAACTCTATCTATCCCCCTAATAATACTATCCCCTACCACTACAACATTTCTATTTACTCCCCCCTCTTGAATGGCCCCCCGTTCCACGGTGCTGTGGCCAGGCAGCTTATCCTCCCTGCAGTCCCTGCTCCCGTCCCCACAGGGAGTAAGAACCTCGAACCTGTTGGACAAGAGCAAGGGCTGCGGCTCCTCCAACACTACCTCCTGGATCCCCGTACCTGCCTCACTCGTAGTCACACCGTCCTGACCCTGACCATGGGCTACATCTGAATTCATTAACTTCATAGGTGTGACCACCTCCTGAAACACAAAGTCCAGGTACTTCTCCCCCACCCTGATGTGTCGCAGTGTCTGAAGCTCAGACTCCAGCTCATCAATACGGAGCTGGAGTTCCTGTAGCAGCATACACTTGTCACAGATGTAATCACTGTGAGCCTCAATGGGGTCCACCGGCTCCCACATCTCGCAACAGTAACACATCACCTGCTCCATTCTATGTAATTAATTACAATTTTTTATTGTTAGTTATGGACACTCTCTGCCCGATTATAGATACTAGTATCCCCTCTAATTAATTGGATTTAAATTAAATCAATCCCTCTAAATTACACCAGTCACTCTGCACCAGAAAGGCCTTATTAACTACAACCCACAGAGTTTAAGTTTAAAAAGAGAGAAATGCTCACCAACCAATTACTTACCTGCTTTCTGGTGACGTCACGCCTTGATTATTTTTACCTCTCTCCCTCCCTCCGAGTTCGGAGACTGGTCCCGCCTTACCTGGTCTCCGGAGCCTTTTAAACCCTTTGCCGCCGCCTTGCCTCACACAGGCCCACCGCCACACCAGGAACCTGACAAAGATGGAAAAAGGAAGGCGCACACCTCCCTCCCCTAACTCCCTCACTCACCAAACTCACAGATTAGCACTCTATTCCAAATCTGCACTCCGTGACAAACTGCATTCTCGTCTCCCTTATTTATACTGCTGAGATTTAAATAAGTGAGCTCTGTGGCAGTTACAGAACCCAATTAGACCAGTTAATTAATTAATTACTATCACCTGCTCTCCAGCACAGAGCTTGCTTAGCCCTGCCCAAGCCTGGAAGAAACTTAAAACTTGAAACCACATCTGGGGCACTGTGGACCGTTCTGGGCCCCGCACCTTAGAAAGAATAGATTGGCCTTGGAAGGAGTGCAGTGCAGATTCACCAGCATGTTACCAGGGCTCCAAGGGTTAAACTATTTAGAGTTTACAGAAATGAAGCTTGTATTCCATGGATTGTAGAAAGTTGAGGCTGATTTGATTGAGATTTTGAGGATTTTGGAACAATTGCGAGGGTAGATAGAGAGAAACTCTTTCCACTGGTGGGGAGTCTGGGACCAGGGGACAGAACCTTAAAATCCGAGCCAGGCCCTTCAGGAGAGAAGCTGGAAACTCTTCTCCACACAAAGGAGAAACTCTTTCCACTGGTGGGGAGTCTGGGACCAGGGGACAGAACCTTAAAATCCGAGCCAGGCCCTTCAGGAGAGAAGCTGGAAACTCTTCTCCACACAAAGGATGGTCCAAGTGTGGAGCTCTCTCACAATAAGCAGGCGATGCTCGCTCACTGAATAACTTTGGGCCGGTTGTGGTTTCTCCCCATTGTCCCGGTGCCTGTTCCCTTGGATTGGATCTTCATTTGTTCCCTTTGGTTTGGTTTCAGTTTCACTGCTGGACCCACCACTCAAAGCACTTTGTCTGATCTTCCCCCGGGAATGAGCAGACTCCTCCCTCACCCCCCACACTGCACCATCTCTCCCCGGGGTGTGTCCACACTCTGGGTCTTGGACCTTGCCCGGGGATTCTCAGCATGAACAGGTGGGGTGTGTTTTGAGACAGGGTGACCCCGCTCTCCTCCTCTTTTCCCCCGGGGTGTGTCCACACTTTGGGCCTTGCCTGGGGATTCTCAGTATGAACAGGTGGGGTGTGTTTTGAGACAGGGTGTCTCCGCTCTCCACCTTTAAAGGGACAAGGAGACGACCAGCTGGGCTGAATGGCCCTGCTTTATGACATCACTGCAGTGCCCAGCAACCAACCTCCCTGAGCCCTGCTCATTATGGGCTGGGTTTAGCTCAGTGCTGTTCCAGGAAGGGAAACAGGAGTAGGATTCGCCCCGTGTGGAGCCCAGGATTAATGGGGAGAGGTACAGGATCAATTTATACCTTGTTGAGTGCGAAATGTCATTGTCCCGGACACTTCCTGTCCCTCGGTATCTGTGTCGGGGAGCGGCTGATGGGTTTACTCTGTATCTAACCCGTGCTGTACCTGACTGGAGAGTGTTTGATGCTGACACTAGGGGCTCAGCTCCATGAGCACAACATTTAACCCAAAGATGATCTAATAAACCCATCAGCTTCTCCCCTGGACACTGGTCATGAGCGACAGGGAGTGTCTCTGATATTTTGGTCGGTGTCCTTGAACCAGTTTAAACACCTCGCTCACATCTCTTACCCTGCTTTGTTCCAGTGAGAGTTGCCCCAGTTTCTCTCGTCTCTCCTCCTGGGAAAGAGAAGTTCGCCTCAGTTCGAAACTCAAACAGGCGCTTCACTGCAGACAGGTCATCATGAGGAATCATTTCTTTACCCAGCGAGTTATTATGATCTGAAATGCAGTGCCTGAAAGGGCGGTGGAAGCAGATTCAAGAGTAACTTTCAAAAGAGAATTGGATAAATATTTGAAGGGAACACATTTACCGGGATATGGGGAAAGAGCAGGGGAGTGGGACTAATTGGATCGCTCTCCCAAAGAGCTGGCACAAGCATGATGGGCCGAATGGCCACCTTTTGTGCTGTTTCATTCTCTGATTCTCTGATAACTAAAGCCTCTCATCTGTGGTATAACCTCAGTGAATCGATTCTGCAGCCTCTCTGTGGCCCCGACATCCTTCCTAGTGGAAGATGCTCAAAACTTGTTCTAACTGCAGCCGAACCGATGGTTTTGTTTTCTACGCCCCATTTATAAAAAACCTCGGGTAACATTTTTAAACCACTTTATAAACTTGTCCTCCAACTTTTAAAGATTTGTGTATCTGATCTCCCTGTAGGTTTTAAAGATATTAACATAACTTGGCTAAAATACATTGACATTAAATGTCTGATATAATGTGTATTGTGGGAGAGAAAAGTTTAGTCTGAGTTCGAAACTCAAACAGGCCTTTCACTGCAGACAGGTCGCCATGGCAACACTGACAAGACATTCCATTCTCTGAATCGACATGTTGGAGTCTGTAATCAGATCAGGGGAAAAACAGGTTCTGTCTGTTACTAACCACAATATAAGCTTAAACCAGAGTGAGTAATAGAATAGATTAGATTATAATGTGTGATGTTTATATGTGTAATTGTGAAACTATAAGAGATGACATCATTAACAGCAGGGGGCCGTTTAATGATTGAGAAATAAAAACAGAAAATGCTGGAGATACTCAGCAGGTCAGGCAGCATCTGTGAAGAGAGAAACAGAGTTAACGTTTCAGGTTGATGACCTTTCGTCAGAACATTGTGATCGAGAACATTACTGAAGAAAAGTAACTGCTGGGAACCACTGCACAGGGCGTTAGTGAGACCACACCTGGAGTACTGCGGACAGTTTCACTCTCCTTATTGAAGGAGGGATACACTTGCATTGGAGGCAGTTCAGAGAAGCTTCACGAGGTTGATTCTTCAGTTGAAGGGGTTGTCTTATGAGGAAAGGTTGAGCAGGTTGGGCCTATACTCATTGGAATTTAGAAGAATGAGGTGATCTTATTGAAACATAAGATTCTGAGGGGGCTTGACAGGGTCGATGCAGGGAGGATGTTTCCCCTCATGGGGGAATCTAGAACGAGGGGGCATAGTTTCAGAATAAGGGGAAACCCATTTAAAACGGAGATGAGGAGGAATTTCTTCTCTGAGGGTCGTGAATCTGTGGAATTCTCTTCCCCAGAGAGCTGTGGAGGCGGAGTCATTGAATATATTCAAGGTGGAGATGGACAGATTTTTGAAAAACAGGGGAATCAAGGATTATGGGGAGCGGGCAGGAAAGTGGAGTGGAGGCCAAGATCAGATCAGCCATGATCTTATTGAATGGCGGAGCAGGCTCGAGGGGCCGAATGGCTGACTCCAGCTCCTGTTTCTTATGCACCAGGGAAAGTGTCCTTGTAAATCACAGATCAGGGAATTTCCAGCTGTTTTTTCCTCGATTCCTGCCAAAACCCAGCAGAGAAGAACATAGGAAATAAGAGCAGGAGTCGGCCATACGGGCCCTCGAGCCCGCTCCGCCATTCAATTAGATCATGGCTGATCATCCACCTCAACTCCACTTTCCCGCCCGATCCCCATATCCCTTGATTCCCCTAGAGTCCAAAAATCTATCTATCTCAACCTGGAATATACTCAAAGACTGAGCATCCACAGCCCTCTGGGGCAGAGAATTCCAAAGATTCACAACCCTCTGAGTGAAGAAATTCCTCCTCATCTCAGTCTTAAATGGCCGACCCCTTATCCTGAGACTATGCCACCTAGTTCTAGACACTCCAGCCAGGAGAAACAACCTCTCAGCATCTACCCTGTAAATCCCCTTCAGAATCTTGTATGATTCCATGAGATCACCTCTCATTCTTCTAATCTCCAGAGAGTATAGGCCCATTCTGCACAATCTCTCATGGGACTGCCCTCTCATCCCAGGAATCAATCTCGTGAACCTTCATTGCACCGCCTCCAAGGCAAGTATATCCTTCCTTAGATAAGGAGACCAAAACTGTGCACAGTACTCCAGGGGTGGTCTCACCAAGGCCCTGTACAATTGTAGCAAGACCTCCTTACTCTTATACTCCAACCCGCTTGCAATAAAGGCCAACATGTCATTTGCCTTCCTTATTGCTTGCTGCACCTGAATGCTAGCTTTCTGTGTTTCTTGCACGAGGACACCCAAATCTCTCTGAACACAAACATTTGAAAGTTTCTCAGCATTTAAAAAATATTCTGTTTTTCTATTCTTCCTACCAAAGTGAATAACCTCACATTTCCCTACATTATACTCCATCTGCCACCTTACTGCCCACTCACTTAGTCTATCTATATCCCTTTGCAGACTCTTTGTGTCCTGCTGGTGGGTGGCTGCTCATTATCCTCGGTGTGATTTAATCCCCTTTCCCACTGAATACTGCGGACAGACAGGCTCACCTTGGGAACGGAATGGTCATTGTGACATCACTTTCTAAACAAGAGCCCACAAGACAATGGGTTCTCAATAAATGTTAAAGGGATTCAACGCTCTGAAGTTACACTGTGAATAAAGGAAATAAAATGCTGATCAGTAATGGCTGAAGATAATGATTTCTCTCTGTGGAATGTGCTTGCACACATTAAGAATGATGAGCTTTGTACACACACACAATCAGCAAACACTTTGTGAGGCTCTTTTCAGTTGTTGCTCTGAACCCGCTGAAAGCTGGTTCACACGGTGGGCATTAGGACCCTGCGGCCGCCCGATCGGCGGTGCTGTGAGGTCACGGTTCCAGGCTCTGTCTCACCCAATCAGTGGGTCCCGCCAAAGCTCAATAGAAAATACTGCAGCAAAAACAATCCTGAACATTCACAAACTGGGAGCAATCGGCACAGCACAACACAAGTGTGAATTAGTAAACTTTAACACACAGAGTCTGACACTAATTAGTACAAAGTGCAGGGCACTATTGCTCATCTTCAGTCCTGTCCCTCAATCCCAGCTCATCTCTGGGGGATTGTTACAAGGTTCACCCCGTCCTTTCAACACAGATATTACCCACATAAATATATATTTATTAAGGCTAAAGGGATCAGAGGATATGGGGAGAAAGCAGGGACAAGGTACTGAATTTGGATGATCAGCCTTGATCTCATTAAATGGCGGAGCAGGTTCGAGGGGCCGAATGGCCGACTCCTGCTCCAATCTTCTGTGTTTCTATGATCCAATTCACACTGGAGGAGCCCAGTGCGCAGGCGCAGTGCCCGCCTGTATTTGGAGCATGCGCAGTGTCAGTGTGCTCGGAGCCAGGCGAGTGCAGGAAGCGGAAATAACAACAGAAAACGCTGGAAAAACTCAGCAGGCCAGGCAGCATCCGTGGAGAGAGAAAGAGAGTTGACGTTTCAGGTCGATGACCTTTCATCAGAACTGGGAAGAGCTGGAAATCAAATAGATTTAAGGCCAGGGTAAAGCTGGGAAAAGGGAGAGTGCAGGAAGCGGGTCGAGTTGGGAAACACGTTTTTTGCGCCGATTACGAATCAGCGAGGCGCAGGGAGGTAACGCACCCGGCGGGTGAGCTTCATAAACACCTGGTGTAGGCCGCAAGCTCCGAATGAGAACCTATAGATTCCGCGTTTGCAGCTCCGGGGCTTTTTCCCGGGAACAGGCCCGGGTTAAGGGCGGCCATCTTTGGAAAGGAAAGCATTGTCTTTGTTCGACGCCATCTTGATTCGCATGGCCATCTTTGTAAAGGACCCAAACGTGGGCAGGGCCTCAGGGTCCCCTTGAGTGTGGGAGTGACCCAGCCAGAGTCAGCACCTTCAGGGGAGGACAGGGAGGAACTTGTGAGTGTAGAACTGAACCCAGCCAGAGTCAGCACCTTCAGGGGAAGAGAGGGAGGGGAACCAGTGAGTGTAGAACTGAACCCAGCCAGAGTCAGCACCTTCAGGGGAGGAGAGGGAGGGGAACCAGTGAGTGTGGAACTGAACCCAGCCAGAGTCAGCACCTTCAGGGGAGGAGAGGGAGGGGAACCCGTGAGTGTAGAACTGTACCCAGCCAGAGTCAGCACCTTCAGGGGAGGAGAGGGAGGGGAACCAGTGAGTGTGGAACTGAACCCAGCCAGAGTCAGCACCTTCGGGGGAGGAGAACCAGTGAGTGTAGAACTGATCAGACTGAAAACTGGGAGCGGAGGACAAACTATCTTGAGATGTGTTTGGATTTTAGCACAGGGAGGAGGGACAATATGTGGGACGAGGATTTACAGCTTTGGAGGAAGAAGAGAGGAAAGAATGTTCGATAGAAACTAAAATTGTCTGTTCTGAATTTCTGTCCTGTACTTACAGTGATGAATTTTGTAAACTCCTTTTACAGGGTATTAGAAGGGGAGGATTTGCAGATGGGAAACTCAAACCAAACATCACGTCAAAATCTGACAGTCACTCACTTACTCAGGACCTGAATATCATCGGCCTTTGAATGTGGAAGGAGAAATATTTGTCTGTTCTGTCTGTGGGAAAAGATTTCAAAGAACAGTATGACTGGAAAAGCATCGAGACACACACACCCGAGTGAGAGTGTTCCAGTGCACTGACTGTGGAAAGAGCTTTAACCAGTTACACAGCCTGAAAAAACATCGCACCATTCACAGCGGGGAGAAACCGTACACGTGTTCTGTGTGTGACGAGGCTTCAACTGATCGTCCAACCTGGAGAGACACAAGGACACCCGCACCACGGAGAAACCGTGGAAATGTGGGGACTGTGGGAAGGGATTCAATTACCCGTCTGAGCTGGAAATTCATCATTGCACTCACACTTGGGAGAGGCCGTTCACCTGCTCCGTGTGTGGGAAGGGATTCACTCGGTC
This sequence comes from Squalus acanthias, assembly GCA_030390025.1. NCBI lineage: Eukaryota > Metazoa > Chordata > Chondrichthyes > Squaliformes > Squalidae > Squalus > Squalus acanthias. Next base: position 120,632 of record JASTWF010000290.1, on the reverse strand, counting down.
ATCCCACCTGCCGAAACACCAACGTGTTCACACTGGGGAGAGGCCATTTACCTGCTCTGAGTGTGGGAAGCGATTCACTCAATCATCCCACCTGCTGACACATCAGCGAGTTCACACTGGGGAGAAGCCGTTCACCTGCTCCATGTGTGGGAAGGAATTCACTCGGCCATCCAGCCTGCTGAAACATCAGCGAGTTCACACTGGGAAGAGGCCGTTCACCTGCTCCGTGTGGGAAGGAATTCACACGGCCATCCAGCCTGCTGAAACACCAGCAAGCTCACACTGGGGAGAGGCCGTTCACCTGCTGAGTGTGGGAAGGGATTCACTCGGTTATCCAACCTGCTGATACACCAGCGAGTTCACACTGGGGAGAGGCCGTTCACCTGCTCCGAGTGTGGGAAGGGATTCACTCGATCATCCAGCCTGCTGACACACCACCGAGTTCACAAGTGACTGCAGGGGTTGGATTCTCCTGATATTGCTGCTGTTAATTATATCCCGGACTGAACCATGTTAATTCTGACAGTTGGACTTTGTTTTTGCTGATGTTAATAACCCCCGTAACTGGGCTGGAGTTTAATATTTTGATATTTCAAATAACACAGTGTGTCGATATTTGATGTCTCCAAGATAAGAGACTAATTGATGTCCTGTTACCGACTGCTCCATTTTTGGGCCTTTTCTAACTCGAGATTATTTCAGTTCTCGTACCTTCGGTTACTCTCATGGACAAGTCCCAGCTCCCCATACCTTCCAGAGTGCCTCTCCTAGCCTTGGTATCCAGGGAAGGTCTCGGTAACACGCCCGGGATCACTAAACACAAAACCCAGTCTGTTAATCACTTTCAGCTACTGGACTTAGCGTGTGTCCCACAGCATCTCTCTCACCTTCGATGTGTGAATAGAGCATCACGCCTGCAAACCTGCTTTCAATTTCAATTTGAATCCACTCAGCAAGTGTATTTAAAAAAATAAATACAAGTAAACAGATCACATCAAATAATTGGCAAAGGTTTAGAGTCAACAAGATGAACAAGTGAACACATCACGGCCCAATACCCCAGCTCTATATTCACAGGAGAAAGTCTGTTATCCAACTCCTCGAGTGGACAGAGTAGAGAAAGATCCCAACTCTAAGAACATCTAGAATCTGTTGTAAATATCTTTCAAATCCTGACTGGTCCAATCTGTCGGTTTCCTTTCAATTGAAGTGAATGGAAGATGAGAGGGGTGTTGGCATATGGACCTCGGTTAATTCAGCTTCTGAAAGGTGTTCATGTTTAGTTCATTCGATATCGGGGAAAATGTGGTTGGTATCATTAGAGAGAGAGAGAGAGAGAGATTTCACTGAGCAACAGCTGGTGTTTGCAACCAACTGGCCTTGGATATTTTCATCATAGAATGTTTCGATCAGAAATATGATGTTGGGATAAGGAAAGTCTGGAGACTAGTGGTTTGTGCTGCCCCAGGAAGGCCACAGTGTTTTTACCTGCTTCTAACGTTGTTGATGTGTGTTGAAGAAAATGCAGACTTGTGTCTCTGGACTGTGCAGTAGCCAGAGACGACCATATTAGGCAATGCCAGCTCCAGTTTGATAAGAGGTTGATGGCAGAGCAAGAGATCCAGCAGTTTTAAGAATTTATCTCCCGTTATCTGCAGACATCGAATGTCGCAGCGTGCTGACAAAATTGGGCTTAAGACTTTAACCTATTGGGTTCAATTATTGGGATCGATTGTTATAGAATTGAATTGTTATAGAATGGAAAAGTAGTGAAGTTATGCTAAACTTGTATCGAACCTTGGTTAGACCACACTTGGAGCACTGCGTACAATTCTGGTCGCCATATTATAAAAAGGATATAGAGGCACTGGAGAGGGTGCAGAGAAGATTTACAAGGATGATACCAGAAATGAGAGGGTATACCTATCAGGAAAGGATGGACAGGCTGGGTCTCTTTTCTCTTGAAAAAAGAAGGCTGAGGGGTGACCTAATAGAGGTCTTTAAAATGATGAAAGGTTTTGATAGAGTAGATACAGAGAGAGTGTTTCCACTTGTGGGGAAGAGCATAACTAGAGGCCATCGATATAAGATAGTCACCAAGAAATCCAATAGGGAATTCAGGAGAAACTTCTTTACCCAGAGAGTGGTGAGAATGTGGAACTCGCTACCACAGGGAGTGGTTTCAGCGAATAGTATAGATACATTTAAGGGGAGGCTAGACAAGCATATGAGGGAGAAGGGAATAGAGGGTTATGCTGATAGTTAGATGGGGAAAGACGGGAGGAGGCTCGAGTGGAACATAAACGCCGGCATAGACTGGTTGGACCGAATGGTGTGTTTCTGTGCCGTATATCCTGTGTAATCCTATTTTCCAAGACACATTGCTCGAAGGGGAGGATAAATGACTCGCATCCAAACGCAATTGTTACTTTTGTCTTCTTTGTAAAATCACAAAGTCTGGGCATAATTTGTTTGTGAAATTAAAATTGATTATATGGACTAGAAGTAATTGAATCAGGAAATGTATTTTATAATGATGTGCGTTTTGAAATTGTACTTGGAACATCTCCTCATTAAAGATCACCCATTGTTCTGTTACAGTTTTTCCTGTCAGTCTTTGGTTCCATTTTACCCTGGCTAGATCCTTTCGCATCCCATTGAAGTTAGCCCTATTCCAGTTTAGAAGTTCCACTCTAGATTGTTCCTTGCTCCTCTCCATTGCTAATCTAAATCTTATGATATGATGATCACTCGTACCCAAGTGTTCTCCCACAGACACTCGGTCGACCTGGCCCACCTCATTCCCCAGCACCAGATCCAGCAATGCCTCCTTCCTAGTTGGACCAAGAACATACTGGTCAAGGAAATTCTCCTGAACACATTTCAGAAATTCCTCCCCTTCCTTTCTCTTTACCCCAGCATTATCCCAATCGATATTTGGGAAATTAAAGTCCCCTAATATCACCACTCTATAGCTCTTGCATATCTCTGCGATTTCTCTGCAGATTTGCTCCTCTACCTCCCTCTCACTATCTGGAGGCCTGTAGAATACCCCCAATAGCGTGATCATACCCTTTTTGCTCCTCAACTCTAACCAAATGGATTCTGTCCTTGTCCCCTCAAGAACATCCTCCCTTTCCAACACTACAATGTCTTCCTTAATCAGCACTGCTACCCCACCTCCCTTTTTTCATTCCCTATCTTTTCTGAACACCTTGTACCCTTGAATATTAAGTGCCCAGTCCTCACCGTTTTTAAGCCACGTTTCCGTTATTGCCACAACATCATATTGCCACGGCTAATTGTGCTTGTAGCTCACCAATCTTATTCACCACACTTTGTGCGTTTACGTACATGCATTCTAAACCCATTTTTGAATTTTTCGTAGTCTTTCTTAGTCTGCTCCTATCTAATATGGTATTACTTCCACCTCTAGTACACAGTCAGAGTGTGTTTTTGCTGATCTTAATAACCCCTATACCTGGGCTGGAGATTAATATTCTGTATAAATATTGAATAAAGCAGCTTTGTTTCAAACACAGTGTGTTGAATATTTGATTTCTCCATGATCAGAGGAGACTAATTGATGTTCTGTTACCGACTGTTCCATTGTTGGGCTTTTCTTACTCTTGATTATATCACTTCTCACCGAGTTCACCTTCTACCACATCGAACCCCAAGCTGGTTCCGTTTGACTACATGGCTTGTGGGTGTCATAGACTGAACTACAGTGTCTCACTTTATACTCATCTGAAATTCCTTTCAACCAACCCTTGAAAGAACTCTCTTGCTTCAGATTTGAAACCAGTTATTGTATGCATGGTTTAACACTTCTTGGATCCGGTTAGTCCAACTCCTCCACAGGTACTGCATGTGACAGCCTTTGGAATGTTCTGATCTTTGTCATTGTCTTTGCTGATTGTGACGGTGCCCTTGATTTAATCTCCTGGAACTAACATACCGTGCACTATTTCCTGCATCGAGATCATTGTTTCAAATACAGAGCTTGAGCACAGAGCTTGGAGACAGAGCCGGGAGATTCGCAAATGCAGTGATTCACAAGCAGAGTGGGCGCAGGAATTGGTGGAGGGGAAGAAGGCGGTGGAGACGTCTGACTGAAAAGGAGGAGTGGAGCCACGGAACCCAAGTTAATAGGCACGAGAGCGGAGCTGTGAGACAGCGAGAGGAGCGGCCGCAGATAAAGACAGGCCCAAGAGCCCGGAGGGAGCGCCAGTGTCAGGGAGCGAGGTAAGTGACCTCAGCACAAGGGAAGGAGCAGATTGGGGAGGGATTGTTTTTAAGTCTCGAGTTTATTTCTGTTAAGTTACTAAAAAAAAAGTTAGTTAATAGTCGAATAATTAAAGGCACAGCAGGGCAACTGGGTCCAGCGGATGCACATCCTGTGCCTTTCCACCATCTACAAGGCACAAGTCAGGAGTGTGATGGAATACTCTCCACTTGCCTGGATGAGTGCAGCTCCAACAACACTCAAGAAGTTCGACACCATTCAGGACAAAGCAGCCCGCTTGATTGGCACCCCATCCACCACCTTAAACATTCACTCCCTCCACCACCGGCGTACCGTGGCTGCAGTGTGTACCATCTACAAGATGCACTGCAGCAACACGCCAAGGCTTCTTCGGCAGCACCTCCCAAACCCGCGACCTCTTCCACCTAGAAGGACGAGGGCAGCAGGCACATGGGAACACCACCACCTCCAAGTTCCCCTCCAAGTCACACACCATCCTGACTTAGAAGGATATCGCCGATCCTTCATCGTCGCTGGGTCAAAATCCTGGAACTCCCTCCCTAACAGCACTGTGGGAGTACCTTCACCACATGGACTGCAGCGGTTCAAGAAGGCGGCTCACCACCACCTTCTCGAGGGCAATTAGGGATGGGCAATAAATGCTGGCCTTGCCAGCGACACCCACATCCCATGAACGAATTTTAAAAAATAGTGGGAACTCCAGGACGCTTCCCGTGTCCTGGACAACCACGTGTGCAGGAGGTGTGGTCAGCTGGAGGAGCTCGAGCTCCAGGTTTCGGAGCTTGAGCAGCAGCTGGCGCCACTGCAGTGCATCCGCGAGGCTGAGAGCTCCGTGGACAGCACGTTTCAGGAGGTGGTCAGTCCGCAGCTAATGAGTGCGCCGGCAGAGAGGGAATGGGTGACTGCCAGACAGAAGAGGAGGACCAGGCAGGTAGTACAGGAGTCCCCGGAGTGCATCTCACTCTCCAACCAGTATTCTGTGCTGAGTACTGGTGAGGGTGATGGTTCCTCTGGGGAGTACAGCCAGAGCCAAGTCAAGGGCACCACGGGTGGCTCAGCTGCACAGGGGTGGAGGAGGAAGACAGGGAAAGCAATAGTGGGAGGGGATTCAATAGTTAGGGGAGCAGACAGGCGTTTCTGCAGCTGCAGACCTGACTCCAGGATGGTATGTTGCCTCCCTGGTGCCAGGGTTAAGGATGTAACTGAGCGGCTGCAGGACACTCTGAGGGGGGAGTGTGAACAGCCAGAGGTCGTTGTCCATATCGGTCCCAACAACGTAGGTAGAAAGAGGGATGAGGTCCTGCAGACAGATTTTAGGGAGCTCGGAAAGAGATTAAAAAGCAAGACCTCAAAGGTAGTAATCTCTGGATTACGCCCGGTGCTACGCGCGAGTGAGTATAGAAATAGGAGGATAGAGCAGATGAATGTGTGGCTGGAGAGATGGTGCAGGAGGGAGGGCTTCAGATTCCTGGGGAATTGGGGCCGGTTCTGGGGGAGGTGGGACCTGTACAGGCCGGATGGGTTGCACCTCAACAGAGCCGGTACCAATATCCTCGCGGGGAGGTTTGCTCGTGCTGTTGGGGAGGGTTTAAACTAAGTTGGCAGGGAGATGGGCACCAGGATGTAACATTAGAAAGGGGAAATAAAGTGCTCAGAGGATTGGGAGAGGCAGAGAGCACTAAAGTAAGATATAGTAAGGTATTAGGTGGGGTCAAACTAAGAGAGAATACAGGATGGTCTAAGATGGGTTTACAGTGTATGTATGTGAACGCACGAAGCATATTAAACAAGGTAAGTGAGCTGCAGGCACAAATAGCCACATGGGAATATGATGATGTGGCAATAACTGAGACCTGGCTCAAAAAAGGGCAGGATTGGGTATTAATTATTCCTGGTTATAGAGTGTTCAGGAAAGATAGGGAAGGAAAGGTCGGAGGTGGTGTGGCAGTATTGGTCAAGGAGAATGTTACAGTGCTGGAGAGGGAGGATGTCCTGGAGGGGTCAAGGACAGAATCTATATGGCTAGAGTTAAGAAATAATAGAGGTGCCATTACACTACTGGGTGTATTCTATAGACCACCAAATGGTGGGAAAGATATAGAGGAGCAAATTTGCAGGGAAATTACAGAGAGGTGCAAGAACTATAGAGTAGTGATAATGGGGGACTTCAACTATCCTAATATAGACTGGGATCGTAATAGTGCAAAGGGCAGAGAAGGGGAAGAATTTCTGAAGTGTGTTCAGGAGAACTTTCTTGATCAGTACATTTCTGGCCCAATGAGGAACAAGGCATTGCTGCATCTGGTTCTGGGGAATGAGGTGGGTCAAGTGGAGCAAGTGTCAGTAGGTGAACATTTAGGGAACAGTGATCATAGTATCATAAGGTTTAGATTAGCTATGGAAAAGGACAGGGAGCAATCTAGAGTAAAAATGTTTAACTGGGGGAAGGCCAATTTCAGTGGGATGAGAATGGATCTGGCCCGGGTAAACTGGAATCAAAGATTAGCAGGCAAAACTGTAATGGAACAATGGGCTGCCTTTAAAGAGGAAATAGTTCAGGTACAGTTGAGGTACATTCCCACTACGGGGAAAGGCAGGGCAAGTAAAGTCAGGGCTCCCTGGATGACGAAAGAGATAGAGAATATGATGAAGCAGAAAAAGAGCGCGTATGACAGATGTCAGGTTGCAAATACATCTGAGAATCAGGCTAAATATAGAATGGTCCGAGGAGAAGTGAAAAAGAAAATAAGAGGGGCAAAGAGAGGGTATGAGAATAGAATGGCAGCCAACATAAAAGTAATCCAAAAGTCTTCTATAGGCATTTAAATAGTAAACGGGTAGTAAGAGGAGGGGTGGGGCAGATTAGGGACCATAAAGGAGATCTATGCATGGAGGCAGAGGGTATGGCTGAGGAACGAAACAAGTACTTTGCATCTGTCTTCACCAAGGAAGAGGATGCTGCCATAGACATAGTGAAGGAGGTGGTAGTGGAGACACTTGATAGAATAAAAATTGATAAAGAGCAGGTATTAGAAAGGCTGGCTGTACTTAAAGTAGATAAATCACCAGGAGTGGCTGGGATGCATCCTAGGATGCTGAGGGAATTGAGGGAGGAAATCGCGGAGGTACTGGCCATAATCTTCCAATCCTCCTTGGATACGGGGGTGGTGCCAGAGGACTGGAGAATTGCAAATGTTACACCATTGTTCAAAAAAATGTGTAAGGATAAACCCAGCAACTACTGGCCAGTCAGTTTAACCTCGATGGTGGGGAAGCTTTTAGAAACAGTAATCAGGGACAAAATTAACAGTCACTTGGATAGGTGTGGATTAATTAAGGAAAGCCAGCACGGATTTGTTAAAGGCAAATCGTGTTTAACCAACTTGATCAAGTATTTTGATGAGGTAACAGAGAGGGTTGATGAGGGTAATGCGGTTGACGTAGTGTACATGGATTTCCAAAAGGCGTTTGACAAAGTGCCACATAATAGGCTTGCCAGCAAAGTTGAAGCCCATGGAATAAAAGGAACAGTGGCAGCATGGATACGAAATTGGCTGAGTGACAGGAAACAGATAGTAGTGGTGAACGGTTGTTTTTCGGACTGGAGGAAGGTATAAAGTGGTGTTCCCCAGGGGTCAGTTCTAGGACCACTGCTTTTCTTGATATATATTAATGACTTGGACATGGGTGTACAGGGCACAATTTCAAAATTTCCAGATGACACAAAACTTGGAAGTATAGTGAACAGTGAGGAGGAGAGTGATGGACTTCAAGAAGACATAGACAGGCTGGTGGAATGGGCGGACACGTGGCAGATGAAATTTAACGCAGAAAAGTGTGAAGTGATACATTTTGGTGGAAATAATGAGGAGAGGACATGTAAACTAAATGGTACAATCCTAAAGTGGGTGCACGAACAGAGAGACCTAGGGGTATGTGTGCACAAATCCTTGAAGGTGGCAGGGCAGGTTGAGAAAGCAGTTAAAAAGGCTTACGGGACCCTGGACTTAATAAATAGAGGTATAGAGTACAAAAGTGTGGAAATGATGATGAAACACTGGTTCGGCCCCAACTGGAGTACTGTGTCCAATTCTGGGCACCACACTTCAGGAAGGATGTGAAGGCCTTAGAGAAGGTGCAGAAAAGATTTACGAGAATGATTCCAGGAATGAGGGACTTCAGTTACGTGGATAGACTGGAGAAGCTGGGGTTGTTCTCCTTGGAGCAGAGAAGATTCAGAGTAGATTTGATAGAGGTGTTCAAAATCATGAGGTGTCTGGACAGAGTAGATAGAGAGAAACTGTTCCCATTGGCGGAAGGGTCGAGAACCAGAGGACACTGATTTAAGGTGATTGGCAGAAGAACCAAAGGTGACATGGGGAAAAACTTTTTACGCAGTGAGTGGTTAGGATCGGGAATGCACTGCCTGAAAGGGTGGTGGAGGCAGATTCAATCGTGGCTTTCAAAAGGGAATTGGATGAGTACCTGAAGGACAAAAATTTGCAGGGCTACGAGGGAAGGGTGGGGGAGTGGGACTAGCTGAAGTGCTCTTGCAGAGAGCCGGCACGGGCTCAACGGGCCGAATGGCCACCTTCTGTGCTGTAACCATTCTATAATTCTACGATCACGTTAAACCTTCATAGAATAATTACCAGTCATTCTTAGACTGGAAACTTAACTCTGCCGTTTCACTTTCAGTCAGGAACAGATCACAGTTTGACACCAATCTCAGATTGGACAGCACGTTTCCAGTGGATAAATCCCCAGGCCCTGACCAGATGTATCCCAGGCTGCTGTGTGAGGCAAGGGAGGAGATTGCAGGGGCTCTGACACAAATTTTCAGAACCTCTCTGGCCACAGGGGAGGTGCCAGAGGACTGGAGGACAGATAACATAGTACCATTGTTCAAGAAGGGTAGTAGAGATAAACCAGGGAATTACAGGCCAGTGAGCCTAACATCAGTGGTAGGGAAATTATTGGAAAAAATTCTGAGGGACAGAATTAGTCTCCACTTGGAGAGGCAAGGATTAATCAAGGATAGTCAGCATGGCTTTGTCAGGGGGAGATCATGTCTAACCAATTTGATTGATTTTTTGAGGGGGTGACTAGGTGTGTGGATGAGGGTAGTGCAGTGATGTAGTCTACATGGACTTCAGTATGGCTTTTGACAAAGTCCCGCATGGGAGACTGGTCAAGAAGGTAAGAGCCCATGGGATCCAGGGCAATTTGGCACATTAGATCCAAAATTGGCTTAGTGGCAGGAGGCAGAGGGTGATGTTCGAAGGTTGTTTTTGTGACTGGAAGCCTGTGTCCAGTGGTGTACCGCAGGGATCGGTGCTGGGTCCCTTGCTGTTTGTAGTGTACATTAATGATTTAGATATGAATGGAGGAGGGATGATCAGTAAGTTCGCAGATGACACGAAAATTGGTGGAGTGGTAAATAGCGAGGAAGGAAGCCTCAGGCTACAGGACGATATAGATGGGTTGGTCAGATGGGCAGAACAGTGGCAAATGGAATTTAACCCTGAAAATCTGCAAGGGGACTTAGACAGGCTAAGTAAGTGGGCACAGATTTGGCAGTTGGAATACAATACTGGAAAGTGCACTTTGGCAGGAAAAATAGTAGAGCAAGTTATTATCTTAATGGCAAGAAACTGGAAAGTACTGAAGTACAAAGGGATCTGGGGGTCCTGGTGCACAAAACTCAAAAGGTTAGTATGCAGGTGCAGCAAGTGATTAAGAAGGCCAATGGAATGTTGGCTTTCGTTGCTAGGGGGATAGAATATGAAAATAGGGAGGTATTGCTTCAGTTATACAAGGTATTGGTGAGACCGCACCTGGAATACTGCATACAGTTTTGGTGTCCAGACATAAGAAAAGACATACTTGCTCTCGAGTCAGTACAAAGAAGGTTCACTCGGATAATCCCGGGGATGAGGGGATGGACATATGAGGAGAGGTTGGGTAGATTGGGACTCTACTCATTGGAGTTCAGAAGAAAGAGAGGCGATCTTATTGAAACATATAAGATTGTGAAGGGGTTGGATCGGGTGGATGCGGGGAGGATGTTCCCGATGATGGGTGAAACTAGAACTAGGGGGCATAGTCTTAGAATAAGGGGCTGCTCTTTCAAAACTGAGATGAGAAGGAACTACTTCACTCAGAGGGTGGTAGGTCCATGGAATATGCTGCCCCAAAAAGCTGTAGAAGCTACATCATTACATAAATTTAAAACAGAAATAGACAGTTTCCTAGAAGTAAAGGGAATTAAGGGTTACGGGGAGCGGGCAGGAATTTGGACATGAGTCTAGGTTCGGATCGGTCATGGCCCTGTGGGTAGCGTAGCGGGCCCAGGGGCCGTGTAGCCTGATCCTGCTCCTATTTCGTGTGTCCAATTCTGTTAGGTTCAGGAGATGGTTCTGTGATAGTAGATTGGCGGTTAGGATCAGATCAGCCATGATCTTATTGAATGGCGGAGCAGGCTCGAGGGGCCAACTGGACTACTCCTGCTCCTATTTCTTATGTTCTTATCAAACACTCCCAGGGCAGGTACAGCACAGGTTACAGACAGAGTAAAACTCCCTCTACACTGTCCCATCAAACCCTCCCAGGGCAGGGACAGCACAGGTTAGATACAGAGTAAAGCTCCCTCTACACTGTCCCATCAAACACTCCCAAGGCAGGTACAGCACGCGTTAGATACAGAGTAAAGCTCACTCTACACTGTCCCACCAAACACGCCCAGGGCAGATGCAGCACAGGTTAGATACAGTATAAAGCTCCCTGTACACTGTCCCATCAAAGAGTCCCAGGGCAGGTGCAGCACGGGTTACATACAGAGTAAAGCTCCCTTTACAATATCCCATCAAACACTCCCAGGGCAGGTACAGCACGGGTTAGATACAGAGTAAAGCTCCCTCTGCACTGTCCCATCAAACACTCCCAGGGCAGGTACAGCATGGGTTAGATACAGATTAAAGCCCCCTCTACACTGTCCCATCAAACATTCACAGGGTAGGTGCAGCACGGGTCAGATACAGAGTAAAGCTCCCTCTACATTATCCCATCAAACACTCCCAGGGTAGGTACAGCACGGGTTACATACAGAGTAAAGCTCGCTCTATACCGACCCATCAAACACTCCGAGGGCAGGTACAGCACAGGTTAGATACAGAGTAAAGTTCCCTCTACACTGTCCGATCAAACACTCCCAGGGCAGGTACAGCAGGGGTTAGATACAGAGTAAAGCTCCCTCTACACTATCCCATCAAACACTCGCAGGGCAGGTACAGCACGGGTTAGATACAGAGTAAAGCTCCCTCTATACTTTCCCTACATCAAAGACACACTAAGAGCACAGCCAAGACAATGAGATGTGTCCCAGGGGGTCCAACGTGTCAAAACACCTGCTGGCTGCATATCCTGTCATTTGATGTAGGGAAAGATGCACATTTGATGTAGGGAAAGATTTGAATAGATTTTTCTGTGTTTATATTGTGAATTCTGGGAGATTCTCTCACTGCTACTCTACCTGAGGAAGGAGCGAACAGCTCCGAAAGCTTGTAAAATTAAATAAATCTGTTGGACTATAACCTGGTGTTGTGCGACTTCTCATTTTTGTCCACCCCAGTCCAACGCCGGCATCTCCACATCATGACCTCTAAGTAGAACAATTCGAGGGTTAGTTTTCTGATAGCAAAAAATCAACTGGGCCGAAGATGCAGTTGCAGCTAATTCCATAAAATGTAACTGCACGGAGAAGTGAAAAGGTCAGTCTGTCAGAAGTGGGATTCGAACCCTCGGCCCCCAGAGCAACCTGCGACTATGAACGCAGCGCCTTAGACCACTCGAGCATGCTGACTCAAAGAGCACGGATGAAAAATATACATCCAACGTGGGGCTCGGATACACGATCCTGAGCGGACGTATCTCGCGCTCTCCTGACTGAGCTCGCCAGGCCTGCTTTAAGTTTGCATCATTATCACTTATTGCAGGGAGGCGGCTGTTTGCTCTGCCCCAGAGATTTCACTTGTTCTACAAACTACGTTCTCCTGAATTCCAAGGTGTGTGCGGAAGTCAACCATCAAACCATTCATTAAACACAGGGGTTCAGGACATTTTTTAACAGCAAAGTGTTTTGTCCTTGTCAATATCTCTTGTCTATTTCCCGGTGATTCCCGATACTCTCTGTATCTCTGGCTGTGATAATATGCGTTTGTGTCTGTTACATTAAATAAATGATGGGATGCGGCGCCTCTCTCCATGACACTGAGCACTGAGACAGAATTTAGAGTGAGGTTCTAGTTAACATGAAAAAACAAAGAAAACATGTGTAATTCTGATCAATCTCCAGTATACCCAAGATACCTTTTCCCACAGTCCCCACAAATGAGGATCCATTGTCACAATCAACTATTCGAGGGATCTCCCGCCGAGTGAAGACGGCATAAACAAGTATAGTCGCGTTAGTTTCAGCCGTCTGATTGCGGGCAGGAAAAGCCTCTGCCCACCGTGAGAATACATCGACAACAACCGAAAGATACTCCTCAACCCGTGCGGTAGTAGACAAGTGCCCGTATAATCAATCCTGTATAATCAAACTTTGTTCCTGTGGGCCTTCTTTTTCACAAGCGACACCCGCGGGTACTGACGGGCCCGATCCTGTATAGCTTGTCATTGGGACCGAATCCAATCGCACCTTCATCTGTGGCCTTAAAATTGTGTTCCGCCCAACATTGCAGGAGCTGCGCACATTCCCGAAACACGTCATCTGAATCGAGCACAATAACCAACTCCTTCTCCCGAGTGCCTTCTTCAAGCACCGGCAACACCGCTGCCAGGCCCGCGAATTCTACAGATCGAGTACCACAGCTATATTGAATAGTGCGCAGGACCTGACACTCCGATAATGCGAGCGCAGCCAGCCCCGCACCACACTGCCCGCTCACATACTCACCCGTAAACCAAATTACTCCATCCTCCTTAATCTGGTCCGCAGTCTGTTCCTTAAAAATAGTGATCTAGTGATGTGAAGGTGGCCTCACACTCGTGGCGTTCCCTTAAATACCAACAATTTGCTGTGTAAAAAAACATGTTCTCTCTTATCGCCTCAGTTTCTTCCTTGCCCTGCACAGGCTGCTCTCGGTCCCCAGGACGTGCCCATTCTAATTCAGTGACTGTCGCCAATTTTGCTCGGACTGAGTTTTGACTGGAACGTCACACCTGGCTCGCAAAGGGCAATGAAACTGGGGAGGTTGTAACCTCTGAGAAACTCTGAGGCCCGTCAGAAATGTTTGTGTACCGAAATCCCAAACTCTTTATTTTGCTTGCACAGAATGTACTCTGGGTGGGGGATTTCAATGTCCATCACTAAGAGTGGCTCGGTAGCACCACTACTGACCGAGCTGGCCGAGTCCTGAAGGACATAGCTGCCACTCTGGGCCTGCGACAGGTGGTGAGAGAACCAACACGAGGGAAAAATCTACTTGGCCTCTTCCTCGCCAATCTACCTGTCGCAGATGCATTGGTCCATGACAGCAATGGCAGCAGTGACCACCGCACAGTCATTGTGGAAACAAAGTCCCGTCTTCACACTGAGTACACCCTCCATCGTGTTGTGTGACATTACCAACGTGCTAAATGGGATAGATTAAGAACAGATCTAGCAGCTCAAAACTGGGCATCCATGAGGCGCTGTGGACCATCAGCCGCAGCAGAATTGTATTCGACCACAACCTGTAACGTCATGGCCCGGCATATCCCTCACTCTACCATTACCATCAAGCAAAGGCTATGGGCCCTGACAACCTCCGGGCTTTCGTCCTGAAGACTTGTGCTCCCGAACAAGCCGCACCTCTGGCCAAGTTGTTCCAGCACAGCTACATCACTGGCATCTATCCGACAATGTGGAAAACTGCCCAGGTATATCATGTCCACAAAAAGCAGGACAAATCCAATCCGGCAAATTACCACCCTATCAGTCTACTCGCAATCATCATCAAAGTGACGGAAGGTCTCATTGACAGTGCTATCCAACGGCAGTTACTTACCAATAACCTGCTCACTGACGCCCAGTTTGGGTTCTGCCAAGATCATTCGACTCCAGAACTCAATACAGCCTTTGTGCAAACATGGACAAAGGAGCTGAATTCTAAAGGCGAGGTGAGTGTGACTGCCCTAAGCATCAAGGCAGCCTTTGACCGAGTGCGGTATCAAGGAGCCCTAGTAAAACTCAAGTCAATGGGAATCGGAGGGAAAACTTTACACTGGCTTGATGGTTGTAGTGGTTGAAGTTCAATCATCACAGCCATAGGACATCGCTGCAGGAGTTCCTCAGGGCAGTGTCCTAGGCCCAACCATCTTCAGCTGCTTCATCAATGACCCTCCCTCCAACATAAGCTAAGGAATGGGGATGTTCGCTGATGACTGCACAGTGTTCAGTGCCGTTCACAACTCCTCAGATAATAAAGCAGTCCATGCCATCATGCAACAAAACCTGGATGACATTCATGCTTGGCTGATAAGTGTCAGGTAACTTTCGCGCCACAGGATTGCCAGGCAATGACTATCTCCAACAAGCGAGAGTCCAACCACTTTCTCTTGACATTCAACGGTATTCCCATCGCTGAATCCCCCACCTTCAACATCCTGCGGGTCACCATTGACCAGAAACTTAACTGGACCAGCCACATAAATACTGTGGCAACAAGAGCTGGTCAGAGGCTAGGTATTCTGTGGCAAGTGTCTCATCTCCTGACTCCCCAAAGCCTTTCTAACATCTACAAGGCGCAAGTAAGGAGTGTGTTGGAATACTCTCCACTTGCCTGGATGAGTGCAGCTCCAACAACACACAAGAAGCTCGACACCATCCAGGACAAAGCAGCCCGCTTAATTGGCACCTCAACCAGCACCTTTAACATTCACTCCCTCCACCACCGGCGTACATTGGCTGCAGTGTGTAGCATCTACAAGATGCACTGCAGCAACTCACCAAGGCTACTTCGGAAGCACTTCCCAATCCCGCGGCCTCTTCCACCAAGAACGACAAGGGCAGCAGGCGCATGAGAACACCACCACCTCCAAGTTCCCCTCCATGTCACACACCATCCTGACATAGAAGTATATCGCCGATACTTCATCGTCGATGGTTCAAAATCCTGGATATCCCTACCAACAGCAGTGTGGGAGTACCATCACCACACGGACTGCAGCGGTTCAAGTAGGCGGCTAACCACCACATTCTCAAGGGCAATTAGAGATGGGCAATAAATGCTGGCCTTTCCAGCGACGCCCACATCCAATAAACGAATTAAAAAATCACTGTGAGTTGGCATATGGGTTCAGCGGGCAATTGGGAAGGCAAATGGTGTGTAGGCCGTGATTACAAGAGGATTTGAGTAAAGGAGTGGCGGAGTCTTGCTGCAATTATATAGGGACCGGGTGAGACCGCAACTGAAGTATTGTGTAGAGATTTGGTCTCCTTATTTAGGGAAGGATGCACTTGCCATAGAGGGAGTGCAACGAAGGTTCACCAGCCTGGTTCCTGGAATGGGGGAATCGCGCTGTGGGGAGAGATTGAGCGGACTAGGCCTATGTTCTCTAGAGTTTAAAAGAATGAGAGGTGATATCATTGAGATCAGCAAAATTGTTACAGGGCTTGACAGGGTAGAGGCAGGGAAGATTTTTCCCCTGGCTGGGGAGTCTCGTACCAAGGGGTCACAGTATCAGATTAAGGGGTCGGCCAATTAGGACTGAGATGAGGAGAATTTTTTTCACTCAGAGGGTGGTAAATCTTTGGAATTCTCTACCCCAGAGAGCTGTGGAGGTTCAGTCGCAGAGTATATTCAAGACAGAGATCGATAGATTTTTGAATATTAAACGAATCAAGGGATATGGGGATAGTGCAGGAAAGTGGAGATAAGGTAAAAGATCAGCCATGATGTTATTGAAAGGCGCAGCAGGCTCGAGGGGTCAAATGGCCTACTTCTGCTCCTATTTCTTATGTTCTCATGCTCTTATGAGTCTGACTCCTCACTGGGAGAGACACAAACTGTACATAGGGACACTTGTTACAGAGTCTGACTCCTCACTGGGAGAGACACACACTGTACACAGGGAAACTTGTTACAGATTCTGATTCCTCACTGGGAGAGACACACACTGTACACAGGGACACTTGTTGCAGAGTGCGACTCCTCACTGGCAGAGCCACACACTGTACGCAGGGACAATTGTTAGAGTCCGAATCCTCACTGGGAGAGAAACGCAATGTACAAAGGGACACATGTGACAGAGTCTGAATCTACACTGGGAGGGGAACACTTGTTTCAGAATCTGACACCTCACTGGGAGAGACACCGAGTGTACACAGGGACACTTGTTACAGAGCCTGACTCCACACTGGGAGAGACACACACTGTACACAGGGACACTTGTTACAGAGTCTGACTACTCATTGGGAGAGACACACACTGTACACAGGGTCACTTGTTACAGAGTCTGACACCTCACTGGGAGAGACACACACTGTACACAGGGACACTTGTTACAGAGTACGACTCGTAACTGGGAGAGATACACACTGTACACAGGGACACTTGTTGCAGAGCCTGACTCCTCACTGGGAGAGACACACACTGTACACAGGGACACTTGTTACAGAGTCTGACTCCTCACTGGGAGAGATACACACTGTACACAGGGACACTTGTTACAGAGTCTGACTACTCATTGGGAGAGACACACACTGTACACAGGGTCACTTGTTACAGAGTCTGACACCTCACTGGGAGAGACACACACTGTACACAGGGACACTTGTTACAGAGTCTGACTCCTCACTGGGAGAAACACACACTGTACACAGGGACACTTGTTACAGAGTCTGACTCCTCCCTGGGAGAAACACACACTGTACACAGGTACACTTGTTACAGAGTCCGACTCCTCACTGGGATAGACACACACTGTGCACAGTGCCACTTGTTACAGAGTCTGACTCCTCACTGGGAGAGACACACCCTGTACATAGGGACACTTGTTACAGAGTCTGACTCCTCAACGGGAGAGACACACACTGTACATAGGGACACTTGTTACAGAGTCCGACTCCTCACTGGCAGAGCCACACACTGTACGCAGGGACAATTGTTAGAGTCCGAATCCTCACTGGGAGAGACACGCAATGTACACAGGGACACATGTGACAGAGTCTGAATCTACACTGGGAGGGTAACACTTGTTTCAGAGTCTGACACCTCACTGGGAGAGACACAGAGTCTACACAGTGACACTTGTTACAGAGCCTGACTCCACACTGGGAGACACACACACTGTACAGAGGGACACTTGTTACAGAGTCTGACAACTCACTGGGAGAGACACACACTGTACACAGGGACACTTGTTACAGAGTACGACTCGTAACTGGGAGAGACACACACTGTACACAGGGACACTTGTTAGAGTCTGACTCCTCACTGGGAGAGACACACACTGAACACAGGGCCACTTGTTACAGAGTCTGACTCCCCACTGTGAGAGACACAGACTGTACACAGGGACACTTGTTACAGAGTCTGACTCCTCAATGGGAGAGACACACACTGTACACAGGGACACTTGTGACAGAGTCCGACTCCTCACTGGGAGAGACACACACTGTACACAGGTACACTTGTTACAGAGTACGACTCGTAACTGGGAGAGACACACACTGTACACAGGGACACTTGTTACAGAGTCTGACACCTCACTGGGAGAGACACACCCTGTACATAGGGACACTTGTTACAGAGTCTGACTCCTCAACGGGAGAGACACACACTGTACATAGGGACACTTGTTACAGAGTCTGACTCCTCACTGGGAGAGACACACACTGTACACAGGGACACTTGTTAGAGTCTGACTCCTCACTGGGAGAGACACACACTGTACACAGGGCCACTTGTTACAGAGTCTGACTCCCCACTGTGAGAGACACAGACTGTACACAGGGAAACTTGTTACAGAGTCTGACTCCTCACTGGGAGAGACACACACTGTACACAGCGACACTTGTTGCAGAGTCCGACTCCTCACTGGCAGAGCCACACACTGTACGCAGGGACAATTGTTAGAGTCCGAATCCTCACTGGGAGAGACACGCAATGTACACAGGGACACATGTGACAGAGTCTGAATCTACACTGGGAGGGTAACACTTCTTTCAGAGTCTGACACCTCACTGGGAGAGACACAGAGTCTACACAGGGACACTTGATACAGAGCCTGACTCCACACTGGGAGACACACACACACACTGTACACAGGGACACTTGTTACAGAGTCTGACTACTCACTGGGAGAGACACACACTGTACACAGGGACACTTGTTACAGAGTACGACTCGTAATTGGGAGAGACACACACTGTACACAGGGAAACCTGTTACAGATTCTGATTCCTCAGTGGGATAGACACACACTGTGCACAGAGCCACTTGTTACAGAGTCTGACTCCTCACTGGGAGAGACACACCCTGTACATAGGGACACTTGTTACAGAGTCTGACTCCTCACTGGGAGAGACACACACTGTACACAGGGACACTTGTTAGAGTCTGACTCCCCACTGTGAGAGACACACACTGTACACAGGGACACTTGTTACAGAATCTGACTCCTCCCTGGGAGAAACACACACTGTACACAGGTACACTTGTTACAGAGTCTGACTCCCCACTGTGAGAGACACAGACTGTACACAGGGACACTTGTTACAGAGTCTGACTCCTCAACGGGAGAGACACACACTGTACACAGGGACACTTGTTAGAGTCTGACTCCTCACTTGGAGAGACACACACTGTACACAGGGCCACTTGTTACAGAGCCCGACTCCTCACTGGGAGAGACACACACTGTACACAGGGACACTTGTTACAGAGTCTGACTCCTCACTGGGAGAGACACACACTGTACACAGGGTCACTTGTTACAGAGTCTGACTCCGCACTGGATGAGACACACACTGTACACAGGGACACTTGTTACGATGTCCGACTCGTAACTGGGAGATACACACACTGTACACAGGGAAACTTGTTACAGATTCTGATTCCTCACTGGGATAGACACACACTGTGCACAGTGCCACTTGTTACAGAGTCTGACTCCTCACTGGGATAGACACACACTGTACACAGGGACACTTGTTACAGAGTCTGACTCCTCACTGGGAGAGACACACACTGTACACAGGAACACTTGTTACAGAGTCTGACTCCTCACTGAGATAGACACACACTGTACACAGGGACACTTGTTACAGAGTCTGACTCCTCACTGGGAGAGACACACACTGTACACAGGGACACTTGTTACAGAGTCTGACTCCTCACTGGGAGAGACACACACTGTACACAGGGACACTTGTTACAGAGTCTGACTCCTCATTGGGAGAGACACACACTGTGCACAGGGACACTTGTTACAGAGTCCGACTCCTCACTGGGTGAGACACACACAGTACACAGCGACACTTGTTGCAGAGTCCGACTCCTCACTGGCAGAGCCACACACTGTACCCAGGGACAATTGTTAGAGTCCGAATCCTCACTGGGAGAGACACGCAATGTACACAGGGACACATGTGACAGAGTCTGAATCTACACTGGGAGGGTAACACTTGTTTCAGAGCCTGACTCCACACTGGGAGAGACACAGAGTCTACACAGGGACACTTGTTACAGAGTCTGACTACTCACTGGGAGAGACACACACTGTACACAGGGACACTTGTTACAGAGTAGGACTCGTAACTGGGAGAGACACACACTATACACAGGGAAACTTGTTACAGATTCTGATTCCTCACTGGGATTGACACACACTGTGCACAGGGCCACTTGTTACAGAGTCTGACTCCTCACTGGGAGAGACACACACTGTGCACAGGGACACTTGTTACAGAGTCTGACTCCTCATTGGGAGAGACACACACTGTACATAGTGAAACTTGTTACAGAGTCTGACTCCTCACTGGGAGAGACACACACTGTAAACAGGGACACTTGTTACAGAGTCTGACTCCTCATTGGGAGAGACACACACTGTACACAGGGACACTTGTTACAGAGTCTGACTCCTCACTGGGAGAGACACACACTGTACACAGGGACACTTGTTACAGAGTCCGACTCCTCACTGGGAGAGACACACACAGTACACAGCGACACTTGTTGCAGAGTCCGACTCCTCACTGGCAGAGCCACACACTGTACACAGGGACACTTGTTACAGAGTCTGACTCCTCACTGGGAGAGACACACACTGTACACAGGGACACTTGTTACAGAGTCTGACTACTCATTGGGAGAGACACGCAATGTACACAGGGACACATGTGACAGAGTCTGAATCTACACTGGGAGGGTAACACTTGTTTCAGAGTCTGACACCTCACTGGGAGAGACACAGAGTCTACACAGGGACACTTGTTACAGAGCCTGATTCCACACTGGGAGACACACACACTGTACACAGGGACACTTGTTACAGAGTACGACTCGTAATTGGGAGAGACACACACTGTACACAGGGAAACTTGTTACAGATTCTGATTCCTCACTGGGATAGACACACACTGTGCACAGGGCCACTTGTTACAGAGTCTGACTCCTCACTGGGAGAGACACACCCTGTACATAGGGACACTTGTTACAGAGTCTGACTCCTCACTGGGAGAGACACACCCTGTACATAGGGACACTTGTTACAGAGTCTGACTCCTCAACGGGAGAGACACACACTGTACATAGGGACACTTGTTACAGAGTCTGACTCCTCACTGGGAGAGACACACACTGTACACAGGGACACTTGCTAGAGTCTGACTCCTCACTGGGAGAGACACACACTGTACACAGGGACACTTGTTACAGAGTCTGACTCCCCACTGTGAGAGACACAGACTGTACACAGGGAAACTTGTTACAGAGTCTGACTCTCAACTGTGTGAGACACAGACTGTACACAGGGACACATGTGACAGAGTCTGACTCCTCACTGGGAGAGACACACACTGTACACAGGGACACTTGTTACAGAGTCCGACTCCTCACTGGCAGAGACACACACAGTACACAGCGACACTTGTTGCAGAGTCCGAATCCTCACTGGGAAAGACACACAATGTACACAGGGACACATGTGACAGAGTCTGAATCTACACTGGGAGGGGAACACTTGTTTCAGAATCTGACACCTCACTGGGAGAGACACCGAGTGTACACAGGGACAATTGTTACAGAGCCTGACTCCACACTGGGAGAGACACACACTGTTCACAGGAAAACTTGTTACAGAGTCTGACTCCTCACTGGGAGAGACACACACTGTACACAGGGACACTTGTTACAGAGTCTGACTCCTCATTGGGAGAGACACACACTGTGCACAGGGACACTTGTTACAGAGTCCGACTCCTCACTGGGTGAGACACACACAGTACACAGCGACACTTGTTGCAGAGTCCGACTCCTCACTGGCAGAGCCACACACTGTACCCAGGGACAATTGTTAGAGTCCGAATCCTCACTGGGAGAGACACGCAATGTACACAGGGACACATGTGACAGAGTCTGAATCTACACTGGGAGGGTAACACTTGTTTCAGAGCCTGACTCCACACTGGGAGAGACACACACTGTACACAGGGACACTTGTTGCAGAGTCCGACTCCTCACTGGCAGAGCCACACACTGTACCCAGGGACAATTGTTAGAGTCCGAATCCTCACTGGGAGAGACACGCAATGTACACAAGGACACATGTGACAGAGTCTGAATCTACACTGGGAGGGTAACACTTGTTTCAGAGCCTGACTCCACACTGGGAGAGACACAGAGTCTACACAGGGACACTTGTTACAGAGTCTGACTACTCACTGGGAGAGACACACACTGTACACAGGGACACTTGTTACAGAGTAGGACTCGTAACTGGGAGAGACACACACTATACACAGGGAAACTTGTTACAGATTCTGATTCCTCACTGGGATAGACACACACTGTGCACAGGGCCACTTGTTACAGAGTCTGACTCCTCACTGGGAGAGACACACACTGTGCACAGGGACACTTGTTACAGAGTCTGACTCCTCATTGGGAGAGACACACACTGTACATAGTGAAACTTGTTACAGAGTCTGACTCCTCACTGGGAGAGACACACACTGTAAACAGGGACACTTGTTACAGAGTCTGACTCCTCATTGGGAGAGACACACACTGTACACAGGGACACTTGTTACAGAGTCTGACTCCTCACTGGGAGAGACACACACTGTACACAGGGACACTTGTTACAGAGTCCGACTCCTCACTGGGAGAGACACACACAGTACACAGCGACACTTGTTGCAGAGTCCGACTCCTCACTGGCAGAGCCACACACTGTACACAGGGACACTTGTTACAGAGTCTGACTCCTCACTGGGAGAGACACACACTGTACACAGGGACACTTGTTACAGAGTCTGACTACTCATTGGGAGAGACACGCAATGTACACAGGGACACATGTGACAGAGTCTGAATCTACACTGGGAGGGTAACACTTGTTTCAGAGTCTGACACCTCACTGGGAGAGACACAGAGTCTACACAGGGACACTTGTTACAGAGCCTGATTCCACACTGGGAGACACACACACTGTACACAGGGACACTTGTTACAGAGTACGACTCGTAATTGGGAGAGACACACACTGTACACAGGGAAACTTGTTACAGATTCTGATTCCTCACTGGGATAGACACACACTGTGCACAGGGCCACTTGTTACAGAGTCTGACTCCTCACTGGGAGAGACACACCCTGTACATAGGGACACTTGTTACAGAGTCTGACTCCTCACTGGGAGAGACACACCCTGTACATAGGGACACTTGTTACAGAGTCTGACTCCTCAACGGGAGAGACACACACTGTACATAGGGACACTTGTTACAGAGTCTGACTCCTCACTGGGAGAGACACACACTGTACACAGGGACACTTGCTAGAGTCTGACTCCTCACTGGGAGAGACACACACTGTACACAGGGACACTTGTTACAGAGTCTGACTCCCCACTGTGAGAGACACAGACTGTACACAGGGACACTTGTTACAGAGTCTGACTCTCAACTGTGTGAGACACAGACTGTACACAGGGACACATGTGACAGAGTCTGACTCCTCACTGGGAGAGACACACACTGTACACAGGGACACTTGTTACAGAGTCCGACTCCTCACTGGCAGAGACACACACAGTACACAGCGACACTTGTTGCAGAGTCCGAATCCTCACTGGGAAAGACACACAATGTACACAGGGACACATGTGACAGAGTCTGAATCTACACTGGGAGGGGAACACTTGTTTCAGAATCTGACACCTCACTGGGAGAGACACCGAGTGTACACAGGGACAATTGTTACAGAGCCTGACTCCACACTGGGAGAGACACACACTGTACACAGGGACACTTGTTACAGAGTCTGACTACTCACTGGGAGAGACACTCACTGTACACAGGGACACTTGTTACAGAGTGTGACTCCTCACTGGGAGAGACACACACTGTACACAGGGAAACTTGTTACAGAGTCTGACTACTCACTGGGAGAGACACACACAGTACACAGGGAAACTTGTTACAGAGTCTGCCTCCTCACTGGGAGAGACACACACAGTACACAGGGACACTTGTTACAGAGTCCGACTCCTCACTGGGAGAGACACACAATGTACACAGGGACACTTGTTACAGAGTCTGACTCCTCACTGGGAGAGACACACACTCTACACAGGGACACTTGTTACAGAGTCCGACTCCTCACTGGGAGAGACACACACTGTACACAGGTACACTTGTTACAGAGTCCGACTCCTCACTGGGAGAGACACACACTGTACACAGGGACACTTGTTACAGAGTACGACTCGTAACTGGGAGAGACACACACTGTACACAGGGACACTTGTTACAGAGCCTGACTCCACACTGGGAGAGACAAACACTCTGCACAGGGAAACTTGTTACAGAGTCTGACTACTCACTGGATGAGACACACACTGTACACAGGGACACTTGTTACGGAGTCCGACTCGTAACTGGGAGATACACACACTGTACACAGGGACACTTGTGACAGAATCTGACTCCACACTGAGAGAGACACACACTGTACACAGGGAAACTTGTTACAGATTCTGATTCCTCACTGGGATAGACACACACTGTGCACAGTGCCACTTGTTACAGAGTCTGACTCCTCACTGGGAGAGACACACACTGTACACAGGGACACTTGTTACAGAGTCTGACTCCCCACTGGGAGAGACACACACTGTTCACAGGAAAACTTGTTACAGAGTCTGACTCCTCACTGGGAGAGACACACACTGTTCACAGGGACACTTGTTACAGAGTCTGACTCCTCACTGGGAGAGACACACACTGTACACAGGGACACTTGTTACAGTGTCCGACTCCTCGTTGGGAGAGACACACACTGTACACAGGGTCACTTGTTACAGAGCCCGACTCCTCGTTGGGAGAGACACACACTGTACACAGGGACATTTGTTAGAGTCTGACTCCTCACTGGGAGAGACACACACTGTACACAGGGACACTTGTTACAGAGTCTGACTCCTCACTGGGAGAGACACATATTGTACACAGGGACACTTGTTACAGAATCTGACTCCACACTGAGAGAGACACACACTGTACACAGGGAAACTTGTTTCAGATTCTGATTCCTCACTGGGGGAGACACACACTGTGCACAGTGCCACTTGTTACAGGTTCTGATTCCTCACTGGGAGAGACACACACTGTTCACAGGAACACTTGTTACAGAGTCTGACTCCTCACTGGGAGAGACACACACTGTTCACAGGGACACTTGTTACAGAGTCTGACTCCTCACTGGGAGAGAAACACACTGTACACAGGGACACTTGTTACAGTGTCCGACTCCTCGTTGGGAGAGACACACACTGTTCACAGGGACACTTGTTACAGAGTCTGACTCCTCACTGGGAGAGAAACACACTGTACACAGGGTCACTTGTTACAGAGCCCGACTCCTCGTTGGGAGAGACACACACTGTACACAGGGACACTTGTTAGAGTCTGACTCCTCACTGGGAGAGACACACACTGTACACAGGGACACTTGTTAGAGTCTGACTCCTCACTGGGAGAGACACACCCTGTACATAGGGACACTTGTTACAGAGTCTGACTCCTCACTGGGAGACACACACTGTACACAGGGACACTTGTTACAGAGTCCGACTCCTCACTGGGAGAGACACACACAGTACACAGCGACACTTGTTGCAGAGTCCGACTCCTCACTGGCAGAGCCACACACTGTACACAGGGACACTTGTTACAGAGTCTGACTCCTCACTGGGAGAGACACACACTGTACAGAGGGACAATTGTTAGAGTCCGAATCCTCACTGGGAGAGACACGCAATGTACACAGGGACACATGTGACAGAGTCTGAATCTGCACTGGGAGGTTAACACTTGTTTCAGAGTCTGACACCTCACTGGGAGAGACACAGAGTCTACACAGGGACACTTGTTACAGAGCCTGACTCCACACTGGGAGACACACACACTGTACACAGGGACACTTGTTACAGAGTCTGACTACTCACTGGGAGAGACACACACTGTACACAGGGACACTTGTTACAGAGTACGACTCGTAATTGGGAGAGACACACACTGTACACAGGGAAACTTGTTACAGATTCTGATTCCTCACTGGGATAGACACACACTGTGCACAGGGCCACTTGTTACAG
Source organism: Squalus acanthias (assembly GCA_030390025.1). Lineage (NCBI taxonomy): Eukaryota > Metazoa > Chordata > Chondrichthyes > Squaliformes > Squalidae > Squalus > Squalus acanthias. The sequence continues at coordinate 94,495 of JASTWF010000290.1, read as the reverse complement.
AGTCTGACTCCTCACTGGGAGAGACACACCCTGTACATAGGGACACTTGTTACAGAGTCTGACTCCTCACTGGGAGAGACACACACTGTACACAGGGACACTTGTTAGAGTCTGACTCCTCACTGGGAGAGACACACACTGTACACAGGGCCACTTGTTACAGAGTCTGACTCCCCACTGTGAGAGACACAGACTGTACACAGGGACACTTGTTACAGAGTCTGACTCCTCACTGGGAGAGACACACCCTGTACATAGGGACACTTGTTACAGAGTCTGACTCCTCAACGGGAGAGACACACACTGTACATAGGGACACTTGTTACAGAGTCTGACTCCTCACTGGGAGAGACACACACTGTACACAGGGACACTTGCTAGAGTCTGACTCCTCACTGGGAGAGACACACACTGTACACAGGGACACTTGTTACAGAGTCTGACTCCCCACTGTGAGAGACACAGACTGTACACAGGGACACTTGTTACAGAGTCTGACTCTCAACTGGGAGAGACACACACTGTACACAGGGACACTTGTTACAGAGTCCGACTCCTCACTGGCAGAGACACACACAGTACACAGCGACACTTGTTGCAGATTCCGAATCCTCACTGGGAAAGACACACAATGTACACAGGGACACATGTGACAGAGTCTGAATCAACACTGGGAGGGCAACACTTGTTTCAGAATCTGACACCTCACTGGGAGAGACACCGAGTGTACACAGGGACAATTGTTACAGAGCCTGACTCCACACTGGGAGAGACACACACTGTACACAGGGACACTTGTTACAGAGTCTGACTACTCACTGGGAGAGACACTCACTGTACACAGGGACACTTGTTACAGAGTGTGACTCCTCACTGGGAGAGACACACACTGTACACAGGGAAACTTGTTGCAGAGTCTGACTACTCACTGGGAGAGACACACACAGTACACAGGGAAACTTGTTACAGAGTCTGCCTCCTCACTGGGAGAGACACACACAGTACACAGGGACACTTGTTACAGAGTCCGACTCCTCACTGGGAGAGACACACACTGTACACAGGGACACTTGTTACAGAGTCTGACTCCTCACTGGGAGAGACACACACTGTACACAGGGACACTTGTTACAGAGTCCGACTCCTCACTGGGAGAGACACACACTGTACACAGGTACACTTGTTACAGAGTCCGACTCCTCACTGGGAGAGACACACACTGTACACAGGGACACTTGTTACAGAGTACGACTCGTAACTGGGAGAGACACACACTGTACACAGGGACACTTGTTACAGAGCCTGACTCCACACTGGGAGAGACACACACTCTGCACAGGGCAACTTGTTACAGAGTCTGACTACTCACTGGATGAGACACACACTGTACACAGGGACACTTGTTACGGAGTCCGACTCGTAACTGGGAGATACACACACTGTACACAGGGACACTTGTGACAGAATCTGACTCCACACTGAGAGAGACACACACTGTACACAGGGAAACTTGTTACAGATTCTGATTCCTCACTGGGATAGACACACACTGTGCACAGTGCCACTTGTTACAGAGTCTGACTCCTCACTGGGAGAGACACACACTGTACACAGGGACACTTGTTACAGAGTCTGACTCCTCACTGGGAGAGACACACACTGTTCACAGGAAAACTTGTTACAGAGTCTGACTCCTCACTGGGAGAGACACACACTGTACACAGGAACACTTGTTACAGAGTCTGACTCCTCACTGGGAGAGACACACACTGTTCACAGGGACACTTGTTACAGAGTCTGACTCCTCACTGGGAGAGACACACACTGTACACAGGGACACTTGTTACAGTGTCCGACTCCTCGTTGGGAGAGACACACACTGTACACAGGGTCACTTGCTACAGAGCCCGACTCCTCGTTGGGAGAGACACACACTGTACACAGGGACACTTGTTAGAGTCTGACTCCTCACTGGGAGAGACACACACTGTACACAGGGACACTTGTTAGAGTCTGACTCCTCACTGGGAGACACACACTGTACACAGGGACACTTGTTACAGAGTCTGACTCCTCACTGGGAGAGACACATATTGTACACAGGGACACTTGTTACAGAATCTGACTCCACACTGAGAGAGTCACACACTTTACACAGGGAAACTTGTTACAGATTCTGATTCCTCACTGGGATAGACACACACTGTGCACAGTGCCACTTGTTACAGGTTCTGATTCCTCACTGGGAGAGACACACACTGTTCACAGGAACACTTGTTACAGAGTCTGACTCCTCACTGGGAGAGACACACACTGTACACAGGGACACTTGTTACAGAGTCTGACTCCTCACTGGGAGAGACACACACTGTACACAGGGACACTTGTTACAGAGTCTGACTCCTCGTTGGGAGAGACACACACTGTACACAGGGACACTTGTTACAGAGTCTGACTCCTCGTTGGGAGAGACACACACTGTACACAGGGACACTTGTTACAGAGTCTGACTCCACAGTGGTAGAGACACCCAGGAATACTGAGTGAAATTGTCAGTGTCCCACTGCAGCCCAGACTGAGCCCCACCCTGGGCCCTTCCTGTCTGTGCATTTCCCCAGTGCCCCATTGGGAAACATTCAGTCCCGTATATCCTGCAGGAGCAGCATTGTGGCGTCGGGCGGCTGAGTCTCATAAGAACATAGGAATTAAGTGCAGGAGTAGGCCATATGGGCCACCGAACCTTCTCCGCTATTCAATAAGATCATGGCTGATCTTCGACCTCAACTCCACTTGCCCTCCTGATCTCCATATTACTTGATGCCCCTAGAGGCTAAAAATCTGTCGATCTCAGCCTCTCGTGACCCTGTTGCTGGGCCTCTGACGTCACAATGCGCGATCACACTCGCTCAGCTCGAACCTGATCCCAGTGCGCGGCCATTTAAATCGGAGGGTCAGCAAATCAAAAACAACAACAACAACATATATTTAGCGCATTTAATGAACTAAAACGTCCCAAGGCGCTTCACATGAGTATTACCAAACAAACAAAATTTGACAGAGCCGTATAAAGAGATGCTAGAGCAGATAGGATATGGACAATAAATGCTGGCCTTGCCAGCGACGCCCACATCTCATATACGAATAAAAAAAATATTCAAAAGCTTTGTCAAGGAGTTAGTTTTTAAGGAGGGTCTTCAAGTAGGAAATAAGCAGAGAAGCAGAGAGATTTATGGAGGGAATTCCACAGTTTAGGACCTAGGCAGCTGAAGGCACAAACTCCAATTCTGGAGCATTTAAAATTGGAGATGTTCAAAAGGGCAGAGTAGGTGCCGTACAGAGGCCTCGGTGGATTATCGGACTGGAGGAGATTACAATGATAAGTAGGGGCGAGGCCATGGAGTGATTTGAAAACCAGGATGACAGTTTTAATATCGAGGCGTTGCTTAACTGGGAGCCAATGTAGGTCAGCAAGCACAGGGGACATGGGTGAGCGGGACTTGGTGCGAGTTAGAATTTGGGCGGCAGAGTTTTGAATGACCTCAAGTTTATGGAGTGTAGAACCAGGGAGGCCGGCCAGGTGTGCATTGGACTAGTCAAGTCTAAATATGATAAAGACATGGGTGAAGGTTTCAGCAGCAGATACGCTGAGGTAAGGGCGGCGTGATATTAGTAGGGTGTAAATGAGCAGTCTTAATGATAGAAATGTTATGTGATAGGAAGCTCAATTTGTTATTAAATATGACACCGAGTTTGCGAACAGATTTGGTTAGCCTTAGACAGTTGCCGGGGGGAGAGATCGAATGTGTGGAAAGGGAATGGAGTACATGGAATGAACTGAAGACAATGGCTTCGGTCTTCCCAATATTTATATGGGACGAAATTTCTACTCATCCATTGCTGGATGTCAGACAAGCAGTCTGATAGCATAGGGATGGTGGGGGGTCAGAGAGAGGTGACCGAGAGGTAGAGCTGGATATCATCAGTGTACATGTGAAAACTCACATTGTGTTGCTGCATGATGTCATCGAGGTGTAACATGTAGTTGAGCAATATGAGGGGGCCAGGGATAGAACCTTGGGGGACACCAGAGGTGCTGGTGCGGGAGCGGGAAGAAGCGCTATTGTAGGTGATTCTCTGGCTCCAATTCGGTAGATAAGAATGGAACCAGGCGAGTGCAGTTCCACCTAGCTGGGCGGCGGTGGAGAGGTTTTGGAGGAGGATGGTGTTGTCAACCGTGTCAAAGGCTGCAGACACGTCTATAAGGACGAGGAGGGAGAGTTTTATTTTTCATAGTCATATATGACGTCATGTGTGACTTTGATAAGACCCGTTTTTGGCAGAGGTAGAAACCTGATTGGAGAGATTCAAACATAGATTTCTGGGGGGAAAGCCATTGCAGGGGATTCGATGGTTGCGGTTGGAAAGATAGGAATTAAACCAGGCGAGTGCAGTCCCATTCAGCTTGACGACGGTGACAGGGGTTGGAGCAGAATTTTGTGGTCAACCGTGGCAAAGGCTGCAGACATGTCGAGAAGGGCGAGAAAGGATAGATTACCTTTGTTGCAGTCAATTGGGACTTCATTTGTGACCTTAGTAAGAGCAGTTTCAGTACTAAAATCGGCCAAACATATTCCTTTATTTATAACAATAAAGTTTATATATTGAAATGATCACACTTCACACTCAGTCCGCGTCTTGTTCCCTGCAGCGACCTCAGCTGATTCTCTCCGGATGAACTGAATTGATTCCCCCACAGCCTGAAACAGATTAAAGATTAAACACAAAATTAACAGATTGAACAACATTGTAAATAACAGGGAGACTGGAGTTAATATTTCATTAATAACTTCAGCAAATATTACCACTAAAGGTGACTGAATCACATTTATATTTTATTTATTACATTAAACATTAACACACCAGATCTTCTCCAGACTCCGACAGGTCAGTATGAGACGGCGGAGAGCGGGGACAGACCGGTCTGTGAAGGAGTTAAATTGCAGGGTCACAACCGTCAGTGAGCGGTTTGTACTGAGAGCGGAGGCGATATCCTCGGTACAAGAATCTGTGAGACCGACATCACCCAGCCTGGGGATCAGAGAGAGAAATAACATGAATCAGAATAAATAAATATAAATTATAGGGAACGGTAGCATCGCGGTAATGTTGCTGGACTAGTTATCCAGAGGCCTCGATTAATAATCTGCATTACAAGAGTTCAAATCCTACCACGACAGCTGGGGAATTTAAATTCAGTTAATTAAATAAATCTGGAATAAAAAAGAAGCTAGTATCAGTGATGGTGACTATGAAACTACCGGATTGTCTTAAAAACCCATCTGGTTCACTATTGTCCTTCAGGGAAGGAAATCTGCCGTCCTTACCTGGTCTGGCCGATGTGTGACTCCAGACCCACAGCAATGTGATTGCTTATTAACTGCCCTTTGAAATGGCCTAGCAAGCCACTCAAGGGCAATTAGGGATGGGCAATAAAATTTAGCCTTGCCAACGAAGCCCACATCCCCAGAACGAATTTTTAAAAAATCCACAGAATTTATTATTAACAGTATTAATGATACTAATAATAATGTTCAGTGTCAGACATCCAGTTATTATAAACACAATCTCACACAGGCTGGTACTTACCGCAGTTCCTCTATTTTACAGTCCGAGTTCCTCAGAGTTTCAGACAGGCGCTTAACTCCTGAATCTCCCAGTTTATTATTCCCCAGATTCAGAACCGTCAGTGATCGGTTTGTAATGAGAGCGGAGGCGAGATCCTCCGCAAAAGACGCTGTAAGTCCGTTGTTATATAGTCTTGGGTGCAGGGATAGACAGAAAGAGAGAGAGGGAGACATTACAGGAATAAGTGTAAATCCCAGTGTTTATTAATAACACTCTTACTGACACTAATAATAATGTACAGTGTTTATTACTAACGGCATTACTGACACTAATAATACTGCACAATGTTGGACATCTTGTTTGTTTATAAACACTCTCTCTCACAGTCTGGTACTTACCCCAGTTCCTGTATTTTACAGTCCGGGTTCCTCAGAGCCGCAGACAGTAGTTTCACTCCTGAATCTCCCAGTTTATTATTACCCAGGTTCAGATCCGTCAGTGAGCGGTTTGTCCTGAGAGCGGAGGCGAGATCCACAGTACAAGAATCTGTGAGACCGACACCATCCAACCTGGGGATCAGTGAGATAGGGGCAGAAAGAGAGAGAGAGAGAGGACAGAAAGAGAAATAACACCAATCATGGCAAATCGACAGTGTTTATTAATAACGGCATTACTGATATTAATACTAATGTACAGTGTCAAACACCCAGTTATTACAAACACAATCTCACACAGTCTGGTACTTACTGCAGTTTCTTTATTTTACAGTCCGGGTTCCTCAGAGCCGCAGACAGTAGTTTCACTCCTGAATCTTCCAGTAACATGCTCCTCAGTCTAAACACAGAGAATGAGAATCAAACTAATCAAACCCGGATCTCATACCATTTTTCTCTCTCGGATATTACAGCAATCACTAAAAAAAATTCAGGAAATTAATAGACAGTGTTATCTGTCACTGACAATGTATCTTAATCTGCCCAACTTCCCATATATTCAGGGACTGTCAGTAAATGTATTTATTAAATAAAGTGCTGTCTGTGTGAAGCCTTTAAATGTCCCTCAATCTGGTCTCAATCCCTGATGATCAGAATTACCCTCCAGGAACTCAGTGACCGGCCCCGTCATGTTTGGAGAAACGTGTCTCATTTCTGCTGCTCCTTGAATCCCGGATTTTATGGGAATGCGGCGATTTCCCCGGAATTAAATGATAAAGCCGTGATTCCCTGTACTTTATACCTTATGCATTATATTAATCTGTATAATATCCCGGAGTGAGTTATATTGAGAAACGGCGCTTACTGCTGCTGTAAAATCCATCCCCAAGGATGTAATGCAACAAGGAGAGTTTATTCTGTCCCGTTAAGAGTTTGAAATGTCCCTCTGCTCCGAGTTTATAGGAGAGGGGAGTCTCTCACGTTAATCCCATTAAACTGGCCCTACATTTATTACAGGTGTTACTGGCCCGACAGTTTTTGGGGAATTTTCGGAAGATCCCTACCCGAGCGGGGCCTCACACAGGGGGCGGATTATGGGGAATTCCCGGGTTCACTGCCCCCGGTTTACCCAGGAGCCGCCCGATGTGTGTGAGGCCCCACCGCTGGCCGGTGCATGTCTGTAATCCGGGGCTAATACAACACAACACTTCAGATTTAAGGCTTTTTACAAGCAGAGATTAGCTCGCAAATGCCACTGTAGTGTAGACCTGGATTGCGAGCATGGGAGTTGAATCCACGACATTCTGACTCATAAGTGCGAGTGCTGCCTGCTGGGCGAAGAGATGCTGGATGCATTAGAGAGTGCGAAGGACTGTGTCATGATGCTGGATGTTCTGGAGAGTGTGAAGGGTTGTGCCATGATGCTGGATGTATTGGAGAGTGTGAAGGGCTGTGTCATGATGCTGGATGATTTGGAGAGTGTGAAGGGCTGTGTCATGATGCTGGATGTATTGGAGAGTGTGAAGGGCTGTGTCATGATGCTGGATGTATTGGAGAGTGTGAAGGGCTGTGTCATGATGCTGGATGTTTTGGAGAGTGTGAAGGGCTGTTTCATGATGCTGGATGTATTTGGAGAGTGTGAAGGGCTGTGTCATGATGCTGGATGTATTGGAGAGTGTGAAGGGCTGTGTCATGATGCTGGATGTATTGGAGAGTGTGAAGGGAAGTGTCATGATGCTGGATGTATTGGAGAGTGTGAAGGGCTGTTTCATGATGCTGGATGTATTTGGAGAGTGGGAAGGGCTGTGTCATGATGCTGGATGATTTGGAGAGTGTGAAGGACTGTGTCAAGATGCTGGATGTATTGGAGAGTGTGAAGGGATGTGTCATGATGCTGGGTGTATTGGAGAGTGTGAAGGGCTGTGTCATGATGCTGGATGTATTCGGAGAGTGTGAAGGACTGTGTCATGATGCTGGATGTATTGGAGAGTGTGAAGGGCTGTGTCATGATGCTGGATGTTTTGGAGGGTGTGAAGGGCTGTGTCATGATGCTGGATGTATTTGGAGAGTGTGAAGGGCTGTGTCATGATGCTGGATGTATTGGAGAGTGTGAAGCGCTGTGTCATGATGCTGGATGTATTGGGGAGTGTGAAGGGCTGTGTCATGATGCTCGATGTATTGGAGAGTGTGAAGGGTTGTGTCATGATGCTGGATGTATTGGAGAGTGTGAAGTGCTGTGTCATGATGCTCGATGTATTGGAGAGTGTGAAGGGCTGTGTCATGATGCTGGATGTATTGGAGAGTGTGGAGTGCTGTGTTATAATGCTGGATGTATTGGAGAGTGTGAACGGTTGTGTCATGATGCTGGATGTATTGGAGAGTGTGAAGGGCTGTGTCATGATGCTGGAAGTATTTGGAGAGTGTAAAGGGCTGTGTCATGATGCTGGATGTATTGGAGGGTGTGAAGGGATGTGTCATGATGCTCGATGTATTGGAGAGTGTGAAGGGCTGTGTCATGATGCTGGAAGTATTGGAGAGTGTGAAGGGCTGTGTCATGATGCTGGATGTATTGGAGAGTGTGAAGGGCTGTGTCATGATGCTGGATATATTGGAGAGTGTGAAGGGCTGTGTCATGATGATGGATGTATTGGAGAGTGTGAAGGGCTGTGTCATGATGCTGGATGTATTGGAGAGTGTGAAGGGCTGTGTCATGATGCTGGAAGTATTGGAGAGTGTGAAGGGCTGTGTCATGATGCTGGATGTATTGGAGAGTGTGAAGGGCTGTGTCATGATGCTGGATGTATTGGAGAGTGTGAAGGGCTGTGTCATGATGCTGGATCTATTGGAGAGTGTGAAGGGCTGTGTCATGATGCTGGATGTATTGGAGAGTGTGAAGGGATGTGTCATGATGCTGGATGTATTGGAGAATGTGAAGGGCTGTGTCATGTGCTGGATATATTGGAGAGTGTGAAGGGCTGTGTCATGATGCTGGATGTATTGGAGAGTGTGAAGGGCTGTGTCATGATGCTGGTTGTTTTGGAGAGTGTGAAGGGCTGTGTCATGATGCTGGATGTATTGGAGAGTGTGAAGGGCTGTGTCATGATGCTGGATGTATTGGAGAGTGTGAAGGGCTGTGTCATGATGCTGGATGTATTTGGAGAGTGTGAAGGGCTGTGTCATGATGCTGGATGTATTGGAGCGTGTGAAGGGCTGTGTCATGATGCTGGATGTATTCGGACAGTGTGAAGGGCTGTGTCATGATGCTGGATGTACTGGAGACTGTGAAGCGGCTGTGTCATGATGCTGGATGTATTGGAGGTGTGAAGGGCTGTGTCATGATGCTGGATGTTTTGGAGAGTGTGAAGGGCTGTGTCATGATGCTGGATGTATTGGAGAGTGTGAAGGGCTGTGTCATGATGCTGGATGTATTGGAGAGTGTGAAGGGCTGTGTCATGATGCTGGATGTATTGGAGAGTGTGAAGGGCTGTGTCATGATGCTGGATGTATTGGAGAGTGTGAAGGGCTGTGTCATGATGCTGGATGTATTGGAGAGTGTGAAGGGCTGTGTCATGATGCTGGATGTATTGGAGAGTGTGAAGGGCTGTGTCATGATGCTGGATGTATTGGAGAGTGTGAAGGGCTGTGTCATGATGCTGGATGTATTGGAGAGTGTGAAGGGCTGTGTCATGATGCTGGATGTATTGGAGAGTGTGAAGGGCTGTGTCATGATGCTGGATGTATTGGAGAGTGTGAAGGGCTGTGTCATGATGCTGGATGTATTGGAGAGTGTGAAGGGCTGTGTCATGATGCTGGATGTATTGGAGAGTGTGAAGGACTGTGTCATGATGCTGGATGTATTGGAAAGTGTGAAGGGCTGTGTCATGATGCTGGATGTATTGGAGAGTGTGAAGGGAAGTGTCATGATGCTGGATGTATTGGAGAGTGTGAAGGGCTGTGTCATGATGCTGGATGTATTGGATAGTGTGCAGGACTGTGTCATGATGCTGGATGTATTGGAAAGTGTGAAGGGCTGTGTCATGATGCTGGATGTATTGGAGAGTGTGAAGGGCTGTGTCATGATGCTGGATGTATTGGAGAGTGTGAAGGGCTGTGTCATGATGCTGGATGTATTGGAGAGTGTGAAGGGCTGTGTCATGATGCTGGATGTATTGGAGAGTGTGAAGGGCTGTGTCATGATGCTGGATGTATTGGAGAGTGTGAAGGGCTGTGTCATGATGCTGGATGTATTGGAGAGTGTGAAGGCTGTGTCATGATGCTGGATGTATTGGAGAGTGTGAAGGGCTGTGTCATGATGCTGGATGTATTGGAGAGTGTGAAGGGCTGTGTCATGATGCTGGATGTATTGGAGAGTGTGAAGGGCTGTGTCATGATGCTGGATGTATTGGAGAGTGTGAAGGGCTGTGTCATGATGCTGGATGTTTTGGAGAGTGTGAAGGGCTGTGTCATGATGCTGGATGTATTGGAGAGTGTGAAGGGCTGTGTCATGATGCTGGATGTATTGGAGAGTGTGAAGGGCTGTGTCATGATGCTGGATGTATTGGAGAGTGTGAAGGGCTGTGTCATGATGCTGGATGTATTGGAGAGTGTGAAGGGCTGTGTCATGATGCTGGATGTATTGGAGAGTGTGAAGGGCTGTGTCATGATGCTGGATGTATTGGAGAGTGTGAAGGGCTGTGTCATGATGCTGGATGTATTGGAGAGTGTGAAGGGCTGTGTCATGATGCTGGATGTTTTGGAGAGTGTGAAGGGCTGTGTCATGATGCTGGATGTATTGGAGAGTGTGAAGGGCTGTGTCATGATGCTGGATGTATTGGAGAGTGTGAAGGGCTGTGTCATGATGCTGGATGTATTGGAGAGTGTGAAGGGCTGTGTCATGATGCTGGATGTATTGGAGAGTGTGAAGGGCTGTGTCATGATGCTGGATGTATTGGACAGTGTGAAGGGCTGTGTCATGATGCTGGATGTATTGGAGAGTGTGAAGGGCTGTGTCATGATGCTGGATGTATTGGAGAGTGTGAAGGGCTGTGTCATGATGCTGGATGTATTGGAGAGTGTGAAGGGCTGTGTCATGATGCTGGATGTATTGGAGAGTGTGAAGGGCTGTGTCATGATGCTGGATGTATTGGAGAGTGTGAAGGGCTGTGTCATGATGCTGGATGTATTGGAGAGTGTGAAGGGCTGTGTCATGATGCTGGATGTATTGGAGAGTGTGAAGGGCTGTGTCATGATGCTGGATGTATTGGAGAGTGTGAAGGGCTGTGTCATGATGCTGGATGTATTGGAGAGTGTGAAGGGCTGTGTCATGATGCTGGATGTATTGGAGAGTGTGAAGGGCTGTGTCATGATGCTGGATGTATTGGAGAGTGTGAAGGGCTGTGTCATGATGCTGGATGTATTGGAGAGTGTGAAGGGCTGTGTCATGATGCTGGATGTATTGGAGAGTGTGAAGGGCTGTGTCATGATGCTGGATGTATTGGAGAGTGTGAAGGGCTGTGTCATGATGCTGGATGTATTGGAGAGTGTGAAGGGCTGTGTCATGATGCTGGATGTATTGGAGAGTGTGAAGGGCTGTGTCATGATGCTGGATGTATTGGAGAGTGTGAAGGGCTGTGTCATGATGCTGGATGTATTGGAGAGTGTGAAGGGCTGTGTCATGATGCTGGATGTATTGGAGAGTGTGAAGGGCTGTGTCATGATGCTGGATGTATTGGAGAGTGTGAAGGGCTGTGTCATGATGCTGGATGTATTGGAGAGTGTGAAGGGCTGTGTCATGATGCTGGATGTATTGGAGAGTGTGAAGGGCTGTGTCATGATGCTGGATGTATTGGAGAGTGTGAAGGGCTGTGTCATGATGCTGGATGTATTGGAGAGTGTGAAGGGCTGTGTCATGATGCTGGATGTATTGGAGAGTGTGAAGGGCTGTGTCATGATGCTGGATGTATTGGAGAGTGTGAAGGGCTGTGTCATGATGCTGGATGTATTGGAGAGTGTGAAGGGCTGTGTCATGATGCTGGATGTATTGGAGAGTGTGAAGGGCTGTGTCATGATGCTGGATGTATTGGAGAGTGTGAAGGGCTGTGTCATGATGCTGGATGTATTGGAGAGTGTGAAGGGCTGTGTCATGATGCTGGATGTATTGGAGAGTGTGAAGGGCTGTGTCATGATGCTGGATGTATTGGAGAGTGTGAAGGGCTGTGTCATGATGCTGGATGTATTGGAGAGTGTGAAGGGCTGTGTCATGATGCTGGATGTATTGGAGAGTGTGAAGGCTGTGTCATGATGCTGGATGTATTGGAGAGTGTGAAGGGCTGTGTCATGATGCTGGATGTATTGGAGAGTGTGAAGGGCTGTGTCATGATGCTGGATGTATTGGAGAGTGTGAAGGGCTGTGTTATGATGCTGGATGTATTGGAGAGTGTGAAGGGCTGTGTCATGATGCTGGATGTATTGGAGAGTGTGAAGGGCTGTGTCATGATGCTGGATGTATTGGAGAGTGTGAAGGGCTGTGTCATGATGCTGGATGTATTGGAGAGTGTGAAGGGCTGTGTCATGATGCTGGATGTATTGGAGAGTGTGAAGGGCTGTGTCATGATGCTGGATGTATTGGAGAGTGTGAAGGGCTGTGTCATGATGCTGGATGTATTGGAGAGTGTGAAGGGCTGTGTCATGATGCTGGATGTATTGGAGAGTGTGAAGTGCTGTGTCATGATGCTGGATGTATTGGAGAGTGTGAAGGGCTGTGTCATGATGCTGGATGTATTGGAGAGTGTGAAGTGCTGTGTCATGATGCTGGATGTATTGGAGAGTGTGAAGTGCTGTGTCATGATGCTGGATGTATTGGAGAGTGTGAAGGGCTGTGTCATGATGCTGGATGTATTGGAGAGTGTGAAGGGCTGTGTCATGATGCTGGATGTATTGGAGAGTGTGAAGGGCTGTGTCATGATGCTGGATGTATTGGAGAGTGTGAAGTGCTGTGTCATGATGCTGGATGTATTGGAGAGTGTGAAGGGCTGTGTCATGATGCTGATGTATTGGAGAGTGTGAAGGGCTGTGTCATGATGCTGGATGTATTGGAGAGTGTGAAGGGCTGTGTCATGATGCTGGATGTATTGGAGAGTGTGAAGGGCTGTGTCATGATGCTGGATGTATTGGAGAGTGTGAAGGGCTGTGTCATGATGCTGGATGTATTGGAGAGTGTGAAGGCTGTGTCATGATGCTGGATGTATTGGAGAGTGTGAAGGGCTGTGTCATGATGCTGGATGTATTGGAGAGTGTGAAGGGCTGTGTCATGATGCTGGATGTATTGGAGAGTGTGAAGGGCTGTGTCATGATGCTGGATGTATTGGAGAGTGTGAAGGGCTGTGTCATGATGCTGGATGTATTGGAGAGTGTGAAGGGCTGTGTCATGATGCTGGATGTATTGGAGAGTGTGAAGGGCTGTGTCATGATGCTGGATGTATTGGAGAGTGTGAAGGGCTGTGTCATGATGCTGGATGTATTGGAGAGTGTGAAGGGCTGTGTCATGATGCTGGATGTATTGGAGAGTGTGAAGGGCTGTGTCATGATGCTGGATGTATTGGAGAGTGTGAAGGGCTGTGTCATGATGCTGGATGTATTGGAGAGTGTGAAGGGCTGTGTCATGATGCTGGATGTATTGGAGAGTGTGAAGGGCTGTGTCATGATGCTGGATGTATTGGAGAGTGTGAAGGGCTGTGTCATGATGCTGGATGTATTGGAGAGTGTGAAGGGCTGTGTCATGATGCTGGATGTATTGGAGAGTGTGAAGGGCTGTGTCATGATGCTGGATGTATTGGAGAGTGTGAAGGGCTGTGTCATGATGCTGGATGTATTGGAGAGTGTGAAGGGCTGTGTCATGATGCTGGATGTATTGGAGAGTGTGAAGGGCTGTGTCATGATGCTGGATGTATTGGAGAGTGTGAAGGGCTGTGTCATGATGCTGGATGTATTGGAGAGTGTGAAGGGCTGTGTCATGATGCTGGATGTATTGGAGAGTGTGATGGGCTGTGTCATGATGCTGGATGTATTGGAGAGTGTGAAGGGCTGTGTCATGATGGCTGGATGTATTGGAGAGTGTGAAGGGCTGTGTCATGATGCTGGATGTATTGGAGAGTGTGAAGGGCTGTGTCATGATGCTGGATGTATTGGAAGTGTGAAGGGCTGTGTCATGATGCTGGATGTATTGGAGAGTGTGAAGGACTGTGTCATGATGCTGGGATGTATTGGAGAGTGTGAAGGGCTGTGTCATGATGCTGGATGTATTGTAGTTGAGTGAGAAGGGCTGTGTCATGATGCTGGATGTATTGGAGAGTGTGAAGGGCTGTGTCATGATGCTGGATGTATTGGAGAGTGTGAAGGGCTGTGTCATGATGCTGGATGTATTGGAGAGTGTGAAGGGCTGTGTCATGATGCTGGATGTATTGGAGAGTGTGAAGGGCTGTGTCATGATGCTGGATGTATTGGAGAGTGTGAAGGGCTGTGTCATGATGCTGGATGTATTGGAGAGTGTGAAGGGCTGTGTCATGATGCTGGATGTATTGGAGAGTGTGAAGGGCTGTGTCATGATGCTGGATGTATTGGAGAGTGTGAAGGGCTGTGTCATGATGCTGGATGTATTGGAGAGTGTGAAGGGCTGTGTCATGATGCTGGATGTATTGGAGAGTGTGAAGGGCTGTGTCATGATGCTGGATGTATTGGAGAGTGTGAAGGGCTGTGTCATGATGCTGGATGTATTGGAGAGTGTGAAGGGCTGTGTCATGATGCTGGATGTATTGGAGAGTGTGAAGGGCTGTGTCATGATGCTGGATGTATTGGAGAGTGTGAAGGGCTGTGTCATGATGCTGGATGTATTGGAGAGTGTGAAGGGCTGTGTCATGATGCTGGATGTATTGGAGAGTGTGAAGGGCTGTGTCATGATGCTGGATGTATTGGAGAGTGTGAAGGGCTGTGTCATGATGCTGGATGTATTGGAGAGTGTGAAGGGCTGTGTCATGATGCTGGATGTATTGGAGAGTGTGAAGGGCTGTGTCATGATGCTGGATGTATTGGAGAGTGTGAAGGGCTGTGTCATGATGCTGGATGTATTGGAGAGTGTGAAGGGCTGTGTCATGATGCTGGATGTATTGGAGAGTGTGAAGGGCTGTGTCATGATGCTGGATGTATTGGAGAGTGTGAAGGGCTGTGTCATGATGCTGGATGTATTGGAGAGTGTGAAGGGCTGTGTCATGATGCTGGATGTATTGGAGAGTGTGAAGGGCTGTGTCATGATGCTGGATGTATTGGAGAGTGTGAAGGGCTGTGTCATGATGCTGGATGTATTGGAGAGTGTGAAGGGCTGTGTCATGATGCTGGATGTATTGGAGAGTGTGAAGGGCTGTGTCATGATGCTGGATGTATTGGAGAGTGTGAAGGGCTGTGTCATGATGCTGGATGTATTGGAGAGTGTGAAGGGCTGTGTCATGATGCTGGATGTATTGGAGAGTGTGAAGGGCTGTGTCATGATGCTGGATGTATTGGAGAGTGTGAAGGGCTGTGTCATGATGCTGGATGTATTGGAGAGTGTGAAGGGCTGTGTCATGATGCTGGATGTATTGGAGAGTGTGAAGGGCTGTGTCATGATGCTGGATGTATTGGAGAGTGTGAAGGGCTGTGTCATGATGCTGGATGTATTGGAGAGTGTGAAGGGCTGTGTCATGATGCTGGATGTATTGGAGAGTGTGAAGGGCTGTGTCATGATGCTGGATGTATTGGAGAGTGTGAAGGGCTGTGTCATGATGCTGGATGTATTGGAGAGTGTGAAGGGCTGTGTCATGATGCTGGATGTATTGGAGAGTGTGAAGGGCTGTGTCATGATGCTGGATGTATTGGAGAGTGTGAAGGGCTGTGTCATGATGCTGGATGTATTGGAGAGTGTGAAGGGCTGTGTCATGATGCTGGATGTATTGGAGAGTGTGAAGGGCTGTGTCATGATGCTGGATGTATTGGAGAGTGTGAAGGGCTGTGTCATGATGCTGGATGTATTGGAGAGTGTGAAGGGCTGTGTCATGATGCTGGATGTATTGGAGAGTGTGAAGGGCTGTGTCATGATGCTGGATGTATTGGAGAGTGTGAAGGGCTGTGTCATGATGCTGGATGTATTGGAGAGTGTGAAGGGCTGTGTCATGATGCTGGATGTATTGGAGAGTGTGAAGGGCTGTGTCATGATGCTGGATGTATTGGAGAGTGTGAAGGGCTGTGTCATGATGCTGGATGTATTGGAGAGTGTGAAGGGCTGTGTCATGATGCTGGATGTATTGGAGAGTGTGAAGGGCTGTGTCATGATGCTGGATGTATTGGAGAGTGTGAAGGGCTGTGTCATGATGCTGGATGTATTGGAGAGTGTGAAGGGCTGTGTCATGATGCTGGATGTATTGGAGAGTGTGAAGGGCTGTGTCATGATGCTGGATGTATTGGAGAGTGTGAAGGGCTGTGTCATGATGCTGGATGTATTGGAGAGTGTGAAGGGCTGTGTCATGATGCTGGATGTATTGGAGAGTGTGAAGGGCTGTGTCATGATGCTGGATGTATTGGAGAGTGTGAAGGGCTGTGTCATGATGCTGGATGTATTGGAGAGTGTGAAGGGCTGTGTCATGATGCTGGATGTATTGGAGAGTGTGAAGGGCTGTGTCATGATGCTGGATGTATTGGAGAGTGTGAAGGGCTGTGTCATGATGCTGGATGTATTGGAGAGTGTGAAGGGCTGTGTCATGATGCTGGATGTATTGGAGAGTGTGAAGGGCTGTGTCATGATGCTGGATGTATTGGAGAGTGTGAAGGGCTGTGTCATGATGCTGGATGTATTGGAGAGTGTGAAGGGCTGTGTCATGATGCTGGATGTATTGGAGAGTGTGAAGGGCTGTGTCATGATGCTGGATGTATTGGAGAGTGTGAAGGGCTGTGTCATGATGCTGGATGTATTGGAGAGTGTGAAGGGCTGTGTCATGATGCTGGATGTATTGGAGAGTGTGAAGGGCTGTGTCATGATGCTGGATGTATTGGAGAGTGTGAAGGGCTGTGTCATGATGCTGGATGTATTGGAGAGTGTGAAGGGCTGTGTCATGATGCTGGATGTATTGGAGAGTGTGAAGGGCTGTGTCATGATGCTGGATGTATTGGAGAGTGTGAAGGGCTGTGTCATGATGCTGGATGTATTGGAGAGTGTGAAGGGCTGTGTCATGATGCTGGATGTATTGGAGAGTGTGAAGGGCTGTGTCATGATGCTGGATGTATTGGAGAGTGTGAAGGGCTGTGTCATGATGCTGGATGTATTGGAGAGTGTGAAGGGCTGTGTCATGATGCTGGATGTATTGGAGAGTGTGAAGGGCTGTGTCATGATGCTGGATGTATTGGAGAGTGTGAAGGGCTGTGTCATGATGCTGGATGTATTGGAGAGTGTGAAGGGCTGTGTCATGATGCTGGATGTATTGGAGAGTGTGAAGGGCTGTGTCATGATGCTGGATGTATTGGAGAGTGTGAAGGGCTGTGTCATGATGCTGGATGTATTGGAGAGTGTGAAGGGCTGTGTCATGATGCTGGATGTATTGGAGAGTGTGAAGGGCTGTGTCATGATGCTGGATGTATTGGAGAGTGTGAAGGGCTGTGTCATGATGCTGGATGTATTGGAGAGTGTGAAGGGCTGTGTCATGATGCTGGATGTATTGGAGAGTGTGAAGGGCTGTGTCATGATGCTGGATGTATTGGAGAGTGTGAAGGGCTGTGTCATGATGCTGGATGTATTGGAGAGTGTGAAGGGCTGTGTCATGATGCTGGATGTATTGGAGAGTGTGAAGGGCTGTGTCATGATGCTGGATGTATTGGAGAGTGTGAAGGGCTGTGTCATGATGCTGGATGTATTGGAGAGTGTGAAGGGCTGTGTCATGATGCTGGATGTATTGGAGAGTGTGAAGGGCTGTGTCATGATGCTGGATGTATTGGAGAGTGTGAAGGGCTGTGTCATGATGCTGGATGTATTGGAGAGTGTGAAGGGCTGTGTCATGATGCTGGATGTATTGGAGAGTGTGAAGGGCTGTGTCATGATGCTGGATGTATTGGAGAGTGTGAAGGGCTGTGTCATGATGCTGGATGTATTGGAGAGTGTGAAGGGCTGTGTCATGATGCTGGATGTATTGGAGAGTGTGAAGGGCTGTGTCATGATGCTGGATGTATTGGAGAGTGTGAAGGGCTGTGTCATGATGCTGGATGTATTGGAGAGTGTGAAGGGCTGTGTCATGATGCTGGATGTATTGGAGAGTGTGAAGGGCTGTGTCATGATGCTGGATGTATTGGAGAGTGTGAAGGGCTGTGTCATGATGCTGGATGTATTGGAGAGTGTGAAGGGCTGTGTCATGATGCTGGATGTATTGGAGAGTGTGAAGGGCTGTGTCATGATGCTGGATGTATTGGAGAGTGTGAAGGGCTGTGTCATGATGCTGGATGTATTGGAGAGTGTGAAGGGCTGTGTCATGATGCTGGATGTATTGGAGAGTGTGAAGGGCTGTGTCATGATGCTGGATGTATTGGAGAGTGTGAAGGGCTGTGTCATGATGCTGGATGTATTGGAGAGTGTGAAGGGCTGTGTCATGATGCTGGATGTATTGGAGAGTGTGAAGGGCTGTGTCATGATGCTGGATGTATTGGAGAGTGTGAAGGGCTGTGTCATGATGCTGGATGTATTGGAGAGTGTGAAGGGCTGTGTCATGATGCTGGATGTATTGGAGAGTGTGAAGGGCTGTGTCATGATGCTGGATGTATTGGAGAGTGTGAAGGGCTGTGTCATGATGCTGGATGTATTGGAGAGTGTGAAGGGCTGTGTCATGATGCTGGATGTATTGGAGAGTGTGAAGGGCTGTGTCATGATGCTGGATGTATTGGAGAGTGTGAAGGGCTGTGTCATGATGCTGGATGTATTGGAGAGTGTGAAGGGCTGTGTCATGATGCTGGATGTATTGGAGAGTGTGAAGGGCTGTGTCATGATGCTGGATGTATTGGAGAGTGTGAAGGGCTGTGTCATGATGCTGGATGTATTGGAGAGTGTGAAGGGCTGTGTCATGATGCTGGATGTATTGGAGAGTGTGAAGGGCTGTGTCATGATGCTGGATGTATTGGAGAGTGTGAAGGGCTGTGTCATGATGCTGGATGTATTGGAGAGTGTGAAGGGCTGTGTCATGATGCTGGATGTATTGGAGAGTGTGAAGGGCTGTGTCATGATGCTGGATGTATTGGAGAGTGTGAAGGGCTGTGTCATGATGCTGGATGTATTGGAGAGTGTGAAGGGCTGTGTCATGATGCTGGATGTATTGGAGAGTGTGAAGGGCTGTGTCATGATGCTGGATGTATTGGAGAGTGTGAAGGGCTGTGTCATGATGCTGGATGTATTGGAGAGTGTGAAGGGCTGTGTCATGATGCTGGATGTATTGGAGAGTGTGAAGGGCTGTGTCATGATGCTGGATGTATTGGAGAGTGTGAAGGGCTGTGTCATGATGCTGGATGTATTGGAGAGTGTGAAGGGCTGTGTCATGATGCTGGATGTATTGGAGAGTGTGAAGGGCTGTGTCATGATGCTGGATGTATTGGAGAGTGTGAAGGGCTGTGTCATGATGCTGGATGTATTGGAGAGTGTGAAGGGCTGTGTCATGATGCTGGATGTATTGGAGAGTGTGAAGGGCTGTGTCATGATGCTGGATGTATTGGAGAGTGTGAAGGGCTGTGTCATGATGCTGGATGTATTGGAGAGTGTGAAGGGCTGTGTCATGATGCTGGATGTATTGGAGAGTGTGAAGGGCTGTGTCATGATGCTGGATGTATTGGAGAGTGTGAAGGGCTGTGTCATGATGCTGGATGTATTGGAGAGTGTGAAGGGCTGTGTCATGATGCTGGATGTATTGGAGAGTGTGAAGGGCTGTGTCATGATGCTGGATGTATTGGAGAGTGTGAAGGGCTGTGTCATGATGCTGGATGTATTGGAGAGTGTGAAGGGCTGTGTCATGATGCTGGATGTATTGGAGAGTGTGAAGGGCTGTGTCATGATGCTGGATGTATTGGAGAGTGTGAAGGGCTGTGTCATGATGCTGGATGTATTGGAGAGTGTGAAGGGCTGTGTCATGATGCTGGATGTATTGGAGAGTGTGAAGGGCTGTGTCATGATGCTGGATGTATTGGAGAGTGTGAAGGGCTGTGTCATGATGCTGGATGTATTGGAGAGTGTGAAGGGCTGTGTCATGATGCTGGATGTATTGGAGAGTGTGAAGGGCTGTGTCATGATGCTGGATGTATTGGAGAGTGTGAAGGGCTGTGTCATGATGCTGGATGTATTGGAGAGTGTGAAGGGCTGTGTCATGATGCTGGATGTATTGGAGAGTGTGAAGGGCTGTGTCATGATGCTGGATGTATTGGAGAGTGTGAAGGGCTGTGTCATGATGCTGGATGTATTGGAGAGTGTGAAGGGCTGTGTCATGATGCTGGATGTATTGGAGAGTGTGAAGGGCTGTGTCATGATGCTGGATGTATTGGAGAGTGTGAAGGGCTGTGTCATGATGCTGGATGTATTGGAGAGTGTGAAGGGCTGTGTCATGATGCTGGATGTATTGGAGAGTGTGAAGGGCTGTGTCATGATGCTGGATGTATTGGAGAGTGTGAAGGGCTGTGTCATGATGCTGGATGTATTGGAGAGTGTGAAGGGCTGTGTCATGATGCTGGATGTATTGGAGAGTGTGAAGGGCTGTGTCATGATGCTGGATGTATTGGAGAGTGTGAAGGGCTGTGTCATGATGCTGGATGTATTGGAGAGTGTGAAGGGCTGTGTCATGATGCTGGATGTATTGGAGAGTGTGAAGGGCTGTGTCATGATGCTGGATGTATTGGAGAGTGTGAAGGGCTGTGTCATGATGCTGGATGTATTGGAGAGTGTGAAGGGCTGTGTCATGATGCTGGATGTATTGGAGAGTGTGAAGGGCTGTGTCATGATGCTGGATGTATTGGAGAGTGTGAAGGGCTGTGTCATGATGCTGGATGTATTGGAGAGTGTGAAGGGCTGTGTCATGATGCTGGATGTATTGGAGAGTGTGAAGGGCTGTGTCATGATGCTGGATGTATTGGAGAGTGTGAAGGGCTGTGTCATGATGCTGGATGTATTGGAGAGTGTGAAGGGCTGTGTCATGATGCTGGATGTATTGGAGAGTGTGAAGGGCTGTGTCATGATGCTGGATGTATTGGAGAGTGTGAAGGGCTGTGTCATGATGCTGGATGTATTGGAGAGTGTGAAGGGCTGTGTCATGATGCTGGATGTATTGGAGAGTGTGAAGGGCTGTGTCATGATGCTGGATGTATTGGAGAGTGTGAAGGGCTGTGTCATGATGCTGGATGTATTGGAGAGTGTGAAGGGCTGTGTCATGATGCTGGATGTATTGGAGAGTGTGAAGGGCTGTGTCATGATGCTGGATGTATTGGAGAGTGTGAAGGGCTGTGTCATGATGCTGGATGTATTGGAGAGTGTGAAGGGCTGTGTCATGATGCTGGATGTATTGGAGAGTGTGAAGGGCTGTGTCATGATGCTGGATGTATTGGAGAGTGTGAAGGGCTGTGTCATGATGCTGGATGTATTGGAGAGTGTGAAGGGCTGTGTCATGATGCTGGATGTATTGGAGAGTGTGAAGGGCTGTGTCATGATGCTGGATGTATTGGAGAGTGTGAAGGGCTGTGTCATGATGCTGGATGTATTGGAGAGTGTGAAGGGCTGTGTCATGATGCTGGATGTATTGGAGAGTGTGAAGGGCTGTGTCATGATGCTGGATGTATTGGAGAGTGTGAAGGGCTGTGTCATGATGCTGGATGTATTGGAGAGTGTGAAGGGCTGTGTCATGATGCTGGATGTATTGGAGAGTGTGAAGGGCTGTGTCATGATGCTGGATGTATTGGAGAGTGTGAAGGGCTGTGTCATGATGCTGGATGTATTGGAGAGTGTGAAGGGCTGTGTCATGATGCTGGATGTATTGGAGAGTGTGAAGGGCTGTGTCATGATGCTGGATGTATTGGAGAGTGTGAAGGGCTGTGTCATGATGCTGGATGTATTGGAGAGTGTGAAGGGCTGTGTCATGATGCTGGATGTATTGGAGAGTGTGAAGGGCTGTGTCATGATGCTGGATGTATTGGAGAGTGTGAAGGGCTGTGTCATGATGCTGGATGTATTGGAGAGTGTGAAGGGCTGTGTCATGATGCTGGATGTATTGGAGAGTGTGAAGGGCTGTGTCATGATGCTGGATGTATTGGAGAGTGTGAAGGGCTGTGTCATGATGCTGGATGTATTGGAGAGTGTGAAGGGCTGTGTCATGATGCTGGATGTATTGGAGAGTGTGAAGGGCTGTGTCATGATGCTGGATGTATTGGAGAGTGTGAAGGGCTGTGTCATGATGCTGGATGTATTGGAGAGTGTGAAGGGCTGTGTCATGATGCTGGATGTATTGGAGAGTGTGAAGAGCTGTGTCATGATGCTGGATGTATTGGAGAATGTGAAAGGCTGTGTCATGATGCTGGATGTATTGGAGAGTGTGAAGGGCTGTGTCATGATGCTGGATGTATTGGATAGTGTGCAGGACTGTGTCATGATGCTGGATGTATTGGAAAGTGTGAAGGGCTGTGTCATGATGCTGGATGTATTGGAGAGTGTGAAGGGAAGTGTCATGATGCTGGATGTATTTGGAGAGTGTGAAGGGCTGTGTCATGATGCTGGATGTATTGGAGAGTGCGAAGGGCTGTGTCATGATGCTGGATGTATTGGAGAGTGTGAAGGGCTGTGTCATGATGCTGGATGTATTGGAGAGTGTGAATGGCTGTGTCATGATGCTGGATGTATTGGAGAGTGTGGAGTGCTGTGTTATAATGCTGGATGTATTGGAGAGTGTGAAGGGCTGTGTCATGATGCTGGATGTATTGGAGAATGTGAAAGGCTGTGTCATGATGCTGGATGTATTGGAGAGTGTGAAGGGCTGTGTCATTGATGCTGGATGTATTGGAGAGTGTGAAGCGCTGTGTCATGATGCTGGATGTATTGGAGAGTGCGAAGGGATGTGTTATGATGCTGGATGTTTTGGAGAGTGTGAAGGGCTGTGTCATGATGCTGGATGTATTGGAGAGTGTGAAGTGCTGTGTCATGATGCTCGATGTATTGGAGAGTGTGAAGTGCTGTGTTATGATGCTGGATGTATTGGAGAGTGTGAAGAGCTGTGTCATGATGCTGGATGTATTGGAGAATGTGAAAGGCTGTGTCATTATGCTGGATGTATTGGAGAGTGTGAAGGGCTGTGTCATGATGCTGGATGTATTGGAGAGTGTGAAGTGCTGTGTCATGATGCTGGATGTATTGGAGAGTGTGAAGGGCTGTGTCATGATGCTGGATGTATTGGAGAGTGTGAAGGGCTGTGTCATGATGCTCGATGTATTGGAGAGTGTGACGTGCTGTGTTATGATGCTTGATGTATTGGAGAGTGTGAAGGGCTGTGTCATGATGCTGGATGTATTGGAGAGTGTGAAGTGCTGTGTTATGATGCTGGATGTATTGGAGAGCGTGAAGTGCTGTGTCATGATGCTGGATGTATTGGAGAGTGTGAAGGGCTGTGTCATGATGCTGGATGTATTGGAGAGTGTGAAGGGCTGTGTCATGATGCTCGATGTATTGGAGAGTGTGATGGGCTGTGTCATGATGCTGGATGTATTGGAGAGTGTGAAGTGCTGTGTTATGATGCTGGATGTATTGGAGAGTGTGAATGGCTGTGTCATGATGCTCGATGTATTGGAGAGTGTGAAGAACTGTGTCATGATGCTGGATGTATTGGAGAATGTGAAAGGCTGTGTCATGATGCTGGATGTATTGGAGAGTGTGAAGGGCTGTGTCATGATGCTGGATGTATTGGAGAGTGTGAAGGGCTGTGTTATGATGCTGGATGTATTGGAGAGTGTGAAGGGCTGTGTCATGATGCTGGATGTATTGGAGAGTGTGAAGCGCTGTGTCATGATGCTGGATGTATTGGAGAGTGTGAAGGGCTGTGTCATGATGCTGGATGTTTCGGAGAGTTTGAAGGGCTGTGTCATGATGCTGGATGTATTGGAGAGTGTGAAGTGCTGTGTCATGATGCTGGATGTATTGGAGAGTGTGAAGGGCTGTGTCATGATGCTGGATGTATTGGAGAGTGTGAAGGGCTGTGTCATGATGCTCGATGTATTGGAGAGTGTGAAGTGCTGTGTTATGATGCTGGATGTATTGGAGAGTGCGAAGGGCTGTGTCATGATGCTGGATGTATTGGAGAGTGTGAAGGGCTGTGTCATGATGCTGGATGTATTGGAGAGTGTGAATGGCTGTGTCATGATGCTGGATGTATTGGAGAGTGTGGAGTGCTGTGTCATAATGCTGGATGTATTGGAGAGTGTGAAGGGCTGTGTCATGATGCTGGATGTATTGGAGAATGTGAAAGGCTGTGTCATGATGCTGGATGTATTGGAGAGTGTGAAGGGCTGTGTCATTGATGCTGGATGTATTGGAGAGTGTGAAGCGCTGTGTCATGATGCTGGATGTATTGGAGAGTGTGAAGGGATGTGTTATGATGCTGGATGTTTTGGAGAGTGTGAAGGGCTGTGTCATGATGCTGGATGTATTGGAGAGTGTGAAGTGCTGTGTCATGATGCTCGATGTATTGGAGAGTGTGAAGTGCTGTGTTATGATGCTGGATGTATTGGAGAGTGTGAAGGGCTGTGTCATGATGCTCGATGTATTGGAGAGTGTGAAGAGCTGTGTCATGATGCTGGATGTATTGGAGAATGTGAAAGGCTGTGTCATTATGCTGGATGTATTGGAGAGTGTGAAGGGCTGTGTCATGATGCTGGATGTATTGGAGAGTGTGAAGTGCTGTGTCATGATGCTGGATGTATTGGAGAGTGTGAAGGGCTGTGTCATGATGCTGGATGTATTGGAGAGTGTGAAGGGCTGTGTCATGATGCTCGATGTATTGGAGAGTGTGACGTGCTGTGTTATGATGCTGGATGTATTGGAGAGTGTGAAGGGCTGTGTCATGATGCTGGATGTATTGGAGAGTGTGAAGTGCTGTGTTATGATGCTGGATGTATTGGAGAGCGTGAAGTGCTGTGTCATGATGCTGGATGTATTGGAGAGTGTGAAGGGCTGTGTCATGATGCTGGATGTATTGGAGAGTGTGAAGGGCTGTGTCATGATGCTGGATGTTTCGGAGAGTGTGAAGGGCTGTGTCATGATGCTGGATGTATTGGAGAGTGTGAAGTGCTGTGTCATGATGCTGGATGTATTGGAGAGTGTGAAGGGCTGTGTCATGATGCTGGATGTATTGGAGAGTGTGAAGGGCTGTGTCATGATGCTCGATGTATTGGAGAGTGTGAAGTGCTGTGTTATGATGCTGGATGTATTGGAGAGTGTGAAGGGCTGTGTCATGATGCTGGATGTATTGGAGAGTGTGAAGGGCTGTGTTATGATGCTGGATGTATTGGAGAGCGTGAAGTGCTGTGTCATGATGCTCGATGTATTGGAGAGTGTGAAGGGCTGTGTCATGATGCTGGATGTATTGGAGAATGTGAAAGGCTGTGTCATGAAGCTGGATGTATTGGAGAGTGTGAAGTGCTCTGTCATGATGCTGGATGTATTGGAGAGTGTGAAGTGCTGTGTCATGATGCTGGATGTATTGGAGAGTGTGAAGGGCTGTGTCATGATGCTGGATGTATTGGAGAGTGTGAAGGGCTGTGTGATGATGCTGGATGTATTGAAGAGTAAGAAGCGCTGTGTCATGATGCTGAATGTATTGGAGAGTGTGAAGGGCTGTGTCATGATTCTGGATGTATTGGAGAGTGTGAAGGGCTGTGTCATGATGCTCGATGTATTGGAGAGTGTGAAGGGCTGTGTCATGATGCTGGATGTATTGGAGAGTGTGAAGGGCTGTGTCATGATGCTGGATGAATTGGAGAGTGTGAAGTGCTGTGTCATGATGCTGGATGTATTGGAGAGTGTGAAGGGCTGTGTCATGATGCTGGATGTATTGGAGAGTGTGAAGGGCTGTGTCATGATGCTGGATGTATTTGGAGAGTGTGAAGGGCTGTGTCATGATGCTGGATGTATTGGAGAGTGTGAAGGGCTGTGTCATGATGCTGGATATATTGGAGATTGTGAAGGGCTGTGTCCTGATGCTGGATCTATTGGAGAGTGTGAAGGGCTGTGTCATGATGCTGGATGTATTGGAGAGTGTGAAGGGATGTGTCATGAGAATGGATGTTTTCGAAATGTGAAGGGCTGTGTCATGATGATGGATGTATTTGGAGAGTGTGAAGGGCTGTGTCATGATGCTGGATGTATTGGAGAGTGTGAAGGGCTGTGTCATGAGGATGGATGTATTGGAGAGTGTGAAGGGCTGTGTCATGATGCTGGATGTATTGGAGAGTGTGAAGGGCTGTGTCATGACGCTGGATGTATTGGACAGTGTGAAGGGCTGTGTCATGATTCAGGATGTTTTGGAGAGTGTGAAGGACTGTCTCATGATGCTGGATGTTTTGGAGAGTGTGAAGGGCGGTGTCATTATGCTGGATGTATTGGAGCGTGTGAAGGGCTGTGTCATGATGCTGGATGTATTGGAGAGTGTGAAGGGCTGTGTCATGATGCTGGATGATTTGGAGAGTGTGAAGTGCTGTGTCATGATGCTGGATGTATTGGAGAGTGTGAAGGGCTGTGTCATGATGCTGGATGTATTGGAGAGTGTGAAGGGCTGTGTCATGATGCTGGATGTTTTGGAGAGTGTGAAGGGCTGTGTCATGATGCTGGATGTATTGGAGAGTGTGAAGGGCTGTGTCATGATGCTCGATATATTGGAGAGTGTGAAGGGCTGTGTGATGATGCTGGATGTATTGAAGAGTAAGAAGCGCTGTGTCATGATGCTGAATGTATTGGAGAGTGTGAAGGGCTGTGTCATGATGCTGGATGTATTGGAGAGTGTGAAGTGCTGTGTCATGATGCTGGATGTATTGGAGAGTGTGAAGGGCTGTGTCATGATGCTGGATGTATTGGAGAGTGTGAAGGGCTGTGTCATGATGCTCGATGTATTGGAGAGTGTGAAGGGCTGTGTGATGATGCTGAATGTATTGGAGAGTGTGAAGGGCTGTGTCATGATGCTGGATGTATTGGAGAGTGTGAAGGGCTGTGTCATGATGCTCGATGTTTTGGAGAGTGTGAAGGGCTGTGTCATGATGCTGGATGTATTGGAGAGTGTGAAGTGCTGTGTCATGATGCTGGATGTATTGGAGAGTGTGAAGGGCTGTGTCATGATGCTGGATGTATTGGAGAGTGTGAAGCGCTGTGTCATGATGCTGGATGTATTGGAGAGTGTGAAGGGCTGTGTCATGATGCTGGATGTATTGGAGAGTGTGAAGGGCTGTGTCATGATGCTGGTGGTACTGGAGAGTGTGAAGGGCTGTGTCATTGATGATTTAAGATCACGTGCCGAATCCCTGCTGGGAAAGATCTGCTCTCCCACTGGCGTTTGACTGCTCTGAAGATTTGCTCTGCCCTTTTTTACTGTATGTTTGGTGCTTCCCTCTCATACACCCGCTGACTGTCCAGTGACTGTCGCTTGCTCCTTCAATTGGAGTAGAGAGCATGGAGCCCCGACACACGGACTGCCGCAGTTAGTTTCAGCCTACGTGCAAGTAACAGTGAGAAGGAGCCTCTTCAATGGGTGTATCTTAGGCAGTGAGAAAAACATTAAATTATCAGGCAATTTCAGTGACCCGTATTGGCTGATCCGCTAAAGACTGTAAAATCTCTACTTGTTCACAAGGTTCAATGTTAAAATCTCCAGTCTTTAGGGTATTACTGAGCGAGCCTCATATTTCTGTTGAATCTTCTTCTCTCTGGTTTAACTGAACTGTTTGTTTCCCTTCATTATGGAGCAACAACACAATCCGTGATTGTTCTACAATTCGCCCAACAGTTAGAGACAAATAAACAGTTACCTCAACACCCGGCATTTGTGCAGTACGTGTCCCAGCCGCTGGAGACCTTCACACTGAATATAGCAGTCCTGTAGATTGAGCTGTTTTATTGTATCACAGAATCCAATGACATGAGACAGGACTGCACAGTCAATCGGGGTCAATGTCAATCCACTAAATGTAAGTGATTCCACAGATCCCACTGTGGCCCGAGCCAGTGCTGTATTCTGAGACTCAAACAGGTAGTGGAATGTGTTCAGGAGGTGCCTTTTACTGTTTCCACTCTCTGTGTTTCCAATCTGTCCTTCAACCTCTTCCTTAACCCAATCAATCACACGGCAGGTTGTTTGATAAAGAAATGGACCCAGAAACTCCTCCAGGGGCCGAGATGATTGTGGGGAGCAGAGACCAGCAACAAAACGAAGAAATATCTCAAATCGCCCATCTTCCTTGCTGTGGGCTTCACGGAGAAGTTTCAGGATGTCCCCGAGATCTGGAGTCAGGAATTGTGCGACTGCGGCTACAAACTCTTGGATGGTGAGGTGCGGGAATGTGTACACCACGCTCTGGGCAGATTCATCTCTCTCCAAAAGTTCCATCATGAACCCAGAAAGGAACTGGGAAGGTTGCAGATTATACTTGATCAAATCTCCATTTCTAAACACAATCTGCTTCTCGGAGACTCCTGTGAAGGCCATCTTACCAATCTTCAGTAACACATCACGGGGGCTTTCAATCTCTCGGCCATGGTTTTTCAGAATGTTGTAAATATAGTAGGAATATAGTTGGGTGATGGTCTTTGGAAGACGCTGATGATTCCTGTCTCTTTGTGCAAAGAAGGGACCCAGTGACAGACCGAGGATCCAGCAGTAGGAAGGGTTGTAGCACATGGTGTACAGGATCTCGTTCTCCTCCACGTGATTGAAAACAGCTGCTGCCACCGTCTGATCTTTAAAAAACCTCTTGAAATATTCCTTCCGTTCTTCACCAACAAATCCCAGGATTTCAGCCCAGACACTGATCTCAGCCTTTTCCAATAAATGCAATGCAGTGGGGCGGCTGGTCACTAGTACTGAACATCCTGGGAGCAGCTTGTGCTGTATTAAACTATACACAATGTCAGACACTTCACACCAGTCTTCGGGATCTGTGCACATGTGCTGAGGTTCTGTATTTCTCCGATTGTCAGCGAAATCGATCCTGTCCTTGAATTCATCCAAACCATCGAATATAAACAGCAATCTCTCTGGGTTCTTCCAGAGCTCTCTCAGAATATTCCCAAAGTAAGGATACAGATCCTGTATCAGATTCCTCAGGTTTATTCTACAGTTAATGGCGTTCAAATCCCGGAATTTAAAGCTGAAAACAAATTCAAATTGTGGGTATATTTTCCCAGTGGCCCAGTCATGAACAATTTTTTGTACCATTGTTGTTTTTTCCAATCCCCGGGACTCCGCTCACTGCTCCTGAACTCCCAGATTTGGATCGGCGGAAAAAATTATTCATTTTCTGGAGCAATCTGCACCTCCGGGAAAAACAGCTCTGGAACAATTGATCAATTCGGATTTTCTCCAGTTCTCTCCGGAGATGTTTCTCTCTCCACTCTTCATGGTCTCGGCCTCTTGCCAGCAGTTCATGTTCTACAAGTGTCCGATCTCGAACAGTAGAAATGACTGTTAGCTCAGCGTATCGATCAACCAGCTGGAAAACCTTAACCTTCTCCTTTATTAGGATAGTGTTCACTCTCAGTGTTTCAGTTTGTACCCGGAGTGTTTCCTTGTGTTTCTGCTGAACATCTTTAATTAGAACAGACAGAAATTGCTTCTCAATGTTAGTTGCATTGACAAAAACAACTTGGAAATAGCACCTTGCAATTCAGTAAGCTTTGACATATTTTAATTCATAGCTTCATTTGAGGTGTGTAGAGAAAATTAAAACCAAGTGAATGAGAAATGTGATTGAAAGACAATGTGTGATTAGAAATTTTCAAATCCTCACTTGATTTTGCTATTTACTGAATTTGGACCTTTCCATGAAGGTGATAGTTTCCCTATGATGGTTAATATTATCAGCCCTACCCTGCACGAAAAAGATCTCAGCAAAAATCCAATCATGATTCTTGTTGTAAAACAGTGGAGGTTCTCGTGCTAAATCTATGAATTGTGCTCAGAATGTTGGACTGCTGGCGTCCCGAACGGTGGATGCTGATTCGCTGAATTCCGTCAAGCTGGAACTGGACCTCTCTCGAGCTGAGGTGGACATTGCCTCTTACATAAGGTCGATACTGCGGGAAATGTAGGGACAGAGTGTTCTGCTGGACTAGTAACAGACGCCGAAGAGAAGAAATTCCCAGATTTTACCCCCCCAAAAAAACTTGAGCTTGTTTTTTACCTGCTTCTGTCCTTCTCCCAGGAGATCACAATGTTTTAAATAGGTGGAGAGTGTATATACTTTACAGGAAGTATCACAATTGTATGGAACAGGCGTGGTGGACCAAAGGGTCTTTACCTGTCCGTCATTGTTCCTATGTCAGTATGAACTGTTTTCATCGAACACATAAGGATAACGGTTTCCAGTGGCAGAAGAGTCTGTAACTGGAGGACTCACATTTAAGGTGATTGGCAAAGGAACCAGAGGCGACATGATTCATTTTTTTTATGCAGCGAGTTTTTGTGACCTGGAATGCACTGCCTGAAATGATGGTGGAAGCAGATTCAATAATAACTTTTAAAAAGGAATTGGATAAATACTTGAAGGGAAAATAATTTTTGGTCTGTGGGAAAAGAACAGGGGAGTGGGACTATTTGAATAGCTCTACCAGAGAGCCGGCACAGGCAAGATGGGCCAAATGCACTCCTTCTGTGCTGTATCATTCGATGATTTGGTGTATTCTATGCAAAGCGAGAGGGACAGACTGCAAATATTCACGAGATCCACTGTAATTTTATCAGATCTTGCGCAGGTTATCTGGGTTACTTTGTTCAGTGTAAGAAGTACACACTGTGAATAGACAGAAGTTCCGCTCGGTGTCCTTTTTGACACTAATCTGAGCTTCCCAGCCCATATCCTCTCCATCACGAAGACCACCTTCATAATATGGCCTCTCTCTGTCCCAGCTCATCTGCTGCTGAAACCCGCAACAATGCCTTTGTTACCTCCAATCTGGACTATTCCAAGGCTCTACTTGTAATCCTCCAATATTGTAATATCAGTAAACTTGAGCTCATCTAAAATCCTGCTGCTCGTATCCTCACTCGCACCAATCTCGTTCACCCTTCACCCCTGTGCTCGCTGACCTATATTGGCTCGCAGTCCAGAAACTCTTCGATTTAAATATTCTCATTCTTGTTTTCAAATCACACAATGGCCTCGTCAGCACTCTATCTCTGTAACTTTCTCCAGCCTTACAACCATCAGAGATCTCTGTGCTCCTCCAATTCTGGGCTCTTGTGCACCCCAAATTGTCATCCCTCCAACATTGGCGGCTTCCTAGGCCCTGAGTTCCGGATTAACTCCTTAACTTCTCCCTCTCTTTAGAGAAGTTCCACTGTTATTGTATCAGGACTCTGGCAGATTACCTGGTTTATTGTGTGCAGAGAGAAGGGCAGACTGTGAATAGACGGGTGTTAATTTTTTGTAGTTTCAGGGCTCATGCAGGTTATCTGGGGTATTACCTGCACTGCTATAGTTACCCGATCACAGGCAAAGGTTACAGCTATTCTGAAGGTATAGAGGGAAATCAGATAGATGAGTTAAGTTATCAGGAGTTTAGGATGAGGGGGTTAAGATGTATTATGTTCGGACAGGAGACTTCAGTATTAAAATGTTTTAATGGATTCACAACATTAGCGCAGGAAACAGGTTCAAAATTAATAACGGAGAAATTTGAAAATCAGAAGTAAGATGGGGAATCAGGGAATTGTGTTCTCCCAAAGACTAATACATCGAGGGATAGTAACTAGGGAAGAGCACTAAAGGTGCAATATAAGTGGGGTCTACATACAATTAAAGATGTTTCTGTGTATACACTAAGAGTAAGGGTGGGTGGGGTCATCTCTGTAACAGAAACAGGCTAATTTGGGCCAAATAGCATTTTCCTGTCCCTATTCATTCGCATATTACATCTGCTTCTGAAATTACAAAATATTTTTCAGCAGCTTTATGCATGCATTCATTGAAATTGTTTTTATAACAATCCTGTCATATCACTGATTTGAATTAGAAATAGAATTACCGCCCACTTCATTCAATGTAATGATAGAGCAGAAAACTTGCAAAGTTCATTTCAACTGATATAGCAAAAGTACATGTAAAATTTTGGACTTAGTTTACTATAAGGAAGCCCAAGAGGAGTATAGAAAGTGCAGGGGGGTACTTAAAAAAGAAATTAGGAGTGTGAAAAGGGGGCATGAAAAAACACTGGCGTGCTAAATAAAGGAAAATCCCAAACTGTTGTAAAAGTATATTAAGGGCAAGAGGATAACCAGGGAAACATTGGAGGCCATTAGGGACCAAAGTGGCAATCTGTGTGTAGAGCCAGAAGATGAAGGTGAGGTTTTAAATGAACATTTTGCATCTGTGTTCAATATGGAGAAGGACGATGTCAGCATAGAAATCAGGCAGGGGGATTGTGATATACTTGAACAAATTAGTATTGAGATGGAGGAGGTTCTAGCGGTTTATGCGGGCTTAAAAGTGGATAAATCCCCAGGCCCAGACGGGATGTATCCCAGGCTGCTGTGTGAGGCAAGGGAGGAGATTGCAGGGGCTCTGACACAAATTTTCAGAAACTCTCTGGCCACAGGGGAGGTGCCAGAGGACTGGAGAATAGCTAACGTAGTACCATTATTCAAGAAATGTAGTAGGGATAAAACAGGGAATTACAGGCCAGTGAGCCTAACATCAGTGGTTGGGAAATTATTGGAAAACATTCTGAGGGACAGAATTAGTCGCCACTTGGAGAGGCAGGGATTAATCAGGGATAGTCAGCATGGCTTTGTCAGAGAAATATCATGTCTGACCAATTGGATTGCATTTTTCGAGGGGTGACTAGGTGTGTGGATGAGGGTAGTGCAGTTCATGTAGTCTACATGGACTTCAGTAAGGTTTTTGACAAAGTCCCACATGGGAGACTGGTCAAGAAGGTAAGTGCCCATGGGATCCAGGGCAATTTGGCACATTGGATCCAAAATTGGCTTAGTGGCAGGAGGCAGAGGTTGATGGTGGAAGGTTGTTTTTGTGACTGGAAGCCTGTGTCCAGTGGTGTACCGCAGGGATCGGAGCTGAGTCCTTTGCTGTTTGTAGTGTGCATTAATGATTTAGATATGAATGTAGGAGATATGATCAGTAAGTTCGCAGATGACACGTAGATTTGTGGAGTGGTAAATAGCGAGTAGGGAAACCTCGGGCAACAGGACAATACAGACGGGATGATTAGATGGGCAGAGCAGTGGCAAATGGAATTTAACCCTGAAAAGTGTGAGGTGATGCATTTTGGGAGGACTGACAAGGCAAGGGAATAAACAATGAACCGTAGGACCCTAGGAAGGACAGGGGATCAGATGGACCTTGGCGTGCATGTACATAGATTCCTAAAGGGAGCAGGAGAGGTAGATAAGGTGGTTAAAAGGGCATATGGGATACCTGCCTTCATTAGCCGAGGCATAGAATATAAGAGCAGGGAGGATATGATGGAGCTGTACAAAACGTAGTTAGACCACAGCTGGAATACTGTGTGCAGTTCTGGTCGCCACTCTACAGGAGGAATGTGATTGCATTGGAGAGGGTGCAGAGGAGATTCACCAGGATGTTACCTGGCTGAAGCGCTTCAGCTATGAAGACAGACTCGCCATGCTGGGGTTGTTTTCCTTACAGCAGAGATGGCTGAGGGGGGACCTGATTGAGGTGTACAAAATTATGAGGGGCATAGATAGGGTAGATAGAAAGGAAATTGTCCCCTTAGTAGACAGGTCAATAACCAGGGGGCATAGTTTCAAGGTAAGGGGCAGGAGGTTTTGAGAGGATTTGAGGAAAAACTTTTTCACCCCGAGGGTGGTTGGAATCTGGAACACGCTGCCTGAAAGTGTGGTAGAGGCAGGAAACCTCAACATTCAAGAAGCAGTTAGATGAGCACTTGAAACGCCATAGCATACAAGGCAACGGACCAAGTGCTGGAACATGGGATTAGAATTGACAGGGCTTGATGGCCGGCGCGGACACGTCGGGCCGAAGGGCCTCTTTCTGTGCTGTATAACTCTATGACTCTATAATGCAGGATTCAGAAATTAAAAATATGCTTCTGTTGGTCGTTGCATTGGGGCTAGAAATAAATCTGAAATAAAGGAAACTCTTAGAATAGGTAGAATAATGTTATCTATTTCAATGTCATTAGAAAGCTAGCCAATAACTTCCTACAAACCATAAATATTGTCTTGGGGTTTCACGGTGAATCAGGATCCTGCCAGGTGTGTATGGCGTATCACAGTGTATCAGGATCCTGCCAGATGTGTATGGGGTTTCACAGTGTATCAACATTCTGCCAGGTGTGTATGGGGTTTCAAAGTGTATCAGGTCCTGCCAGGTGTGTATGGCGTATCACAATCTATCAGGATCCTGCCAGGTGTGTAGAATCATAGAATGGTTACAGCACGGAAGAAGGTCATTCGGCCCATCGAGTCCGAGCCGGCTCTCTGCACTTCAGCTAGTCCCACTCCCCCTTCCTTTCCCTGTAGCCCTGCATTTTTTGTGCTTCAAGTAATTATCCAACTCCCTTTTGAAAGCCGTGATTGAGTCTGCCTCCAGCACCGTTTCTGGCATTGCATTCCAGATCCTAAACACTCGCTGTGTAAAAAGTTTTCCCTCATGTTGCCTTTCGTTCTTCTGCCAATCACCTTACATCTGTGTCCTCTAGTTCTCGACCTTTCTGCCAATGGGAACAGTTTCTATCTATCTACTCTGTCCTGCCCACTCATGATTTTGAACACCTTTATCAAATCTCCTCTCAATCTTCTCTGCTTGAAGGAGAACAACACCAGCTTCTCCAGTCTGTCCACGTAACTGAAATCCCTCATCGCTGGAATCATTCCCACAAATTTTTTCTGCACCCTCTATAATGCCTTCTCATCGTTCCTAAAGTTTGGTGCCTAGAATTGGACACAATACTTCAGTTGAGGCCGAACCAATGTTTTATACAGGTTCATCATAATGTCCACGCTTTTGAACTCTGTACCTCTATTCATGAAGTCCAGGATCCCGGAAGCTGTTTTAACTGCTTTCTCAACCTGCCCTGCCACCTTCAACGATTTGTGCACATATACCCCTCTGTCTCTCTGTTCCTGCAACCCCATCAGGATTACATCTGTTACTTTATATTTCCTCTCTTCATTCTTTCTACCAAAATGTATCACTTCGCAATTTTCGGAATAAAATGCTATCTGCCACGTCTCCACCCATTCCACCAGCATGTCTACGTCTTCTTGAAGTCTATCACCATCATCCTCCCTGCTCACTATACTATCAAGTTTTGTGACAGCTGCATATTTTGAAATTGTGCCCCGCACACCCACATCCAATTCATTAATATAGATCAAGAAAAGCAGTGGTTCTGGAACCGACCACTGGGGACACTACTGTATACCTTCCTCCAGACTGAAAACCAACCGTTCACCACTACTGTCTGTTTCCTGTCACTTAGCCAATTTCGTATCCCTGCTGCCACTGTCCCTTTTATTCCATGGGTTCAAATTGTTGGCAATCCTTTTATGTGGCACTTTGTCGAAAGCCTTTTGGAACTCCATGTATACCACGTCAACTGCATTGGCCTCAGCAACCCTCTCTGTTACCTTATCAAAAAATCGATCAATTTGGTTAAAAACGATTTGCCTTTAACAAATCCATGCTGGCTTTCCTTAATTATTCCACACTTGTCCAAGTGTCTGTTAATTTTGTCCCTGATTATTGTTTCTAAAAGCATTCCTACTACCGAGGTTAAACTGACTAGCCTGTCGTTTCCGTGTTTATCTTTACATCGTTTTTGAACAAAAGTTTAACATATGCAATTCTCCAGTACTCTGGCACCACCCCCGTATCATTGGAGGTTTGGAAGATTATGGCCCGCCCCTCTGCAATTTCTTCTTTCACATTCCTCAGCGTCGTAGGATGCACCTCATCTAGTACTGTTGACTTATCTACTATAAGTACAGCCAGCCTTTCTAGTACCTCCTCTTTATCATTTTTTACCCCATCCAGTATCTCCTCTACTTCCTCCTTCACTATGTCTATGGCAGCATCCTCTTCCTTGATATAGACAGACGCAAAGCACTCATTTAGTACCTCAGCCATACCCTCTGCCTCCATATGTAGGTCTCCTTTTTCATCCCTGATCGGCCGCAACTCTCCTCTTACTACCCGTTTACTATTTATATCCCTACAGAAGACATTTGGATTAACTTTTATGTTGGCTGCCATTCTCTTCTCATACCCTCTCCTCGCCCCTCATATTTTCTTTTTCAATTCTCCTCTGAACTTTTTATATTTAGCCTGATTCTCAGATGTGTTCTCGACCTGACATCTGTCATACGTGCTTTTATTGTGCTTCATCTTATCCCTATCTCTTTCGTCATCCAGGGAGCTCTAACGTTATTTGCCCTACCATTCCCCCTAGTGGAAATGTACCTCGACTGTACCCGAACTATTTCCTATTTAAAGGCTGCCCATTGTTCGATTACATTTTTGCCTGCTAATCTTTGATTCGCATTTACTCGGGCCAGATCTGTTCTAATCCCACTGAAATTTGCCTTCCTCCAATTAAGTATTTTTACTCTAGATTGCTCCCTGTCCTTTTCCGTAGCTAATCTAACCCTCCATCCTCATTGGTACGAAAACATAACGTTCAAGAAATTTCTCCTGAACAAATTTCGTAAATTTTCCCCCCTCTCTGCCTTATGGGGTTACACAGCGTATCCGGATCCTGCCAGGTGTGTATGGGGTTTCACAGTGTACCTGAATCCTGCCAGGTATGTCTGGGATTTCACAGGACATCGCTGCAGGAGTTCCTCAGGGCAGTGTCCTAGGCTCAATCATCTTCAGCTGCTTCATCAATGACATATTCTCCAACATAAGGTCAGAAATGGGGATGTTCGCTGATGACTGCACAGTGTTCAGTACCATTCACAACTCCTCATACAATGAAGCAGTCCATGCCTGCATGCAACAAGATCTGGACGACGTTCAGGCTTGGGCTGATAAGTGGCAGGTAACATTCACGCCACAGAAGTGCCGGGCAATGACTATCTTCAACAAGCGAGATTCTAACCAACTCCCCTTGACATTCAATGGCATTACCATCACCGATTTCTCCACTATCAACATCCTGGGGGTCACCATTAATCAGGAACTTAACTGAACCAGCCACATAAATACCGTGGCAACAAGAGCAGTCAAGAGGCTAGGTATCCTGCGGCGAGTGTCTCACCTCCAGACTCCCCAAAGCCTTTCCACCAGCTACAAGGCACAAGTAAGGAGTGTGATGGAATACACTCCACTTGACTGGATGAGTGCAGCTCCATCAAAACTCAAGAAGCTCGACACCATCCAGGACAAAGCAGCCCGCTTGATTGGCACCCCATCCACCACCTTAAACATTCACTCCCTCCACCACCGGCGTACCGTGGCTGCAGTGTGTACCATCTACAAGATGCACTGCAGCAACTCGCCAAGGTTTTTCGGCGGCAACTCCCAAACCCAGGACCTCTTCCACCTGGAAGTACAAGGGCAGCAGGCGCATGGGAACACCACCACCTCCAAGTTCCCCTCCAATCACATACCATCCTGACTTGGAAATATATCGCCGATCCTTTATCGTTGCTCGGTCAAAATCCTGGAACTCCCTGACTAACAGCACTGTGGGAGTACCTTCACCACACGGACTGCAGCGGTTCAAGAAGGCGGCTTACCACCACCTTCTCAAGGGCAACTAGGGATCGGCAATAAATGCTGGACTTGCCAGCGACGCCCAGATTCCATAAACGAATATAGAACAATCAACATCATGGCTGGTGTGTATGTGGTTTCACAGTGTATCGGGATCCTGCCAGGTGAGTATGGGGTTTCACAGTGTATCAGGATCCTGCCTGTTTTGTATGTGGTTTCACAGTGTATCGGGATCCTGCCAGGTGTGTATGGGATTTCACAGTGTATCAGCATCCTGCCAGGTGTATATGGTGTTCCAAAGTGTATCATGATCCTGCCAGGTGTGCACGTGGTTAATCGGTGTATCAGGATCCTGCGAGGTGTGTATGGGGTTTCACAGTGTAACAGGACACTGCCAGATGTGTATCGGGTTTCACAGTGTATCAGGATCCTGCATGGTGTGTATGGGGTTTCACAGTGTATCGGGATCCTGCCAGGTGCGTATGGTGTTTCACCGTGTATCAGGATACTGCCAGGTGTGTTTGGGGTTTCACAGTGTATCAGGATCCTGCCAGCTGTGTATGGTGTTTCACAGTGTATCGGGATCTTGCCAGGTGTGTATGGGGTTTCACAGTGTATCGGGATCCTGCCAGGTGTGTTTGGGGTTTCAGTGAATCAGGATCCTGCCAGGTGTGTATGGGGTTTCACCGTGTATCAGGATCCTGCCAGCTGTGTATGGTGTTTCACAGTGTATCGGGATCCTGCCAGCTCAGTATGGGGTTTCACAATTTATCTGGATCCTGCCAGGTGTGTATGGGGTTTCACAGTGTATCTGGATCCTGCCAGGTGTGTATGGGGTTTCACAGTATATAAGCATCCAGCAGGTTTGTATGAGGTTTCACAGTGTATCAGGATCCTGCCAGGTGTGTATGGGGTTTCATGATGTATCAGGATCCTGCCAGGTGTGTATGGGGTTTCACAGTGTATCACGATCCTGCCAGGTGTGTATGGGGTTTCACAGTGTATCTGGATCCAGCCAGGTGCGTATGGGGTTTCACAGTGTATCAGGATCCTGCCAGGTTGCTGTGGGGTTTCACAGTGTATCAGGATCCTGCCTGGTGTGTATGGGGTTTCACAGTGTATCAGGATCATGCAAGGTGCGTATGGGGTTTCACAGTGTATCAAGATCCTGCCAGGTGTGTATGGGGTTTCACAGTGTATCAAGATCCTGCCAGGTGTGTATGGAGTTTCACAGTGTATCTGGATCCAGCCAGGTGTGTATGGGGTTTCACAGTGTATCAGGATCCTGCCTGGTGTGTTTGGGGTTTCACAGTATATCAGGATCATGCAAGGTGCGTATGGGGTTTCACAGTGTATCAAGATCCTGCCAGGTGTGTATGGGGTTTCACAGTGTATCTGGATCCAGCCAGGTGTGTATGGGGTTTCACAGTGTATCTGGATCCTGCCAGGTTTTTATGGGGTTTCACTGTGTTTCAGGATCCTGCCAGGTGTGTATGGGGTTTCACAGTGTATCTGGATCCTGCCAGGTGTGTATGGGGTTTCACAGTGTATCTGGATCCTGCCAGGTGTGTACGGGGTTTCACAGTGTACCTGGATCCAGCCAGGTGTGTATGGGGTTTCACAGTGTATCTGGATTCTGCCAGGTGTGTATGGGGTTTCACATTATATCACGATCCTGCCAGGTGTGTATGGGGTTTCACAGTGCATCAGGGTCCTGCCAGGTGTGTATGGGGTTTCACAGTGCATCAGGATCCTGCCAGGTGTGTACGGGGTGTTCACAGTGTATCAGGATCCTGCCAGGTGTGTACGGGATTTCAGTATATCAGGGTCCTGCCAGGTGTGTATGGGGTTTCACAGTGTATCAGGATCCTGCCAGGTGTGTATGGGGATTCACAGTGTATCAGGATCCTGCCAGGTGTGTATGGGGATTCACAGTGTATCAGGATCCTGCCAGGTGTGTATGGGGTTTCACTGTGTATCTGGATCCTGCCAGGTGTGTATGGGGTTTCACAGTGTATCTGGATCCTGCCAGGTGTCTATGGGGTTTTCACAGTGTATCAGGATCCTGCCAGGTGTGTACGGGGTTTCACAGTGGATCTGGACCATTTCAGCTGTACTTAACACTTCACAAGTGATTGCGATCAGCAGTTGGATTTGGTGAAATAATGCAACTTCTGCATATTTACAGCAAACGTCAGAAATCGTACTAATTATAACTTGAATCTACACTGAATTGTTGAGAATTGATGACAAATCCAAACGACGTTCAATTCTGTTTCCCCAGCCTTTGGCCCTCTGAGCCCAGACTCTGAGAATCTCTAAACAAATGGCTACAGTCAATCATTCTGTTTCTCTGAAGGGAAATAAAAGGTTTGAAATCTCCATGTCATCACTTACCTTTCAGGTGACTGGGTACTTCGGATAAACCTTGTGTGACGTTCATGTAATCAAATGGATCAGGACCTGTTTAAATCAATTTAATTTCATGCAATCAGATCTTTTTAATATACTCGTAAAATCTGCAATGTTTGAATCTGACATTGAATTCAGTGTGTGATTTTACTGTACCAAGTTCCTGTATTTCTCTCAGTATTTTCTCCAGCTTTGGTAACCTGTGGCGCATTTTCACAAAGGATTCCCACATCACCCTTCGGGCCCGAGAGCCTTTCTCCATCACCAGATTTAGGAGAAGTTTGGAACTGTCCGCTCGGTTTCCCTTCTCCGCGAGCTCAGTGACTTTCTATAAAGAATAATAATAAATATATTGAGGA
This sequence comes from Squalus acanthias, assembly GCA_030390025.1. Classification (NCBI taxonomy): domain Eukaryota; kingdom Metazoa; phylum Chordata; class Chondrichthyes; order Squaliformes; family Squalidae; genus Squalus; species Squalus acanthias. Next base: position 53,670 of record JASTWF010000290.1, on the reverse strand, counting down.
GCGGAGTGAAAGACAAACACTGAGAATGAGAAGGAAAGGATTTGCTCAGTGATGGGAGCTCCCAGTTGATTTGTGCACAGAAAGCAATCACTGGGACAGGTACAGGTTTAATCTGAACAGGTGCACAATATTCTGTAAAAACTTGATTAACTCCTGTCATGAAACTAAAATAAAAATCAGAAATATATTTCCTGGAGAGCGAGGAATCACTGACAATCTGCTGTAGTTTTAATGGGATTAGTTTTCTCTGTTCTTCAGTGTCTAACACGACATCAGATAGCTGCAACTGACCGCTACTTCGGGATGTAGCGCATGCGCATCTAACCGCGGTAATCCTGAAGATGCGGTCAGTCCTTCATTGCTCTGACACTGGCTGTGCTGTGGACGAGGATGTCCCATCCGAAGAATCTCAAGTGTCACGTGGGAGCTGAACACTCTGCGGCCTTGACATGGATTCCTTGGTTTAAATGCTGTATGTATCGCTTGAGGCTTGTACGAATTGCTAGATCATTATTATGGGTTATTAAATATAACGTTTGATAACACAAAATGTAGAGTATTGCCCAGAAATGTCCTGTTCGCCAGAAGCAGGACAAACTCAATCCAGATATTTACTGTCCTATCAACATACTCTTGATCGTTAGCAAATTGACGGAATGAGACGTCAAAAGTACTGTCAAGCAGCAGTTACTCAGCAATAAGCAGCTCACCCGTGATTATTTTAGTTTCCACAAGGAGCAATTGGCTCCAGACCTTATTACAGCCTTGGTCCAAACATGGACAAAAGAGCTGAATTTTGGAGGTGAGTGACTGCCCTTGACATCAAGGCAGCATTTTACCGAGTAGGGTTGAGAAAAAGCTGGAAGAATTGGCTAAGTTTTAAGGAGGAAATGAAGGTGGATAGGAGGAGGGATCTAGTGAGTGAGTGCCAGAGCGTAGGGCCAAAGACAAATGAACGCTCAACTACCACTGGTAAGCGGAATGTCGAGGGCTGCACAAGAGGCCAGAGTTCGAGGAACAGACAATCCTAGGCTTGCGGAAGATTACTGTGCTGGAGGTAGATACAGAGATAGTAAAGGGCTAGGCCATGAAGGGATTGAAATTGCAGGATGGACATTTTAAACAGAAGACATTCGAGGACCGGAAGCGAGCACACGAGTGTTGGTTAACGGGATCTGCGGCGGGACAGGGTACAAGCAGAGTTCTGGATGGACTGAAGTTTACCGAGAGCTGAGGAAGTAAGGTTTGCCAGAGGAGCGTTATAATGATCCAGGATAAAGGTGACACACGCACGGATGTGGGTTTCAGCAGGAGATGGGCTGAGATAGGAATGGAGACGGACAATGTTATGAAGGTGGAAATACGTGGTATTTGTGATGGCGAGGACATGGGGTCGAAAGCTCAGTTCTAGAGCAAATATGACGCCGAGGTTGCGAACAGTCAAGTTCAGCATCAGGGAGTGGCCCATGAGGACGGATGGAATCAAGTGGTGAGAAGACGGAGTTTGTGCTGCTGATAGTAGATGATGATTCAGTCTTCCCAATATTTAACTGGAAAAAAATTAAAACTAAAGAAACGGCATGATCTAAAGAAAAACACAGCTGCTAACCAGTAAAAGAATATTAAAAAATGTAGCTACCAATGTTTCATCTCAGTCAGTCTCTCCATAATCAAACAACCACCCAATCTATTCATTAAAGTTAGCCGACAGTAAATTACAGACTGAATGAGCTCAATTTCCCGATGTTCTCCCGGGGAGTGAAGTTCCATTACAAGAGCACAGGGGTAGTAAATTACAGAATTAATTAGCTCAATTTCCTGATGTTCTCTGGGGTCACAAATTTAAGTTGTATAAAGCTGGATCTAGGTTAGATGTCAGGAGGTGATTCTTTTCCCAGAGAATAGTGGACCTCTGAAACAGGCTGCCTTCTCGTGCGGTGGATCCCGATTTGCTGAAATCCTTCAAGCGAGAACTGGACCTGTTTCTGGCTGGGGCGGAGATAACCTCTTACAGAAGGTAGGTAATGCAGGGAATTTCGGGTCAGAGTGATCTCTTGGACTAGTTTCGATCGCCTAGATGGGTCGGAGAGGAATTTCCCAGATTTGTTTTCCAAAATTGTCCTGGCTTATTATCTGTTTATTTTGCCTCTCCCAGGAGATCACATGGTTTCGGGTGGGGTCGAGTGCATATGTTGTAATGCACAAGGTACCGCAATTGGATGGGACAGGCTGGATGGACCAGATGGTTTTTTCCTGTCCATCATTGTTCGTATGTTCGAGTGAAGTTCCCCATCAAGAGCACAGGCCCAGGAAATGACAGACTGAATGAGCTCAATCTCATATTCCTCCTGGAGAGTGACGTTCCCCACCAAGAGCACAGGACCAGGAAATGACAGACTGAATGAGCTCAATCTCATATTCCTCCTGGAGAGTGACGTTCCCCACCAAGAGCACAGGACCAGGAAATGACAGACTGAATGAGCTCAATCTCATATTCCTCCTGGAGAGTGACGTTCCCCATCAAGAGCACAGGACCAGGAAATGACAGACTGAATGAGCTCAATCTCATATTCCTCCTGGAGAGTGACGTTCCCCACCAAGAGCACAGGGGCAGAAGATTTCCTCTTATGCACAGTTTTCACCTCTTCCTATCATGGTTTCAGATTCACAATATTTGCAGTTTGATCCTTTATTCCCCTATTTGCCTGTTTCAATTCCATAACATTCTATGATTCTAAAATCTGATATTCTGTCAGCTCTGTTATGTTAGAATAAATTAAACTCAATCTGTGTCTCTCCCACTTACGTGATATTCTTGTCCACTGAAATGGTCCTCGCCCGTTAACCAGAGACCGAGTCCCTCCACACCCTCTTCAATCGCCTGTTCCAGTCTGTCCCGGTAGAATTTCGTCAACTGGAACAGCTGGTAATCGTCGCACTTTGTCAAGAACCCAGTGATTGTCGAGTTCGGCTCTGTGAACACAAATGGAGAAAACTAAACACATCCAGGCGGCTACATTTCCTCTTATACTAAACGGCTGAAGCCTCCTGTGAGCCACATTATCAAACATCTTCTGAAAACCCATGTACACCGCATGTGCTACATTACATCGCACTGTAGAGTCAATTCTTTAAAAACGTGAGCAAATTTGTCAAACATTACTTGGCTTCAGCTAATTCGTTCCAGTCTCCACTAATCATACGTTTATCTCTAAATTACATAGAAGTATGTAGAATTTACAGCAAAGAAACAGGCCACTGGTAGCAAAGGAGCTATGCCGGTGGTTATACTCCACACGAGCCTACTCCCACCTTATTATCTCATCTCTGACTGACTTTAACAGCCTGGAGTGCATTCTCTCTGGTCCCAGTGATTTATCCACGCTGCCTATTTTTTTCAGATCCAAATCTTTCTTTAGCTATAGTCCCAAATCCTGACTTAGAACACCAACATTCTCACTTCCACTGAAATGTTTGCAACTCAATGACATATTTACTATCTCTCCAAACAACTATATCCTCCACAGCTAGTTTCCACCTTCATCACCAGGAGTCCTACAATCTGGCATTATTCTTCACTTTTGCTAAAATCTGACCCTTTTTATATTAGCTGCTGGCCTTGTCCCGTATTCCCCTTTGCCCCCTCTATTCTCCCACTCACCTTCCTATTACAATTCCTGCAACCTTCATGTGTTTCTTTACTGTTGTTACCCCTGGCTTTATTTTGCGATAGATTCGAATGCCAGTATTAACGTCCTGTTGTTCTTGTACAGGTCCATGCACTGTCTGCGGATCTTCCCCTCTATCTCCTCTCTGCTTCACGGCCAGCAATGTCCACCGAGAATTGTGCTATTTCCCTTCCTATTCCTCAACTACTTTCGTACATATGGATTCTATCTTAACATATCTCCCGGAAACATCCTTCTGTTCTGACACCGTCATAGAACTCTTTATTATTAGTGGCACCCACAATTTTTTTTTACTGCTCTCAAAATATTATGAACAGGAATGTTTGGCTCCGAATTCTGTGAAAATCCAGGCCCTGTCTTATGGATAAAATACTCACATCTCACATGCCTCTAACATTCCATATGTGTTTGAAATGATTTGCACATCCACCGGCAAAGCGCTCAATCCAATCTCCATTTCTTTTGAATATTTACCAGTTTTCATTCTTCTTTTCTTTTAATACTTGAACAGCTTTTTCCGTTTTCCCTGGTAATAACTTTCACTATTTCATAAATCTTCTGTTCCTGCTCTAACAGTTTTAATAATTCCGCTCTCTGGTCTCAGATCCGGATATTTCCAAACTTCCATATCAGCTTTTCACTGCTCCATTCATTTTTCTGCAAAACCTTCGTAGGTGGTCGGTTCAGATCCCGTCCGTCCTTCACTTCTCTCTGAACTCACTCTAGTGCCCCAAGAACGTGAACCCTTCCCTCCCGCTCCAGTCCTGCCGCCGCACATTGACCTGCTTCATGTTACGCTCCTGAAGCGGCCCAGTGTAAAACAATCTGCAGATCACCACCTTCAATTACACAGAATATACAGCACAGAAACAGCTCATTTGGCCCATATAGTCTGTGCTGGTGTTTACACACCACACGATTCACCTCCAATTCTATCTACGTCATCTCAGCCTTTCAGCATATCTTTATATCAGTCTTTCTCTCATGTACTCGTCTAGTTTCCTTTTGAAAGCATCTAAGCTATTTACCTCAATCACTTCCTGTGTTAGCGAATTCCACACTCTAAGCACCCTTTGAGGGAAGAAATTTCTCCTTATTTCCTCATTGGATATATTATTAACTGTCTTGTATTTATGGCCCCTAGTTTTGAATTGTCCCACAAATGGAAACATTCACTCCACATCTACGCTGTCCCCCCAATTCATAATATTAAAACCTTCCATCAGGTCGCACATAATATCTTTTTCTAAAGGAAGGTCCTGATTTGTTCAATATTTCCCGACAGCTGGAACCTCTCAGTTCTAGGACCATCCTTTTAATTTTTTCTGCACTTTATTCAGTGCTTCAATGTTATTTTTTTATATTATGGAGACCAGAAATGTGCCCTGTACTCGAAGTACTGCCTGATTCTTAACAAGTTTTAAATAACTTCAATGATTTTGAACTCTATACCCCTAGAAATAAATCCAGTGCTTTGTTGGGTATCTAATTGCTTTGCTAACCTGCGATGCTGTTTTTAATGAGTTGTTCACCTGTATTCTTAGTTATCTTTCCATTCTATCCCATTCACTTTTATTTTCTAAGGTACAGGTGATGTTTCTATTTTTCCTACCAAAGTGCATCACCTCAGTTTTATCTATTTTCAATTTCATTTGCCACTTAACTATCCCATCTGCAATATTTCGAATGTGTTCTTGTACTGAGGGCTTGTTTTTAGTCTAGTGCACAAGTCTTAAAAATTCCCTTCATAAACGTCTTTCTATCTATGTTATCGGTTCCGACCATGGCTACTTTCTGCTCTCTTTTCCTTTCCAGAGATGGCCGCACCCGTTCAATCATGTTCGTCCCTCTGGCACCAGGGAGGAAACTTACCATTCAGGACCTGCTTCGGGCTGCAGAAGAGTCTGTCTATTCCCCTGACTACAGAATCTCACACCATTATCGCTCTCCTATTCCTGCCTCTCACCCGCGCCAAACTCATGGTGGTCTCCTGCTCCCTGGTGTCACACTGTTGCTCAAGAAAACCCTCCTCAAAGTCACTGTCTCTCTCCACCTTACAGCCCCCAATACCAGGGATCTATTGGACTGTTCCAGTACTCAGGGGCTCCCTCCACCTCTGACTGCGATCCTCTGAGTCACTGTCTCCATCCACCTTACAGCCCCCAATACCAGGGATCTATTGGACTGTTCCAGTACTCAGGGGCTCCCTCCACCTCTGACTGCGATCCTCTGAGTCACTGTCTCCATCCACCTTACAGTCCCCAATACCAGGGATCTATTGGACTGTTCCAGTACTCAGGGGCTCCCTCCACCTCTGACTGCGATCCTCTGAGTCACTGTCTCTCTCCACCTTACAGTCCCCAATACCAGGTATCTATTGGACTGTTCCAGTACTCAGGGGCTCCCTCCACCTCTGACTGCGATCCTCAAAGTCACTGTCTCCATCCACCTTACAGCCCCCAATACCAGGTATCTATTGGACTGTTCCAGTACTCAGGCTCACTCCACCTCTGACTGCGATCCTCTGAGTCACTGTCTCCATCCACCTTACAGTCCCCAATACCAGGGATCTATTGGACTGTTCCAGTACTCAGGGGCTCCCTCCACCTCTGACTGCGATCCTCTGAGTCACTGTCTCTCTCCACCTTACAGCCCCCAATACCAGGTATCTATTGGACTGTTCCAGTACTCAGGGGCTCCCTCCACCTCTGACTGCGATCCTCTGAGTCACTGTCTCCATCCACCTTACAGTCCCCAATACCAGGGATCTATTGGACTGTTCCAGTACTCAGGGGCTCCCTCCACCTCTGACTGCGATCCTCTGAGTCACTGTCTCTCTCCACCTTACAGTCCCCAATACCAGGTATCTATTGGACTGTTCCAGTACTCAGGGGCTCCCTCCACCTCTGACTGCGGTGCCCCTCTAGATAGTCACTTCCCTCTTTCCACTAAGCCACTGTCCTGTTCCCTCATCCTGTGTGAGCTGTTGGTTCTTGCTCGAGATCTGGACCCTCTGTCAGGACGGAAATAATACTTTAAAGAATGTTATGAACCTACCTATGTTCATTCTCATTCTTGTTGAAGATGTTTGACCTTCTACCTTGTTTGAAGCTTCAGCCATTGTGGTGGCAGGCGTCCCCAGTATCTTATTCCCTGTAATAAATGTAAATTTAATGTTTATATCTAACTCTCCTGTTAATAAGAGAAGGAGAACGTTGCCTTGTTAAACATGATATCAAGTCCCTCCTCCCCCATCAGTACAACAGCTCTTAGCTCTGGAATCGAGCATTTCCCGAGTGTTACGATTAACTCTCCACATCAGGTGTGACACAGACAGCTGCCCAGTGAAATCCAGTGAGTCCCGCTGATCTCCACAACCGAGTTTCTGACGGGCTACCTTCGGCCGAGACTCCGCACTGGGAGCGCCGATTGGTGAGAATCACTCACACAGTGCAGGCCAAAACCAGCCTTATTCCTGAGGTGGAGAATATTCTGTGGGAAGGTGCGTCTGATCATTGATGAATTCAATGATCCTTCACTTGGTTTTACATAGTCTAGTGCTATTGGATTATTTTTATTCACAGTTTGTGTTGAATGTTTTTGATTAAGATTTGATATTAAATGACGTTGTTTAATGAATATGATTTCTATCCACACACACAATATATAGTTGGGTCTGATCGCTCTGCTCTCTATTGGCAGTGACATTGTCGGTGTGTTCATGGAGGTGTGTCCTGGCTGGTGCTTCTATTTGAATATATTGACCATATCTCTCGTGGTGTCAGCACCTGAATAATGAGCACTGCAGGAGGTGAGGACATTTTCCGCTGCTATACTAATATTAACACTAATGTAGAATGTTTGAATCATGTAACTTTAAACAGTGAGATAATGCTCAAGATTGATTTGTGGAATATCTTTAGGGGTCTTGCAATCTCAGAAATGACCATAATTATACAAGTGGTAGATTTGCCTGCTGTTTTATAATCACAATTCTCTACTTGTGCGCGTGTCTCGCTGTGTGTTTCCAAACACGTGCTTCCAATCAAACTCTGAGTCAGCATCCTTTCCTTTCCCCACTGTGGAAATGTAAAGCGATTCAGTCTCGGATCAGTAATTCCTCCAAACTGTAATTGAAGTTATTCTCCGGCATTAAATTATAACCAAGTTTGAGACCTTGTAAGATTCAGTTACCTGCTGTGTCACTCACGCTGACACTGGAACAATAAACACACAGCAACAACAACTTGCATTTCCATCGAAACACATCGCAAGGTGCTTCACAGAAGCCAAGTACGACAACAGATGGGCTCAGACTAAAGGGGGTAGAAGGAGGATTGGTCAGAAGGTTGACACCCCAAGTCCCAACCGAGCACCCCAATGGCCAAGCCCCACAATAACGTCCCCCACCGCACCGACCCAGCACCTCCCCCCAAACCACCGGCACAGCCCCCCCCCCCCCCACCACCGGCACTGCCCCGCCCCGCCCTCCCCACCGCCGGCACTGCCCCGCCCCCCACCGACACAGCCCAGCCGCCCCCCCACCGAAACAGCCCCGCCCCCCCCCACCGAAACAGCCCCGCCCCCCCCCCACCGAAACAGCCCCGCCCCCCCCCACCGAAACAGCCCCGCCCCCCCCACCGAAACAGCCCCGCCCCCCCACCGAAACAGCCCCGCCCCCCACAGAAACAGCCCCGCCCCCCCACCGAAACAGCCCCGCCCCCCCCACCGAAATTGCCCTGCCCCCCAACCGAAACAGCCCCGCCCCCCGACCGAAACAGCCCCGCCCCCCCACCGAAACAGCCCCGCCCCCCACCGAAACAGCCCCGCCCCCCACCGAAACAGCCCCGCCCCCCCCCACCGAAACAGCCCCCCCCCACCGAAACAGCCCAGCCCCCCCACCGAAACAGCCCCGCCCCCCACCGAAACAGCCCCGCCCCCCCACCGAAACAGCCCCGCCCCCCACCGAAACAGCCCCGCCCCCCACCGAAACAGCCCCGCCCCCCCCACCGAAACAGCCCCCCCCCCACCGAAACAGCCCAGCCCCCCCACCGAAACAGCCCCGCCCCCCACCGAAACAGCCCCGCCCCCCCACCGAAACAGCCCCGCCCCCCCCACCGACACAGCCCCGCCCCCCCCCACCGAAACAGCCCAGCCCCGCCCCGCCCCCCCACCGAAACAGCCCCGCCCCCCCCACCGAAACAGCCCAGCCCCGCCCCCCCGAAACAGCCCCGCCCCCCCACCGAAACAGCCCAGCCCCGCCCCGCCCCCACCACCGAAACAGCCCCGCCCCCCCCACCGAAACAGCTCCGCCCCGCCCCCCACTGACCCAGCTCCGCACCCGAATCACAATTTGGAAATTTTCCGTGAACGAGAACCCCAACGTGTTTAATATTTGATCAGAGTTAAAGGATTTCAGGGCAGGTGGTGGGAAAAACCATGAGGCAGCAATTGCCACTGGAGATATTCGCGGTAGAGCATTTCACCCATTCAGATCACCTTGCTCTGGAATTTTCTTATTTGAAGTGGATAAACCTTGAGCTATAATAGCACCGAGACGATTCTCACAGTAAAGTGTGATGTGTTTATCCTCCAACATCATTATCAGCAATTTCTGGGCTGCAGCTTCCTGCTGCTTGAGAGATACTGAAACCAACCAAACTCAGTCTGAGTTTCTGCCACTTACCCGATGTTGTAATCCACTGAGTTCTTCCTCTTAGATTAACCCCACCATGACACCGTCCAGCCCTTCTTCATCGCCTGTGCCAGTCTGTCCCGGGAGAATTTCACCAGTTTGTAGAGCTGGTCATCATCACTAGGGCATCTCAATGATTGTGACATTTGGAGCTGTGAATAGAAGTTGTAAATAGTCGTGGACAGTTCACTTCAGGAATTGAAACTGAAGGGTCACTGATTTTGATGAGAGGTTACAGCAAAAATAGACTCAGTACAGTCAGAACATGGTGTTGGTGAAACGTGAAACATTGTAAATGTCCTCAGTGGGTTTTTTTTAAATCAATGTTAGACATGGCGGTAATTATAGAAAGAAAGAATTGCATTTCTATAGCGCCTTTCACGACCTCAGGGCGTTCCAAAAGGCTTTACAGCCAATTAAGTACTTTTGAGGTGTAGTCACTGTTGTAATGTAGGAAAACTTCAGTCACCTGATGAAAAACAGGAGGTAGCGAATTGGCACCGATTTTACACCCCAGGCGATGTTTTTGTTTCTCATTTACTTTTATTTAACAAGGGGGTAGATCTTGACTTCATGCGATTGTGTAAAACAGGTGACAGTGAGTCGGCAGCCCGTTTTACATCACTCCCAATATGCATTACCATTGAAGTGACAAGTGATGTTCCCTAGGGCTCAGTTCTGGGGCCTCAACTTCTCATCATATTTATTAATGTCTGGGATGAAGGAAGAGAGAGTTTTATATCCAAACTCACGGATGACCCTCCGTTCAGGGGACAGTAAGTAGTGCGGACCGGAGCACACAGCTGTAAAGGGACATTGAGAGAGTAATTGAGAGGAAACACTGCGGCAAATGGAGTTAAATGTGGGCAAGTCTCAGCTCACCCACTTTGGACCCAGGAAAGATAAATCGGAGTATTTCTAAATGGTGAGAAAGCAGGAACTGTCGGAAAAGCCAGTACACAGATACAAAAGACAATTTAAAAAGCTAATGGAGTGTTTATCTCAGTGGGGCAGGTGGACTGTCTCTCGGTGCGGGTTATGATACAGCCGGCAGAGTCTTGGATGAGCTTCTGTTAATGGAAAGTGGAAGATGGGAGGCCGGCCAGGAGAATATTGGAACCGTCGAGACCGGAGGTAACAGAAGACAGGTGATGGTTTCAGCAGCAGAATAGCAGAGGCAGAGGCGGAGACGGGTGATATTATAAAGAAACATAGAAGACAGGAGCAGGAGTAGGCCATTCGGCCCCTCGAGCCTGCTCCGCCATTCGATGAGATCATGGCTGATCATCCAAACTCAGTACCCTGTACCTGCCTTCTCCCCATATCCCTTGATACCTTTAGCTTTAAGAAATATATCTAACTCATTCTTGAATATATTTAATGACTTGGCCTCAACTACCTTCTGTGGTAGAGAATTCCACAGGTTCACCACTCTCTGGGTGAAGACATTATTCCTCATTTCTGTCCTAAATGGCTTACCCCTTATTCTTAAAATGAGAAGTCGCACAACACCAGGTTATAGTCCAACAGATTTATTTAATTTTACAAGCTTTCGGAGCTGTCGCTCCTTCCTCAGGTAAGTTAGCAGTGAGAGAATCTCCCAGAATTCACAATTTAAACACAGACAGAATCTATTCAAATATTTCCCGACATCAAAGACACACTAAGAGCACAGCCAAGAGAATGAGATGTGTCCCAGGGGGTCCAACGTGTCAAACCACCTGCTGGCTGCATATCCTGTCAATTTGTGTTAGTCTTTTTAAAAAAAAACACCTGGGAAGACCGGCCATGATGTCAAGTCACGTTCTGTATCGTGACATGAACCCGATATCGCGATTGAGGCCATCCTCATGAGTGCGGAACTTGGCTATCAGTTTCTGCTCTATGATTTTGCGCTGTCGTGTATCCTGAAGGCCGCCCTGGAGAACGCTTACCCGCAGATCCGAGGCTGAATGCCCCTGGCTGCTGAAGTGTTCCCCGACTGGGAGGGAACCCTCCTGCCTGGCGATTGTTGTGCGGTGTCCGTTCATACGTTGTCTCAGTGTCTGCATGGTCTCGCCGATGTACCATGCTCTGGAGCATCCTTTACTGCAACGTATCAAGTAGACAACGTTGGTCGAGTCACATGAGTATGTACCGTGTACCTGGTGGGTAGTGTCCTCACGTGTGATGATGGTATCTGTGTCCATGATTTGGCATGTCTTGCAGAGGTTGCCGTGGCAGGGTTGTGTGGTGTCTTGGTTGCTGTTCTCCTGAAAGATGGGTAATCTGCTGCGAACGATGGTACTTTTGAGGTTAGGCGGCTGCTTGAAGGCGAGTAGTGGAGGCGTGGGGATGGCCTTAGCAAGGTGTTCGTCGTCATCGATGACATGTTGAAAGCTGCGAAGAACATGGCGTAGTTTTTCCGCTCTGGGGAAGTACTGGACGACGTAGGGTACTCTGTTGGTTGTGTCCCGTGTTCGTCTTCTGAGGAGGTCTATGCGGTTTTTCGCTGTGGCCCATCGGAACTGTCGATCGACGAGTCGAGCATCATATCCCGTTCTTACGAGGGCGTCTTTCAGTGTCCGTAGGTGTCCATCGCGTTCCTCCTCGTCTGAGCAGATCCTGTGTATTCGCAGGGCTTGTCCATAGGGGATGGCTTCTTTAACGTGGTTAGGGTGGAAGCTGGAGAAGTGGAGCATCGTGAGGTTGTCCGTGGGCTTGCGGTAGAGTGAAGTGCTGAGGCGTCCGTCTTTGATGGAGATTCGTGTGTCCAAGAATGAAACCGATTCTGAGGAGTAGTCCATGGTGAGTTTGATGGTGGGATGGAACCTGTTGATGCTATCGTGTAGTCCTTTCAGTGATCCTTCGCCGTGGGTCCAAAGGAAGAAGATGTCGTCGATGTATCTGGTGTACAGCGTTGGTTGGAGGTCCTGTGCAGCGAAGAAGTCTTGCTCGAACTTGTGCATGAAGATGTTGGCGTATTGGGGTGCGAATTTGGTCCCCATGGCTGTTCCGTGTGTTTGGGTAAAAAAATGGTTGTCGAAGGTGAAGACATTGTGGTCAAGGATGAAGCGGATGAGTTGTAGGATGGCGTCCAGAGATTGGCTGTTGTTGGTGTTGAGTACTGAGGCTGTCGCAGCGATGCCGTCATTGTGGGGGATATTGGTGTAGAGTGCCGATACGTCCATCGTGACGAGGAGTGTTCCTGGTTCAACTGGTCCATGGGTGCTGAGTTTCTGCAAGAAGTCTGTAGTGTCACGACAGAAGCTGGGGGTTTCCTGTACGATGGGTTTCAGGATGCCCTCGACGTACCCAGAGAGGTTCTCACACAGGGTTCCATTGCCTGATACGATAGGACGTCCGGGTGTGTTGGCTTTGTGTATCTTTGGGAGGCAGTAAAAGTCTCCTACGCGGGGAGTACGTGGGATGAGAGCGCGTAGGATGTTTTGAAGGTCTGGATCGAAGGTCTTGATCAGTCTATTGAGTTGGCGGGTGTGTTCTTTGGTCGGATCTGCGGGTAGCTGTCTGTAGTGTTCCTGGTTGTCCAGTTGTCGGTATGCTTCTTTACAATAGTCCATTCTGTTCTGTATGACGATGGCTCCTCCTTTGTCCGCTGGTTTGATGACGATGTTGCGGTTGGTCTTGAGTGCGTGGATGCTGCTAACTTACCTGAGGAAGGAGCGACAGCTCCGAAAGCTTGTAAAATTAAATAAATCTGTTGGACTATAACCTGGTGTTGTGCGACTTCTCATTTTTGTCCACCCCAGTCCAACGCCGGCATCTCCACATCATGACCCTTATTCTTAGATTATGACCCCTGGTTCTGGACTCTCCGACCATCCGGAACATTCTTCCTGCATCTAGTTTGTCCAGACCTGTCAGAATTTTATATATTTTGAAGAGATCCCCTCTCATTCTTCTATACTCCAGTGAGTATATGCCCAATCGACCCAATCTCTCCTCATATGTCATTCCTGCCATCCCAGGTATCAGCCTTGTGAATCTTCGCTGAACTCCCTCCATGGCAAGAACATCCTTTCTCAGATAAGGCGACCAAAACTGCACACAGTACTCAAGGTGTGATCTCACCAAGGCTCTGTACAAATGCAGCAGGAGGTGGAACTAGGCTTTCTTGGTGATGGAGAAGATGTGGGGTGGAAAACTCAGCTCATAGTCAAGTAGGAAGCCGAGGATGTGCTCAGTCTGGTTCAGCCCGAGACAGAGGCCAGGGAGGGGCTGGAATCCATGACGAGCGTATGGAGTTTATGGCGGGTGGGGGGAGGGGGTGAAGACAATGGTTCGTTTTTTCCAATGTTTAATTGGAGGAAATTGTGTCTCATCCAGGATTAAATGTTCGACAAGCAGTCTGATAACACGGAGGCACTGGGTCGAGGGAGAGGGTAGTGGTTAGGTAGAGTTGGATGTCGTCAGTGCACAGGTCCCGGCAGACTGGAAAACTGCTAATGTAACACCCTTATTTAAAAAGGGCAGTAGACAGAAGGCTGGTAACTATAGACCGGTTAGCCTAACATCTGTGGTAGGTAAAATTTTGGAGTCCATTATTAAGGAAACAGTAACAGGACATTTGGATAATCATAATTTAATAGGACAAAGTCAGCATGGTTTTACGAAGGGGAAGTCATGTTTGACAAATTTGCTGGAGTTCTTTGAGGAAGTAACATATAGAGTGGATAAAGGGGAACCAGTGGACGTAGTGTATTTAGACTTCCAAAAGGCATTTGACAAGGTGCCACACAAAAGATTATTGCTTAAGGTAAAAAATCACGGGATTGGGGGTAATATTCTGGCATGGATAGAGGATTGGCTATCTAACAGAAAGCAAAGAGTTGGGATAAATGGTTCATTCTCAGACTGGCAATCAGTAACTAGTGGTGTTCCACAGGGGTCAGTGCTGGGTCCCCAACTCTTCACAATCTATATTAACGATTTGGAGGAAGGGACCAAGTGTAACATATCAAAATTTGCAGATGATACAAAGATGGGAGGGAAAGTAGTGAGTGAGGAGGACATAAAAAACCTGCAAGGGGACATAGACAGGCTAAGTAAGTGGGCAGAGATTTGGCAGATGGAATACAACACTGGAAAGTGTGAGGTGATGCACTTTGGCAGGAAAAATCCTAGAGCAATTTATTATCTTAATGGCAAGAAACTGGAGAGTACTGAAGTGCAAAGGGATCTGGGGGTCCTGGTGCACGAAACTCAAAAGGTTAGTATGCAGGTGCAGCAAGTGATTAAGAAGGCAAATGGAATGTTGGCTTTCATTGCTAGGGGGATAGAATATAAAAATAGGGAGGTATTGCTTCAGTTGTACAAGGTATTAGTGAGACCGCACCTGGAATACTGCATACAGTTTTGGTGTCCTTACTTAAGGAAAGACATCCTTGCTCTCGAGGCAGTGCAAAAAAGGTTCACTCGGTTAATCCCGGGGATGAGGGGGTGGTCATATGAGGAGAGGTTGGGTAGATTGGGACTCTACTCATTGGAGTTCAGAAGAATGAGAGGCGATCTTATTGAAACATATAAGATTGTGAAGGGGTTGGATCGGGTGGATGCGGGGAGGATGTTCCCGATGACGGGTGAGACGAGAACCAGGGGACATAGTCTTAGAATAAGGGGCTGCTCTTTCAAAACTGAGATGAGGAGGAACTACTTCACTCAGAGGGTGGTAGGTCCATGGAATATGCTGCCACAAAAAGCTGTAGAAGCTACAACATTAATTAAATTTAAAACAGAAATAGACAGTTTCCTAGAAGTAAAGGGCATTAAGGGTTACGGGGAGCGGGCAGGAATTTGGACATGAGTCTAGGTTCGGATCGGTCATGGCCCTGTGGGTAGTGGAGCGGGCCCAGGGACTGTGTAGCCTGATTCTGCTCCTATTTCGTGTGTGCAATTCTGTTAGATGCAGGAGATGGTTCTGTGATAGATAGTAGATTGGCGGTTAGGATCAGATCAGCCATGATCTTATTGAATGGCGGAGCAGGCTCGAGGGGCCGATTGGCCTACTCCTGCTCCTATTTCTTATGTTCTTATGTTCTTATGTGGAAACTGACGTATTGTAGCATGCAGCTGAGAAACAGGAGTGAGCCCAGGATAGCTCCTTGGGGATTCCAGGGGCAACGGTGCGGGGCGGGAATGAGAGGCAAGAGGGCTGGAACAGGGCCAGATGCTCAAAGGAGGAGAAGTTGCCAGAGGAGTAGAGAGCCAGCCCAAGGTGTGATTTAGAGATACGGGCTACACCATCACTGCAGTGGATTGAGCGTGGTGAATGGTGGAAGGTATCGCCAGGCGGGGAAGCTTCATTGAGGGGAAAGGTGTCATCACCCCTCAGCCAGGCCTCCGTCAAGGCCATGATGGCGATGATCATCCACAATAATAACTCATTCTAGGATCCTGGAGCTGGCTCCTCCAATCGCACGGCTCCTCTTAGTTGCACAAACAGTTGATGTTGTTCCTGAACCTGGTCCCCTCTACCTTCAAAAGTGAAAGATTCCCCTGATCTCCCGCTGAAGTTATGGAGGGAGTTCGGGCACCTCGCTCGATATCTGTCCAAGTTGCTCTGAGAATTAGGCTGAGAACGCTGCACCGAATTTCACCATAGGAACCTACCAGCCTGGAGACAGGGGAGATTTCTGTTATACCATTGGGGGCTGCTTCACTCCATCACAGTTTCAATCTCCTGAACAGAACATTCTGGATTTTAACTAAGTTTGATAACAAGAAGCTGTCACTGGAATATAGGAACAGACCGGAGTGATTTATCGTACACAGCCTGTTCTGGTCTTTTATTACCCAGGACAGCACTTTAACATTTTGCTGGAGATTTTTCCACTTCAGCGCTCCTGGTGCCGGCCGGGATCACCTGTCGGGAACTGCGCTCTCTCAGCCCGCGATTTTCCCTTCACTCATTTCACTGTGACGAAAATCACAGGCTGCCAGTGGGCAATAGGGCCCCTGCTGTTGGCGGCCCATTCCTGCAGCGCCGGAGATATCGATGCCCCCTGTACTGACATGGATGTTTACAGCACAGAATGCAAACATCAGGCCATCGTGTCTGCACCGGCTCTTTACCAGAACAAAGCTAAACTAATCTCACCGTCACACGCTCTCCCATCGAGCCGTATCTTCAAATGTTTATCCAATTTCCATTAAAAGTTACAATGGTCTTTGCTGAACTGTTCCCTCCCTCCCCTTGCACCACTCCCGCTTTGTAACTCCACAATTAATCCGTCATGTATCACCGGGCGGGCTGCAGTTCCACAATACTTTATAACAGGAACAAAGTCTTATCATCGGCTTTTAACAGGGTTTGTTATCATTTTAATATTCCGCCCCCTTTTCATGGTTTGCCCGAACAGAGTGAAGATTCTTTACCAGCCCGTGTTTATCACAATGAAGGGAATTGACAGGATATTACAGAGGAAGAATTGTCACTCTGGGTAAATCAGAACAAGGGGGAGAATATTAAATTAGATCACCGACTTATCCCTGGAAATATAACTAAAGTTAACCGAGTCTCTCATCATAGCTCAGTCCCTTCATCTCAGCTCTCACCCTGAACAATTCCAGCCGGACTCCCTCCAGAGCCAATCTGTCCTTCCTGGGACAGGCGTCCCAAGCTCAACACACCGAGTTCCAGCTCACTGAACAACTGCAGTGACCTCGAGTATTGTTCAGAGCTGGAATCCAAGGTTTAGTGATTTCTGTATCTAGAGTGAACTCCGTGTGACCCTCTCCCAGTCATTCCCTATTCACGCTGTATTCCAGTCTGTAACTCTTCAATCCACAGTGTATTGTCCCACATTGTGTTACATTAAACTCCTTCCACAATCCCACCACTGTCTGCCTGACCAGCCTAGGATTGGCGGACACTGTGGAGCCCGTGTTCCTGGTCACTCTCGCTCGACCCCTCTTAACAATAAGTGATGGTGGAGTAAACTTGAGGTCATCCAAAGCACAGCCATGGGACGACGCTGTGGTCAATCCATTCCCTGGCGGCTATCGCCATTCTCAGTGTCCGCTCGAACAGTGACCGAGGACGGTCTGTCCAATACTGGGGCCCTCGGCTCAACCTGCTCCCGTTCCCCACAACAACAACTTGTATTTATATAGCGCTTCTGACACAGTGAAACGTCCCAAGGCGCTGCACAGGAGTTTTATAAGACAACAATTTGAAACCGAGCCACATAAGGCTAAATTGGGGCAGGTGACCAAAAGCTTGGTCAAAGAGTTAGGTTTTAAGGAGCGTCTTAAAAGAGGAAAGAGAGGTAGAGAGGTGGAGAGGTTTAGGCAGGGAATTCCAGAGCTTAGGGCCGAGGCAAAAGGCGGCAAGGCCACTGATGGTTGAGCGATTATAATCAGGGATGCTCAAGGGAGCAGAATTTGAAAAGTGCAGATATGTGGGGGTCTGAAGGAGATTACAGAGATAGTGAGGGGCGAGGTAATGGAGGGATTTGCAAAGAAGGATGCGAATTTTGAAATGGAGCCTTTGCTTAACGGGAGCCAATGTCGATCAGCGAGCACAGGGGTGATGGCTTTAAACGGGAAGAGTAAAGAATCAATGCAGAGTGAGACAGAATACAGGTTCAGAGCTCCATTCACATTACCTTGGTCCCCGGGATTCCCCGTCTCTCTGCAAGCTCCGTCTGTGGAGAGTCACTGCAGCCAATGGCTGGTTTTCATGGAGCGAGTCACAGTTTGATCATTTGAGCTGATTCTTGTTGTTGAGATTTGTGCCCGTGTTTCACGCTCTGGTGAAAAGCTGGTTTCTGCTCGCAGGTTCTTTTACATCTGAAGAATTTCTATTTTTAGAAAGAGGAGCGGAGTTTCTGGTTAAAAAACAATCGAGCCGGTTTGACAAGTCCTCGCCCCGTTTAACTGTGGATAAAGTGAGTTAGAAACATTTCTTTATCACTTCCTGTTCAGTCAGTGCAGCAAAACAGACCCAGCGTTAGACACCAATTGTCCCATTTCCATCTGGGACATTGTGGAAAGTCCCACCGATCGCCTGATGTTTGGAGATTGAGCCAAACACCCGAGAGCGCTTTCATGAGCGGAGGTGCTGAGGACCGAGTGAGGGGATGGGCGCGGCTACACTGTGTGGGTGGCGAGCGCCAGAGTTCCTCAACCTGGTCCCCTTCACCTTCAAAACTGAGAGCGTCCCCCAAAAGACGCAGTGTGTGAACACAGTGTGTGTGGTGGTGAAGATCCTCAGAGAGGAAGAGGGGTCCAGGGTCCGCCGCAGGCTCAGCTGCCGAGGATGGGGTAACACTCTGATTCATCTCACTCCATCACTCTGAAGATTGAGAAGGGCGGTGCAGAACAGGAGCGGGCTGGTCCCCGGGCCCCTCGCTGTTAAACAGAGCCTCTGCCCTGTGTCACTGTCCGAGCGCTCACTGAGAGAATGGCTAGAGCCGGGGGGAGAGGGCCCGGGAAACATCATCTCCCCGGGAGACACCGGCTTTAAACAGGGATATTAAAGTTAGACCCTGGACACAGGCTGCACCGGGAGACAGCGGCTTTAAACAGGGAGATTAAAGTTAGACCCTGGACACAGGCTGCACCGGGAGACAGCGGCTTTAAACAGGGAGATTAAAGTTAGACCCTGGACACAGGCTGCACCGGGAGACAGCGGCTTTAAACAGGGAGATTAAAGTTAGACCCTGGACACAGGCTGCACCGGGAGACAGCGGCTTTAAACAGGGAGATTAAAGTTAGTCCCTGGACACAGGCTGCACCGGGAGACAGCGGCTTTAAACAGGGAGATTAAAGTTAGTCCCTGGACACAAGCTGCACCGGGAGGCACCGGCTTTAAACAGGGAGATTAAAATTAGACCCTGGACACAGGCTGCATCGGGAGACAGCGGCTTAAAACAGGGAGATTAAAGTTAGACCCTGGACAAAGCCTGCACCGGGAGACAGCGGCTTTAAACAGGGAGATTAAAGTTAGACCCTGGACACAGGCTGCACCGGGAGACAGCGGCTTTAAACAGGGAGATTAAAGTTAGACCCTGGACACAGGCTGCACCGGGAGACAGCGGCTTTAAACAGGGAGATTAAAGTTAGTCCCTGGACACAGGCTGCACCGGGAGACACCGGCTTTAAACAGTGAGATTAAAGTTAGACCCTGGACACAGGCTGCACCGGGAGACACCGAATTTAAACAGGGAGATTAAAATTAGACCCTGGACACAGGCTGCACCGGGAGACATAGGCTTAAAACAGGGAGATTAAAGTTAGACCCTGGACACAGGCTGCACCGGGAGACAGCGGCTTTAAACAGGGAGATTAAAGTTAGACCCTGGACACAGGCTGCACCGGGAGACACCGGCTTTAAACAGTGAGATTAAAGTTAGAGACTGGACACAGGCTGCAAACTACATGAACCTTACCTGGAACCGCAGATTCTCCCTTCCCGTGTGCAGCCTGTCAGTTCTGTCTTTGTAAACTCTTAGCCACCAATCAGGAGGCTGTTCCTGGTTTTCTTCCTGCCAATCACAGTTTGGTAATTGGAGCTGATCCTTGTTATTTGAGATTTGAGCCAATCTCCGCCCTCTGACTGGAAGCTGCTGTTCCAAAATACTCATCCAACCGGTTTGACAACTCGTTTAAACATGGACAAAGTTAGTTAGAAACAATTATTTGTGAAGTATTATTCCAATATAAGAGACCCAGCTGTAGGAATGAATTGTAACGCCTCTAACTGGGACTTGTCTGGTGTTTCAGTGCGGGGAGGGCGAGCCGCCTCGAAGAGCCAACACGATAGCAAAATACTGCAGATGCTGGAAATCCGAAATAACAACAGAAAACGCTGGAAAAACTCAGCAGGCCAGGCAGCATCCGTGGAGAGAGAAAGAGAGTTGACGTTTCAGGTCGATGACCTTTCATCAGAACTGGGAAGAGCTGGAAATCAAATAGATTTAAGGCCAGGGTAAAGCTGGGAAAAGGGGGAGGGGATAAAGGAACAAAGGAGGAGATGAAGAGACATTAAGAGATATGCAAGGCTAGAGGTGGTGTTAATGTGACAGATTAAGGCTGAATGAAGTGTGAAATCTACTGGCAGAATGAAGGACAGCTGCCAGCTAGAAGCTGGCAGCTGTCCTTCATTCTGCCAGTAGATTTCACACTTCAATCAGCCTTAATCTGTCACATTAACACCACCTCTAGCCTTGCATATCTCTTAATGTCTCTTCATCTCCTCCTTTGTTCCTTTATCCCCTCCCCCTTTTCCCAGCTTTACCCTGGCCTTAAATCTATTTGATTTCCAGCTCTTCCCAGTTCTGATGAAAGGTCATCGACCTGAAACGTCAACTCTCTTTCTCTCTCCACGGATGCTGCCTGGCCTGCTGAGTTTTTCCAGCGTTTTCTGTTGTTATTTCGAAGAGCCAACACATTGACCATGTAACTGCTGAATGAAGGTGTCCTTGAATGGGGAGGAAATTATGATTACCAGCCCAGTAACATTACCACCAGGCTGCCGTCCTCCCGAATGTCAGAAACCCGCCCATACCGAGTGTCAGTACTGAGATGGCGGAATCGCTCCCAGTGCGGCTGCGCCGGACTCACCGCTCAGTGAATCCCTCACTCTGTCAGTGCTGGTACTGGAACCACTCCTGCAGTATTAACAGTGAGCCTTACCTCACAGCACTGGTGAATCCCTCACTCTGTCATTGCTGGTACTGGTCGCACTCCTGCAGTATAAACAGTGAGTCTTATCTCACAGCACTGGTGAATCCCTCACTCTGTCAGTGTTGGTACTGGTCCCTCTCCTGCAGTATTAACAGTGATCCTTACCTCACAGCACTGGTGAATCCCTCACTCTGTCAGTGCTGGTACAGGTCCCACTCCTGCAGTATTACCAGTGAGACTTATTTCACAGCACTGGTGAATCCCTCACTCTGTCAGTGCTGGTACTGGTCGCACTCCTGCAGTATTAACAGTGAGCCTTATCTCACAGCACTGGTGAATCCCTCACTCTGTATCTAACCCCTGCTGTACCTTCCCTGGGATGTTTGATGGGCCAGTGTAGAGGGAGCTTTACTCTGTATTTAACCCGTGCTGTACCTGCCCTGGGAGTGTTTGATGGGACAGTGTAGAGGGAGCTTTACTCTGTATAGAACCCGTGCTGTACCAGCCCTGGGAGTGTTTGATGGAATACTGTCGATGGAGTTTTACTCTGTATCAAACCCATGCTGTACCTGCCTGGGGAGTATTTGATGGGACAGTATAGAGCGAGTTTTACTCTGTATCTAAACCGTGCCGTACCTGCCCTGGGAGTGTTTGATGGGACAGTGTAGAGTGAGCTTTACACTGTATCTAACCCGTGGTGTACCTGCCCTGGGAGTGTTTGATGGTATATTGTAGAGGGAGCTTTACACTGTATCTAACCCGTGCTGTACCTGCCCTAGGAGTGTTTGATGGGACAAAGTAGAGGGAGCTTTACTCTGTATTTAACCCGTGCTGTACCTGCCCTGGGAGTGTTTGATGGGACAGTGTAGAGGGAGCTTTACTCTGTATCTAACCTGTGCTGTACCTGCACTGGGGATGTTTGATGGGACAGGGTATCAGGAAATGTTAATCCTTATGTCTAGAGGTCTAGAATATAGAGGGGAGGTAGTTTTGCTCCAGCTGTTCAAAGCCCTGGTACTTAAGAACATAAGAACATAAGAAATAGGAGTAGGCCAATTGGCCCCTCGAGCCTGCTCCGCCATTCAATAAGATCATGGCTGATCTGATCCTAACCGCCAATCTACTATCACAGAACCATCTCCTGAACCTAACAGAATTGGACACACGAAATAGGAGCAGAATCAGGCTACACGGCCCCTGGGCCCGCTACGCTACCCATAGGGCCATGACCGATCCGAACCAAGACTCATGTCCAAATTCCTGACCGCGCCCCGTAACCCTTAATTCCCTTTACTTCTAGGAAACTGTCTATTTCTGTTTTAAATTTATGTAATGATGTAGCTTCTACAGCTTTTTGGGGCAGCATATTCCATGGACCTACCACCCTCTGAGTGAAATAGTTCCTTCTCATCTCAGTTTTGAAAGAGCAGCCCCTTATTCTAAGACTATGCCCCCTAGTTCTAGTTTCACCCATCATCGGGAACATCCTCCCTGCATCCACCCGATCAAACCCCTTCACAATCTTATATGTTTCAATAAGATCGCCTCTCATTCTTCTGAACTCCAATGAGTAGAGTCCCAATCTACCCAACCTCTCCTCATATGTCCATCCCCTCATCCCCGGGATTAACCGAGTGAACCTTGTTTGTACTGACTCGAGAGCAAGTATGTCTTTTCTTAAGTATGGACACCAAAACTGTATGCAGTATTCCAGGTGCGGTCTCACCAATACCTTGTACAACTGAAGCAATACCTCCCTATTTTTATATTCTATCCCCTTAGCAATGAAAGCCAACATTCCATTGGCCTTCTTAATCACTTGCTGTACCTGCATACTACCCTTTTGAGTTTCGTGCACCAGGACCCCCAGATCCCTTTGTACTTCAGTACTTTCCAGTTTCTTGCCATTTAGATAATAACTTGCTCTACTATTTTTCCTGCCTAAGTGCATAACCTCACACTTTCCAGTATTGTATTCCATCTGCCAAATCTCCGCCCACTTACTTAGCCTGTCTATGTCCCCTTGCAGATTTTTTATGTCCTCCTCACTCTCTACTTTCCCTCCCATCTTAGTATCATCTGCAAACTTTGATATGTTACACTCGGTCCCCTCCTCCAAATCGTTAATATAGATTGTAAAGAGTTGGGGACCCAGCACTGACCCCTGCGGAACACCACTAGTTACTGATTGCCAGTCTGAGAATGAACCATTTATCCCAACTCTCTGCCTTCTGTTAGATAGCCAATCCTCTATCCATGCCAGAATATTACCCCCAATCCCGTGATTTTTTATCTTAAGCAATAATCTTTTGTGTGGCACCTTGTCAAATGCCTTTTGGAAGTCTAAATACACCACATCCACTGGTTCCCCTTTATCCACCCTGTGTGTTACTTCCTCAAAGAACTCCAGCAAATTTGTCAAACATGACTTCCCCTTCATAAAACCATGCTGACTTTGTCCTATTAAATTATGATTATCCAAATGTCCCGTTACTGTCTCCTTAATAATGGACTCCAAAATTTTACCTACCACAGATGTTAGGCTAACCGGTCTATAGTTTCCAGTCTTCTGTCTACTGCTCTTTTTAAATAAGGGTGTTACATTAGCAGTTTTCCAGTCTGCCGGGATCTTTGCTGAGTCCAGGGAGTTTTGGAAAATTATTACCAATGCATCCACAATCCCTACTGCCACTTCCCTCAAGACCCTAGGATGTAAGCCATCAGGTCCAGGTGATTTATTCGCCTTGAGTCCCATTATTTTACCGAGTAGCACTTCCTTAGTGATTTTGATCGTGTTTAGCTCCTCCCCCCCTATAGCCCCCTGTTTGTCCAGTGTTGGGATATTCTTAGTGTCCTCTACTGTAAAGACTGATACAAAATATTCATTCAGTGTATTTGCCATCTTCATATTTCCCACCATTAATTTCCTGGTCTCATCCTCTAAGGGACCAACATTTACTTTAGCCACCCTTTTTCTTTTTATATAACTATAAAAACTCTTACTATCTGTTTTTATATTTTTTGCTAATTTACTTTCATAATCTATCTTCCCTTTCTTAATCAATCTTTTTGTTATTTTTTGCTGTCTTTTAAAGTTTTCCCAATCCTCTATCCTCCCACTAGATTTGGCTACCTTAAAAGCCCTTGTTTTTAGTCGAATATTATCCTTAATTTCTTTACTTAGCCACGGATGACTGTCTTTTCTTTTACACCCTTTTCTTCTCAGTGGAGTATATATTTTTTGGAAGTTGTAAAATAACTCCTTATATGTACACCACTGATCATGTATCGTTTTACCCTTTAATCTATTTTCCCAATCCACTCTACTCAATTCTGCTCGCATACCTTCATAGTCTCCTTTATTCAAGCTTAGCACGCTTGTTTGAGATCCAACCTTCTCACCCTCTAATTGAATATGGAATTCAACCATGTTATGGTCACTCATTCCAAGGGGATCCTTTACTAGGACATTTTTAATTAGTCCTGTCTCGTTACACAGGACCAGATCTAAGGTTGCTTGCCCCCTGGTCGGTTCAGTTACATACTGCTCAAGAAACCCATCCCTAATACACTCAATGAACTCATCTTCAAGGCAGCCCTGCCCAAGTTGATTTGTCCAATTAATATGATAGTTAAAATCCCCCATAATTAAAGATGTTCCCTTATTACAAGCCTCAACTATTTCCTGATTGATACTCCGTCCAACAGAGTTGCAACTGTTCGGAGGCCTATAGACTACGCCCACTAGTGTTTTTTTCCCCTTATTATTCCTTATCGCCACCCAAACTGTTTCATTATCCTGATCTTTTGACCCAATATCATTTCTCTGTATTACAGTGATTCCTTCCTTTATTAACATAGCCACCCCACCTCCCCTTCCTTCCTGCCTGTCCTTCCTGATCGTTAAATAACCTGGTATGTTTAATTCCCAGGCATTGTCACCTTGCAGCCATGTTTCTGTAATGGCCACAAGATCATACCCATATGTAGTTATTTGTGCCATTAACTCATCTATTTTGTTACGAATGCTACATGCATTCAGATAGAGAACTTTCAAATATGTTTTGTGACACTTAGTTCCTGCTTTTGCCCTTTTTATTACTTTACCTTTTACTCCATACCTTCTGCCCCTTCCTGACACACTCTGGTTTTTAATTTCCCCACTGCTACCTAAGTCTATGACCTTCTCTGTTATCATTTTTATGATTTGCTCTCTAGCAACCTCCCCCCCACTAGTTAGTTTAAAGCCCTCTCTACAGCCCTAGTCATATGATCCGCCAGGACTCTAGTCCCAGCACTAGCCAAGTGAAGCCCGTCCCAACGGAACAGCTCCCTCCTGCCCCAGTACTGGTGCCAGTGTCCCAGGAAGCAAAACCCATTTCTTCCACACCAGTCTTTGAGACACTCATTTAACTCTCTAATTTTATTTGTCCTAGCCAAATTCGCTCGTGGCTCAGGTAATAATCCAGAGATTAATACCCTTGAGGTTCTGTTTTTTAATTTGACCCCTAGCTGCTCATACTCCTTTAACAGAACCTGCTTCCTTGTCCTATCTACGTCGTTTGTACCAACATGGACCACGACAACTGGATCCACCCCCTCCCACTGCAAGTTTCTTTCCAGCCCTGAGGAGATGTCCTTAACCCTGGCACCGGGCAGGCAACACAGCCTACGGGACTCTTGCTCTCGGCTGCAGAGAACTCTATCTATCCCCCTAATAATACTATCCCCTACCACTACAACATTTCTATTTACTCCCCCCTCTTGAATGGCCCCCCGTTCCACGGTGCTGTGGCCAGGCAGCTTATCCTCCCTGCAGTCCCTGCTCCCGTCCCCACAGGGAGTAAGAACCTCGAACCTGTTGGACAAGAGCAAGGGCTGCGGCTCCTCCAACACTACCTCCTGGATCCCCGTACCTGCCTCACTCGTAGTCACACCGTCCTGACCCTGACCATGGGCTACATCTGAATTAATTAACTTCATAGGTGTGACCACCTCCTGAAACACAAAGTCCAGGTACTTCTCCCCCACCCTGATGTGTCGCAGTGTCTGAAGCTCAGACTCCAGCTCATCAATACGGAGCTGGAGTTCCTGTAGCAGCAGACACTTGTCATAGATGTAATCACCGTGAGCCTCAATGGGGTCCACCGGCTCCCACATCTCGCAACAGTAACACATCACCTGCTCCATTCTATGTAATTAATTACAATTTTTTATTGTTAGTTATGGACACTCTCTGCCCGATTATAGATACTAGTATCCCCTCTAATTAATTGGATTTAAATTAAATCAATCCCTCTAAATTACACCAGTCACTCTGCACCAGAAAGGCCTTATTAACTACAACCCACAGAGTTTAAGTTTAAAAAGAGAGAAATGCTCACCAACCAATTACTTACCTGCTTTCTGGTGACGTCACGCCTTGATTATTTTTACCTCTCTCCCTCCCTCCGAGTTCGGAGACTGGTCCCGCCTTACCTGGTCTCCGGAGCCTTTTAAACCCTTTGCCGCCGCCTTGCCTCACACAGGCCCACCGCCACACCAGGAACCTGACAAAGATGGAAAAAGGAAGGCGCACACCTCCCTCCCCTAACTCCCTCACTCACCAAACTCACAGATTAGCACTCTATTCCAAATCTGCACTCCGTGACAAACTGCATTCTCGTCTCCCTTATTTATACTGCTGAGATTTAAATAAGTAAGCTCTGTGGCAGTTACAGAACCCAATTAGACCAGTTAATTAATTAATTACTATCACCTGCTCTCCAGCACAGAGCTTGCTTCGCCCTGCCCAAGCCTGGAAGAAACTTAAAACTTGAAACCACACCTGGAGCACTGTGGACCGTTCTGGGCCCCGCACCTCAGAAAGAATATATTGGCCTTGGAAGGAGTGCAGTGCAGATTCACCAGCATGTTACCAGGGCTCCAAGGGTTAAACTATTTAGAGTTTACAGAAATGAAGCTTGTATTCCATGGATTGTAGAAAGTTGAGGCTGATTTGCTTGAGATTTTGAGGATTTTGGAACAATTGCGAGGGTAGATAGAGAGAAACTCTTTCCACTGGTGGGGAGTCTGGGACCAGGGGACAGAACCTTAAAATCCGAGCCAGGCCCTTCAGGAGAGAAGCTGGAAACTCTTCTCCACACAAAGGATGGTCCAAGTGTGGAGCTCTCTCACAATAAGCAGGCGATGCTCGCTCACTGAATAACTTTGGGCCGGTTGTGGTTTCTCCCCATTGTCCCGGTGCCTGTTCCCTTGGATTGGATCTTCATTTGTTCCCTTTGGTTTGGTTTCAGTTTCACTGCTGGACCCACCACTCAAAGCACTTTGTCTGATCTTCCCCCGGGAATGAGCAGACTCCTCCCTCACACCCCACACTGCACCATCTCTCCCCGGGGTGTGTCCACACTCTGGGTCTTGGACCTTGCCCGGGGATTCTCAGCATGAACAGGTGGGGTGTGTTTTGAGACAGGGTGTCCCCGCTCTCCTCCTCTTTTCCCCCGGGGTGTGTCCACACTTTGGGCCTTGCCTGGGGATTCTCAGTATGAACAGGTGGGGTGTGTTTTGAGACAGGGTGTCTCCGCTCTCCACCTTTAAAGGGACAAGGAGACGACCAGCTGGGCTGAATGGCCCTGCTTTATGACATCACTGCAGTGCCCAGCAACCAACCTCCCTGAGCCCTGCTCATTATGGGCTGGGTTTAGCTCAGTGCTGTTCCAGGAAGGGAAACAGGAGTAGGATTCGCCCCGTGTGGAGCCCAGGATTAATGGGGAGAGGTACAGGATCAATTTATACCTTGTTGAGTGCGAAATGTCATTGTCCCGGACACTTCCTGTCCCTCGGTATCTGTGTCGGGGAGCGGCTGATGGGTTTACTCTGTATCTAACCCGTGCTGTACCTGACTGGAGAGTGTTTGATGCTGACACTAGGGGCTCAGCTCCATGAGCACAACATTTAACCCAAAGATGATCTAATAAACCCATCAGCTTCTCCCCTGGACACTGGTCATGAGCGACAGGGAGTGTCTCTGATATTTTGGTCGGTGTCCTTGAACCAGTTTAAACACCTCGCTCACATCTCTTACCCTGCTTTGTTCCAGTGAGAGTTGCCCCAGTTTCTCTCGTCTCTCCTCCTGGGAAAGAGAAGTTCGCCTCAGTTCGAAACTCAAACAGGCGCTTCACTGCAGACAGGTCATCATGAGGAATCATTTCTTTACCCAGCGAGTTATTATGATCTGAAATGCAGTGCCTGAAAGGGCGGTGGAAGCAGATTCAAGAGTAACTTTCAAAAGAGAATTGGATAAATATTTGAAGGGAACACATTTACCGGGATATGGGGAAAGAGCAGGGGAGTGGGACTAATTGGATCGCTCTCCCAAAGAGCTGGCACAAGCATGATGGGCCGAATGGCCACCTTTTGTGCTGTTTCATTCTCTGATTCTCTGATAACTAAAGCCTCTCATCCGTGGTATAACCTCAGTGAATCGATTCTGCAGCCTCTCTGTGGCCCCGACATCCTTCCTAGTGGAAGATGCTCAAAACTTGTTCTAACTGCAGCCGAACCGATGGTTTTGTTTTCTACGCCCCATTTATAAAAAACCTCGGGTAACATTTTTAAACCACTTTATAAACTTGTCCTCCAACTTTTAAAGATTTGTGTATCTGATCTCCCTGTAGGTTTTAAAGATATTAACATAACTTGGCTAAAATACATTGACATTAAATGTCTGATATAATGTGTATTGTGGGAGAGAGAAGTTTAGTCTGAGTTCGAAACTCAAACAGGCCTTTCACTGCAGACAGGTCGCCATGGCAACACTGATAAGACATTCCATTCTCTGAATCGACATGTTGGAGTCTGTAATCAGATCAGGGGAAAAACAGGTTCTGTCTGTTACTAACCACAATATAAGCTTAAACCAGAGTGAGTAATAGAATAGATTAGATTATAATGTGTGATGTTTATATGTGTAATTGTGAAACTATAAGAGATGACATCATTAACAGCAGGGGGCCGTTTAATGATAGAGAAATAAAAACAGAAAATGCTGGAGATACTCAGCAGGTCAGGCAGCATCTGTGAAGAGAGAAACAGAGTTAACGTTTCAGGTTGATGACCTTTCGTCAGAACATTGTGATCGAGAACATTACTGAAGAAAAGTAACTGCTGGGAACCACTGCACAGGGCGTTAGTGAGACCACACCTGGAGTACTGCGGACAGTTTCACTCTCCTTATTGAAGGAGGGATACACTTGCATTGGAGGCAGTTCAGAGAAGCTTCACGAGGTTGATTCTTCCGTTGAAGGGGTTGTCTTATGAGGAAAGGTTGAGCAGGTTGGGCCTATACTCATTGGAATTTAGAAGAATGAGGTGATCTTATTGAAACATAAGATTCTGAGGGGGCTTGACAGGGTCGATGCAGGGAGGATGTTTCCCCTCATGGGGGAATCTAGAACGAGGGGGCATAGTTTCAGAATAAGGGGAAACCCATTTAAAACGGAGATGAGGAGGAATTTCTTCTCTGAGGGTCGTGAATCTGTGGAATTCTCTTCCCCAGAGAGCTGTGGAGGCGGAGTCATTGAATATATTCAAGGTGGAGATGGACAGATTTTTGAAAAACAGGGGAATCAAGGATTATGGGGAGCGGGCAGGAAAGTGGAGTGGAGGCCAAGATCAGATCAGCCATGATCTTATTGAATGGCGGAGCAGGCTCGAGGGGCCGAATGGCTGACTCCAGCTCCTGTTTCTTATGCACCAGGGAAAGTGTCCTTGTAAATCACAGATCAGGGAATTTCCAGCTGTTTTTTCCTCGATTCCTGCCAAAACCCAGCAGAGAAGAACATAGGAAATAAGAGCAGGAGTCGGCCATACGGCCCCTCGAGCCCGCTCCGCCATTCAATTAGATCATGGCTGATCATCCACCTCAACTCCACTTTCCCGCCCGATCCCCATATCCCTTGATTCCCCTAGAGTCCAAAAATCTATCTATCTCAACCTGGAATATACTCAAAGACTGAGCATCCACAGCCCTCTGGGGCAGAGAATTCCAAAGATTCACAACCCTCTGAGTGAAGAAATTCCTCCTCATCTCAGTCTTAAATGGCCGACCCCTTATCCTGAGACTATGCCCCCTAGTTCTAGACACTCCAGCCAGGAGAAACAACCTCTCAGCATCTACCCTGTAAATCCCCTTCAGAATCTTGTATGATTCCATGAGATCACCTCTCATTCTTCTAATCTCCAGAGAGTATAGGCCCATTCTGCACAATCTCTCATGGGACTGCCCTCTCATCCCAGGAATCAATCTCGTGAACCTTCATTGCACCGCCTCCAAGGCAAGTATATCCTTCCTTAGATAAGGAGACCAAAACTGTGCACAGTACTCCAGGGGTGGTCTCACCAAGGCCCTGTACAATTGTAGCAAGACCTCCTTACTCTTATACTCCAACCCGCTTGCAATAAAGGCCAACATGTCATTTGCCTTCCTTATTGCTTGCTGCACCTGAATGCTAGCTTTCTGTGTTTCTTGCACGAGGACACCCAAATCTCTCTGAACACAAACATTTGAAAGTTTCTCAGCATTTAAAAAATATTCTGTTTTTCTATTCTTCCTACCAAAGTGAATAACCTCACATTTCCCTACATTATACTCCATCTGCCACCTTACTGCCCACTCACTTAGTCTATCTATATCCCTTTGCAGACTCTTTGTGTCCTGCTGGTGGGTGGCTGTTCATTATCCTCGGTGTGATTTAATCCCCTTTCCCACTGAATACTGCGGACAGACAGGCTCACCTTGGGAACGGAATGGTCATTGTGACATCACTTTCTAAACAAGAGCCCACAAGACAATGGGTTCTCAATAAATGTTAAAGGGATTCAACGCTCTGAAGTTACACTGTGAATAAAGGAAATAAAATGCTGATCAGTAATGGCTGAAGATAATGATTTCTCTCTGTGGAATGTGCTTGCACACATTAAGAATGATGAGCTTTGTACACACACACAATCAGCAAACACTTTGTGAGGCTCTTTTCAGTTGTTGCTCTGAACCCGCTGAAAGCTGGTTCACCCGGTGGGCATTAGGACCCTGCGGCCGCCCGATCGGCGGTGCTGTGAGGTCACGGTTCCAGGCTCTGTCTCACCCAATCAGTGGGTCCCGCCAAAGCTCAATAGAAAATACTGCAGCAAAAACGATCCTGAACATTCACAAACTGGGAGCAATCGGCACAGCACAACACAAGTGTGAATTAGTAAACTTTAACACACAGAGTCTGTCACTAATTAGTACAAAGTGCAGGGCACTATTGCTCACCTTCAGTCCTGTCCCTCAATCCCAGCTCATCTCTGGGGGATTGTTACAAGGTTCACCCCGTCCTTTCAACACAGATATTACCCACATAAATATATATTTATTAAGGCTAAAGGGATCAGAGGATATGGGGAGAAAGCAGGGACAAGGTACTGAATTTGGATGATCAGCCTTGATCTCATTAAATGGCGGAGCAGGTTCGATGGGCCGAATGGCCGACTCCTGCTCCTATCTTCTGTGTTTCCATGATCCAATTCACACTGGAGGAGCCCAGTGCGCAGGCGCAGTGCCCGCCTGTATTTGGAGCATGCGCAGTGTCAGTGTGCTCGGAGCCAGGCGAGTGCAGGAAGCGGGTCGAGTTGGGAAACACGTTTTTTGCGCCGATTACGAATCAGCGAGGCGCAGGGAGGTAACGCACCCGGCGGGTGAGCTTCATAAACACCTGGTGTAGGCCGCAAGCTCCGAATGAGAACCTATAGATTCCGCGTTTGCAGCTCCGGGGCTTTTTCCCGGGAACAGGCCCGGGTTAAGGGTGGCCATCTTTGGAAAGGAAAGCATTGTCTTTGTTCGACGCCATCTTGATTCGCATGGCCATCTTTGTAAAGGACCCAAACGTGGGCAGGGCCTCAGGGTCCCCTTGAGTGTGGTAGTGACCCAGCCAGAGTCAGCACCTTCAGGGGAGGACAGGGAGGAACTTGTGAGTGTAGAACTGAACCCAGCCAGAGTCAGCACCTTCAGGGGAAGAGAGGGAGGGGAACCAGTGAGTGTAGAACTGAACCCAGCCAGAGTCAGCACCTTCAGGGGAGGGGAACCAGTGAGTGCAGAACTGTACCCAGCCAGAGTCAGCACCTTCAGGGGAGGAGAGGGAGGGGAACCAGTGAGTGTGGAACTGAACCCAGCCAGAGTCAGCACCTTTGGGGGAGGAGAACCAGTGAGTGTAGAACTGATCAGACTGAAAACTGGGAGCGGAGGACAAACTATCTTGAGATGTGTTTGGATTTTAGCACAGGGAGGAGGGACAATATGTGGGACGAGGATTTACAGCTTTGGAGGAAGAAGAGAGGAAAGAATGTTCGATAGAAACTAAAATTGTCTGTTCTGAATTTCTGTCCTGTACTTACAGTGATGAATTTTGTAAACTCCTTTTACAGGGTATTAGAAGGGGAGGATTTGCAGATGGGAAACTCAAACCAAACATCACGTCAAAATCTGACAGTCACTCACTTACTCAGGACCTGAATATCATCGGCCTTTGAATGTGGAAGGAGAAATATTTGTCTGTTCTGTCTGTGGGAAAAGATTTCAAAGAACAGTATGACTGGAAAAGCATCGAGACACACACACCCGAGTGAGAGTGTTCCAGTGCACTGACTGTGGAAAGAGCTTTAACCAGTTACACAGCCTGAAAAAACATCGCACTATTCACAGCGGGGAGAAACCGTACATGTGTTCTGTGTGTGACGAGGCTTCAACTGATCGTCCAACCTGGAGAGACACAAGGACACCCGCACCATGGAGAAACCGTGGAAATGTGGGGACTGTGGGAAGGGATTCAATTACCCGTCTGAGCTGGAAATTCATCATTGCACTCACACTTGGGAGAGGCCGTTCACCTGCTCCGTGTGTGGGAAGGGATTCACTCGGTCATCCCACCTGCCGAAACACCAACGTGTTCACACTGGGGAGAGGCCATTTACCTGCTCTGAGTGTGGGAGCGATTCACTCAATCATCCCACCTGCTGACACATCAACGCGTTCACACTGGGGAGAAGCCGTTCACCTGCTCCATGTGTGGGAAGGAATTCACTCGGCCATCCAGCCTGCTGAAACATCAGCGAGTTCACACTGGGAAGAGGCCGTTCACCTGCTCCGTGTGGGAAGGAATTCACACGGCCATCCAGCCTGCTGAAACACCAGCAAGCTCACACTGGGGAGAGGCCGTTCACCTGCTCTGAGTGTGGGAAGGGATTCACTCGGTTATCCAACCTGCTGATACACCAGCGAGTTCACACTGGGGAGAGGCCGTTCACCTGCTCCGAGTGTGGGAAGGGATTCACTCGATCATCCAGCCTGCTGACACACCAGCGAGTTCACAAGTGACTGCAGGGGTTGGATTCTCCTGATATTGCTGCTGTTAATTATATCCCGGACTGAACCATGTTAATTCTGACAGTTGGACTTTGTTTTTGCTGATGTTAATAACCCCCGTAACTGGGCTGGAGTTTAATATTTTGATATTTCAAATAACACAGTGTGTCGATATTTGATGTCTCCAAGATAAGAGACTAATTGATGTCCTGTTACCGACTGCTCCATTTTTGGGCCTTTTCTAACTCGAGATTATTTCAGTTCTCGTACCTTCGGTTACTCTCATGGACAAGTCCCAGCTCCCCATACCTTCCAGAGTGCCTCTCCTAGCCTTGGTATCCAGGGAAGGTCTCGGTAACACGCCCGGGATCACTAAACACAAAACCCAGTCTGTTAATCACTTTCAGCTACTGGACTTAGCGTGTGTCCCACAGCATCTCTCTCACCTTCGATGTGTGAATAGAGCATCACGCCTGCAAACCTGCTTTCAATTTCAATTTGAATCCACTCAGCAAGTGTATTTAAAAAAATAAATACAAGTAAACAGATCACATCAAATAATTGGCAAAGGTTTAGAGTCAACAAGATGAACAAGTGAACACATCACGGCCCAATACCCCAGCTCTATATTCACAGGAGAAAGTCTGTTATCCAACTCCTCGAGTGGACAGAGTAGAGAAAGATCCCAACTCTAAGAACATCTAGAATCTGTTGTAAATATCTTTCAAATCCTGACTGGTCCAATCTGTCGGTTTCCTTTCAATTGAAGTGAATGGAAGATGAGAGGGGTGTTGGCATATGGACCTCGGTTAATTCAGCTTCTGAAAGGTGTTCATGTTTAGTTCATTCGATATCGGGGAAAATGTGGTTGGTATCATTAGAGAGAGAGAGAGAGAGATTTCACTGAGCAACAGCTGGTGTTTGCAACCAACTGGCCTTGGATATTTTCATCATAGAATGTTTCGATCAGAAATATGATGTTGGGATAAGGAAAGTCTGGAGACTAGTGGTTTGTGCTGCCCCAGGAAGGCCACAGTGTTTTTACCTGCTTCTAACGTTGTTGATGTGTGTTGAAGAAAATGCAGACTTGTGTCTCTGGACTGTGCAGTAGCCAGAGACGACCATATTAGGCAATGCCAGCTCCAGTTTGATAAGAGGTTGATGGCAGAGCAAGAGATCCAGCAGTTTTAAGAATTTATCTCCCGTTATCTGCAGACATCGAATGTCGCAGCGTGCTGACAAAATTGGGCTTAAGACTTTAACCTATTGGGTTCAATTATTGGGATCGATTGTTATAGAATTGAATTGTTATAGAATGGAAAAGTAGTGAAGTTATGCTAAACTTGTATCGAACCTTGGTTAGACCACACTTGGAGCACTGCGTACAATTCTGGTCGCCATATTATAAAAAGGATATAGAGGCACTGGAGAGGGTGCAGAGAAGATTTACAAGGATGATACCAGAAATGAGAGGGTATACCTATCAGGAAAGGATGGACAGGCTGGGTCTCTTTTCTCTTGAAAAAAGAAGGCTGAGGGGTGACCTAATAGAGGTCTTTAAAATGATGAAAGGTTTTGATAGAGTAGATACAGAGAGAGTGTTTCCACTTGTGGGGAAGAGCATAACTAGAGGCCATCGATATAAGATAGTCACCAAGAAATCCAATAGGGAATTCAGGAGAAACTTCTTTACCCAGAGAGTGGTGAGAATGTGGAACTCGCTACCACAGGGAGTGGTTGAAGCGAATAGTATAGATACATTTAAGGGGAGGCTAGACAAGCATATGAGGGAGAAGGGAATAGAGGGTTATGCTGATAGTTAGATGGGGAAAGACGGGAGGAGGCTCGAGTGGAACATAAACGCCGGCATAGACTGGTTGGACCGAATGGTGTGTTTCTGTGCCGTATATCCTGTGTAATCCTATTTTCCAAGACACATTGCTCGAAGGGGAGGATAAATGACTCGCATCCAAACGCAATTGTTACTTTTGTCTTCTTTGTAAAATCACAAAGTCTGGGCATAATTTGTTTGTGAAATTAAAATTGATTATATGGACTAGAAGTAATTGAATCAGGAAATGTATTTTATAATGATGTGCGTTTTGAAATTGTACTTGGAACATCTCCTCATTAAAGATCACCCATTGTTCTGTTACAGTTTTTCCTGTCAGTCTTTGGTTCCATTTTACCCTGGCTAGATCCTTTCGCATCCCATTGAAGTTAGCCCTATTCCAGTTTAGAAGTTCCACTCTAGATTGTTCCTTGCTCCTCTCCATTGCTAATCTAAATCTTATGATATGATGATCACTCGTACCCAAGTGTTCTCCCACAGACACTCGGTCGACCTGGCCCACCTCATTCCCCAGCACCAGATCCAGCAATGCCTCCTTCCTAGTTGGACCAAGAACATACTGGTCAAGGAAATTCTCCTGAACACATTTCAGAAATTCCTCCCCTTCCTTTCTCTTTACCCCAGCATTATCCCAATCGATATTTGGGAAATTAAAGTCCCCTAATATCACCACTCTATAGCTCTTGCATATCTCTGCGATTTCTCTGCAGATTTGCTCCTCTACCTCCCTCTCACTATCTGGAGGCCTGTAGAATACCCCCAATAGCGTGATCATACCCTTTTTGCTCCTCAACTCTAACCAAATGGATTCTGTCCTTGTCCCCTCAAGAACATCCTCCCTTTCCAACACTGCAATGTCTTCCTTAATCAGCACTGCTACCCCACCTCCCTTTTTTCATTCCCTATCTTTTCTGAACACCTTGTACCCTTGAATATTAAGTGCCCAGTCCTCACCGTTTTTAAGCCACGTTTCCGTTATTGCCACAACATCATATTGCCACGGCTAATTGTGCTTGTAGCTCACCAATCTTATTCACCACACTTTGTGCGTTTACGTACACGCATTCTAAACCCATTTTTGAATTTTTCGTAGTCTTTCTTAGTCTGCTCCTATCTAATATGGTACTACTTCCACCTCTAGTACACAGTCAGAGTGTGTTTTTGCTGATCTTAATAACCCCTATACCTGGGCTGGAGATTAATATTCTGTATAAATATTGAATAAAGCAGCTTTGTTTCAAACACAGTGTGTTGAATATTTGATTTCTCCATGATCAGAGGAGACTTATTGATGTTCTGTTACCGACTGTTCCATTGTTGGGCTTTTCTTACTCTTGATTATATCACTTCTCACCGAGTTCACCTTCTACCACATCGAACCCCAAGCTGGTTCCGTTTGACTACATGGCTTGTGGGTGTCATAGACTGAACTACAGTGTCTCACTTTATACTCATCTGAAATTCCTTTCAACCAACCCTTGAAAGAACTCTCTTGCTTCAGATTTGAAACCAGTTATTGTATGCATGGTTTAACACTTCTTGGATCCGGTTAGTCCAACTCCTCCACAGGTACTGCATGTGACAGCCTTTGGAATGTTCTGATCTTTGTCATTGTCTTTGCTGATTGTGATGGTGTCCTTGATTTAATCTCCTGGAACTAACATACCGTGCACTATTTCCTGCATCGAGATCATTGTTTCAAATACAGAGCTTGAGCACAGAGCTTGGAGACAGAGCCGGGAGATTCGCAAATGCAGTGATTCACAAGCAGAGTGGGCGCAGGAATTGGTGGAGGGGAAGAAGGCGGTGGAGACGTCTGACTGAAAAGGAGGAGTGGAGCCACGGAACCCAAGTTAATAGGCACGAGAGCGGAGCTGTGAGACAGCGAGAGGAGCGGCCGCAGATAAAGACAGGCCCAAGAGCCCGGAGGGAGCGCCAGTGTCAGGGAGCGAGGTAAGTGACCTCAGCACAAGGGAAGGAGCAGATTGGGGAGGGATTGTTTTTAAGTCTCGAGTTTATTTCTGTTAAGTTACTAAAAAAAAAGTTAGTTAATAGTCGAATAATTAAAGGCACAGCAGGGCAACTGGGTCCAGCGGATGCACATCCTGTGCCTTTCCACCATCTACAAGGCACAAGTCAGGAGTGTGATGGAATACTCTCCACTTGCCTGGATGAGTGCAGCTCCAACAACACTCAAGAAGTTCGACACCATTCAGGACAAAGCAGCCCGCTTGACTGGCACCCCATCCACCACCTTAAACATTCACTCCCTCCACCACCGGCGTACCGTGGCTGCAGTGTGTACCATCTACAAGATGCACTGCAGCAACACGCCAAGGCTTCTTCGGCAGCACCTCCCAAACCCGCGACCTCTTCCACCTAGAAGGACGAGGGCAGCAGGCACATGGGAACACCACCACCTCCAAGTTCCCCTCCAAGTCACACACCATCCTGACTTAGAAGGATATCGCCGATCCTTCATCGTCGCTGGGTCAAAATCCTGGAACTCCCTCCCTAACAGCACTGTGGGAGTACCTTCACCACATGGACTGCAGCGGTTCAAGAAGGCGGCTCACCACCACCTTCTCGAGGGCAATTAGGGATGGGCAATAAATGCTGGCCTTGCCAGCGACACCCACATCCCATGAACGAATTTTAAAAAATAGTGGGAACTCCAGGACGCTTCCCGTGTCCTGGACAACCACGTGTGCAGGAGGTGCATCCGCGAGGCTGAGAGCTCCGTGGACAGCACGTTTCAGGAGGTGGTCAGTCCGCAGCTAATGAGTGCGCCGGCAGAGAGGGAATGGGTGACTGCCAGACAGAAGAGGAGGACCAGGCAGGTAGTACAGGAGTCCCCGGAGTGCATCTCACTCTCCAACCAGTATTCTGTGCTGAGTACTGGTGAGGGTGATGGTTCCTCTGGGGAGTACAGCCAGAGCCAAGTCAAGGGCACCACGGGTGGCTCAGCTGCACAGGGGTGGAGGAGGAAGACAGGGAAAGCAATAGTGGGAGGGGATTCAATAGTTAGGGGAGCAGACAGGCGTTTCTGCAGCTGCAGACCTGACTCCAGGATGGTATGTTGCCTCCCTGGTGCCAGGGTTAAGGATGTAACTGAGCGGCTGCAGGACACTCTGAGGGGGGAGTGTGAACAGCCAGAGGTCGTTGTCCATATCGGTCCCAACAACGTAGGTAGAAAGAGGGATGAGGTCCTGCAGACAGATTTTAGGGAGCTCGGAAAGAGATTAAAAAGCAAGACCTCAAAGGTAGTAATCTCTGGATTACGCCCGGTGCTACGCGCGAGTGAGTATAGAAATAGGAGGATAGAGCAGATGAATGTGTGGCTGGAGAGATGGTGCAGGAGGGAGGGCTTCAGATTCCTGGGGAATTGGGGCCGGTTCTGGGGGAGGTGGGACCTGTACAGGCCGGACGGGTTGCACCTCAACAGAGCCGGTACCAATATCCTCGCGGGGAGGTTTGCTCGTGCTGTTGGGGAGGGTTTAAACTAAGTTGGCAGGGAGATGGGCACCAGGATGTAACATTAGAAAGGGGAAATAAAGTGCTCAGAGGATTGGGAGAGGCAGAGAGCACTACAGTAAGATATAGTAAGGTATTA
This sequence comes from Squalus acanthias, assembly GCA_030390025.1. Lineage (NCBI taxonomy): Eukaryota > Metazoa > Chordata > Chondrichthyes > Squaliformes > Squalidae > Squalus > Squalus acanthias. The sequence continues at coordinate 14,793 of JASTWF010000290.1, read as the reverse complement.
GGTGGGGTCAAACTAAGAGAGAATACAGGATGGTCTAAGATGGGTTTACAGTGTATGTATGTGAACGCACGAAGCATATTAAACAAGGTAAGTGAGCTGCAGGCACAAATAGCCACATGGGAATATGATGATGTGGCAATAACTGAGACCTGGCTCAAAAAAGGGCAGGATTGGGTATTAATTATTCCTGGTTATAGAGTGTTCAGGAAAGATAGGGAAGGAAAGGTCGGAGGTGGTGTGGCAGTATTGGTCAAGGAGAATGTTACAGTGCTGGAGAGGGAGGATGTCCTGGAGGGGTCAAGGACAGAATCTATATGGCTAGAGTTAAGAAATAATAGAGGTGCCATTACACTACTGGGTGTATTCTATAGACCACCAAATGGTGGGAAAGATATAGAGGAGCAAATTTGCAGGGAAATTACAGAGAGGTGCAAGAACTATAGAGTAGTGATAATGGGGGACTTCAACTATCCTAATATAGACTGGGATCGTAATAGTGCAAAGGGCAGAGAAGGGGAAGAATTTCTGAAGTGTGTTCAGGAGAACTTTCTTGATCAGTACATTTCTGGCCCAATGAGGAACAAGGCATTGCTGCATCTGGTTCTGGGGAATGAGGTGGGTCAAGTGGAGCAAGTGTCAGTAGGTGAACATTTAGGGAACAGTGATCATAGTATCATAAGGTTTAGATTAGCTATGGAAAAGGACAGGGAGCAATCTAGAGTAAAAATGTTTAACTGGGGGAAGGCCAATTTCAGTGGGATGAGAATGGATCTGGCCCGGGTAAACTGGAATCAAAGATTAGCAGGCAAAACTGTAATGGAACAATGGGCTGCCTTTAAAGAGGAAATAGTTCAGGTACAGTTGAGGTACATTCCCACTACGGGGAAAGGCAGGGCAAGTAAAGTCAGGGCTCCCTGGATGACGAAAGAGATAGAGAATATGATGAAGCAGAAAAAGAGCGCGTATGACAGATGTCAGGTTGCAAATACATCTGAGAATCAGGCTAAATATAGAATGGTCCGAGGAGAAGTGAAAAAGAAAATAAGAGGGGCAAAGAGAGGGTATGAGAATAGAATGGCAGCCAACATAAAAGTAATCCAAAAGTCTTCTATAGGCATTTAAATAGTAAACGGGTAGTAAGAGGAGGGGTGGGGCTGATTAGGGACCATAAAGGAGATCTATGCATGGAGGCAGAGGGTATGGCTGAGGAACGAAACAAGTACTTTGCATCTGTCTTCACCAAGGAAGAGGATGCTGCCATAGACATAGTGAAGGAGGTGGTAGTGGAGACACTTGATAGAATAAAAATTGATAAAGAGCAGGTATTAGAAAGGCTGGCTGTACTTAAAGTAGATAAATCACCAGGAGTGGCTGGGATGCATCCTAGGATGCTGAGGGAATTGAGGGAGGAAATCGCGGAGGTACTGGCCATAATCTTCCAATCCTCCTTGGATACGGGGGTGGTGCCAGAGGACTGGAGAATTGCAAATGTTACACCATTGTTCAAAAAAATGTGTAAGGATAAACCCAGCAACTACTGGCCAGTCAGTTTAACCTCAGTAGTGGGGAAGCTTTTAGAAACAGTAATCAGGGACAAAATTAACAGTCACTTGGATAGGTGTGGATTAATTAAGGAAAGCCAGCACGGATTTGTTAAAGGCAAATCGTGTTTAACCAACTTGATCAAGTATTTTGATGAGGTAACAGAGAGGGTTGATGAGGGTAATGCGGTTGACGTAGTGTACATGGATTTCCAAAAGGCGTTTGACAAAGTGCCACATAATAGGCTTGCCAGCAAAGTTGAAGCCCATGGAATAAAAGGAACAGTGGCAGCATGGATACGAAATTGGCTAAGTGACAGGAAACAGAGAGTAGTGGTGAACGGTTGTTTTTCGGACTGGAGGAAGGTATAAAGTGGTGTTCCCCAGGGGTCAGTTCTAGGACCACTGCTTTTCTTGATATATATTAATGACTTGGACATGGGTGTACAGGGCACAATTTCAAAATTTCCAGATGACACAAAACTTGGAAGTATAGTGAACAGTGAGGAGGAGAGTGATGGACTTCAAGAAGACATAGACAGGCTGGTGGAATGGGCGGACACGTGGCAGATGAAATTTAACGCAGAAAAGTGTGAAGTGATACATTTTGGTGGAAATAATGAGGAGAGGACATGTAAACTAAATGGTACAATCCTAAAGTGGGTGCACGAACAGAGAGACCTAGGGGTATGTGTGCACAAATCCTTGAAGGTGGCAGGGCAGGTTGAGAAAGCAGTTAAAAAGGATTACGGGACCCTGGACTTAATAAATAGAGGTATAGAGTACAAAAGTGTGGAAATGATGATGAAACACTGGTTCGGCCCCAACTGGAGTACTGTGTCCAATTCTGGGCACCACACTTCAGGAAGGATGTGAAGGCCTTAGAGAAGGTGCAGAAAAGATTTACGAGAATGATTCCAGGAATGAGGGACTTCAGTTACGTGGATAGACTGGAGAAGCTGGGGTTGTTCTCCTTGGAGCAGAGAAGATTCAGAGTAGATTTGATAGAGGTGTTCAAAATCATGAGGTGTCTGGACAGAGTAGATAGAGAGAAACTGTTCCCATTGGCGGAAGGGTCGAGAACCAGAGGACACTGATTTAAGGTGATTGGCAGAAGAACCAAAGGTGACATGGGGAAAAACTTTTTACGCAGTGAGTGGTTAGGATCGGGAATGCACTGCCTGAAAGGGTGGTGGAGGCAGATTCAATCGTGGCTTTCAAAAGGGAATTGGATGAGTACCTGAAGGACAAAAATTTGCAGGGCTACGAGGGAAGGGTGGGGGAGTGGGACTAGCTGAAGTGCTCTTGCAGAGAGCCGGCACGGGCTCAACGGGCCGAATGGCCACCTTCTGTGCTGTAACCATTCTATAATTCTACGATCACGTTAAACCTTCATAGAATAATTACCAGTCATTCTTAGACTGGAAACTTAACCCTGCCGTTTCACTTTCAGTCAGGAACAGATCACAGTTTGACACCAATCTCAGATTGGACAGCACGTTTCCAGTGGATAAATCCCCAGGCCCTGACCAGATGTATCCCAGGCTGCTGTGTGAGGCAAGGGAGGAGATTGCAGGGGCTCTGACACAAATTTTCAGAACCTCTCTGGCCACAGGGGAGGTGCCAGAGGACTGGAGGACAGATAACATAGTACCATTGTTCAAGAAGGGTAGTAGAGATAAACCAGGGAATTACAGGCCAGTGAGCCTAACATCAGTGGTAGGGAAATTATTGGAAAAAATTCTGAGGGACAGAATTAGTCTCCACTTGGAGAGGCAAGGATTAATCAAGGATAGTCAGCATGGCTTTGTCAGGGGGAGATCATGTCTAACCAATTTGATTGATTTTTTGAGGGGGTGACTAGGTGTGTGGATGAGGGTAGTGCAGTGATGTAGTCTACATGGACTTCAGTATGGCTTTTGACAAAGTCCCGCATGGGAGACTGGTCAAGAAGGTAAGAGCCCATGGGATCCAGGGCAATTTGGCACATTGGATCCAAAATTGGCTTAGTGGCAGGAGGCAGAGGGTGATGGTGAAAGGTTGTTTTTGTGACTGGAAGCCTGTGTCCAGTGGTGTACCGCAGGGATCGGTGCTGGGTCCCTTGCTGTTTGTAGTGTACATTAATGATTTAGATATGAATGGAGGAGGGATGATCAGTAAGTTCGCAGATGACACGAAAATTGGTGGAGTGGTAAATAGCGAGGAAGGAAGCCTCAGGCTACAGGACGATATAGATGGGTTGGTCAGATGGGCAGAACAGTGGCAAATGGAATTTAACCCTGAAAATCTGCAAGGGGACTTAGACAGGCTAAGTAAGTGGGCACAGATTTGGCAGTTGGAATACAATACTGGAAAGTGCACTTTGGCAGGAAAAATAGTAGAGCAAGTTATTATCTTAATGGCAAGAAACTGGAAAGTACTGAAGTACAAAGGGATCTGGGGGTCCTGGTGCACAAAACTCAAAAGGTTAGTATGCAGGTGCAGCAAGTGATTAAGAAGGCCAATGGAATGTTGGCTTTCGTTGCTAGGGGGATAGAATATAAAAATAGGGAGGTATTGCTTCAGTTATACAAGGTATTGGTGAGACCGCACCTGGAATACTGCATACAGTTTTGGTGTCCAGACTTAAGAAAAGACATACTTGCTCTCGAGTCAGTACAAAGAAGGTTCACTCGGATAATCCCGGGGATGAGGGGATGGACATATGAGGAGAGGTTGGGTAGATTGGGACTCTACTCATTGGAGTTCAGAAGAAAGAGAGGCGATCTTATTGAAACATATAAGATTGTGAAGGGGTTGGATCGGGTGGATGCGGGGAGGATGTTCCCGATGATGGGTGAAACTAGAACTAGGGGGCATAGTCTTAGAATAAGGGGCTGCTCTTTCAAAACTGAGATGAGAAGGAACTACTTCACTCAGAGGGTGGTAGGTCCATGGAATATGCTGCCCCAAAAAGCTGTAGAAGCTACATCATTACATAAATTTAAAACAGAAATAGACAGTTTCCTAGAAGTAAAGGGAATTAAGGGTTACGGGGAGCGGGCAGGAATTTGGACATGAGTCTAGGTTCGGATCGGTCATGGCCCTGTGGGTAGCGTAGCGGGCCCAGGGGCCGTGTAGCCTGATCCTGCTCCTATTTCATGTGTCCAATTCTGTTAGGTTCAGGAGATGGTTCTGTGATAGTAGATTGGCGGTTAGGATCAGATCAGCCATGATCTTATTGAATGGCGGAGCAGGCTCGAGGGGCCAATTGGACTACTCCTGCTCCTATTTCTTATGTTCTTATCAAACACTCCCAGGGCAGGTACAGCACAGGTTACAGACAGAGTAAAACTCCCTCTACACTGTCCCATCAAACCCTCCCAGGGCAGGGACAGCACAGGTTAGATACAGAGTAAAGCTCCCTCTACACTGTCCCATCAAACACTCCCAAGGCAGGTACAGCACGCGTTAGATACAGAGTAAAGCTCACTCTACACTGTCCCACCAAACACGCCCAGGGCAGATGCAGCACAGGTTAGATACAGTATAAAGCTCCCTGTACACTGTCCCATCAAACAGTCCCAGGGCAGCTGCAGCACGGGTTACATACAGAGTAAAGCTCCCTTTACAATATCCCATCAAACACTCCCAGGGCAGGTACAGCACGGGTTAGATACAGAGTAAAGCTCCCTCTGCACTGTCCCATCAAACACTCCCAGGGCAGGTACAGCATGGGTTAGATACAGATTAAAGCCCCCTCTACACTGTCCCATCAAACATTCACAGGGTTGGTGCAGCACGGGTCAGATACAGAGTAAAGCTCCCTCTACATTATCCCATCAAACACTCCCAGGGTAGGTACAGCACGGGTTACATACAGAGTAAAGCTCGCTCTATACCGACCCATCAAACACTCCGAGGGCAGGTACAGCACAGGTTAGATACAGAGTAAAGTTCCCTCTACACTGTCCGATCAAACACTCCCAGGGCAGGTACAGCAGGGGTTAGATACAGAGTAAAGCTCCCTCTACACTATCCCATCAAACACTCGCAGGGCAGTTACAGCACGGGTTAGATACAGAGTAAAGCTCCCTCTATACTGTCACATCAAACACTCCAAGGGCAGGTACAGCACGGGTTAGATACAGAGTAAAGCTCCCTCTATACTGTCCCATCAAACACTGCCAGGGCAGGTACAGCACGGGTTAGATACAGAGTAAAGCTCCCTCTACACTGTCCCATCAAACACTCCCAGGGCAGGTACAGCACGGGTTAAATACAGAGTAAAGCTCCCTCTGCACTGTCCCATCAAACACTCCCAGGGCAGGTACAGCACGGGTTAGATACAGAGTAAAGCTCCCTTTACACTATCCCAGCAAACACTTCTAGGGCACGTACAGCATGGTTTACATTCAGAGTAAAGCTCCCTCTACACTGTCCCATCAAACACTCCCAGGGCGGGTACAGCACGGGTTAGATACAGAGCAAAGCTCCCTTTACACTATCCCATCAAACGCTCCCAGGGCAGGTACAGCATGGGTTAGATACAGAGTAAAGCTGCCCCTGCACTGTCCCATCAAACACTCCCAGGGCAGGTACAGCACGGGTTAGATACAGAGTGAAGCTCCCTCGACACTGTCCCATCAAACACTCCCAGGGCAGGTACAGCACGGGTTAGATACAGAGTAAAGCTCCCTCTGCGCTGTCCCATCAAACAATTCCAGGGCAGGAACAGCACAGGTGACATGCAGAGTAAAGCTCCCTCTGCACTATCCCATCAAACACTCCCAGGGCAGGTACAGCACGGGTTAGATACAGAGTATAGCTCCCTCTATACTGTCTCATCAAACACGCCCAGGGCAGGTACAGCACGGGTTAGATACAGTGTAAAGCTCGCTCTATACTGTCCCATCAAACACTCCCAGGGCAGGTACAGCACGGGTTAGATACAGAGTAAAGCTCGCTCTACACTGTCCCATCAAACAATCACAGGACAGGTACAGCACGGGTTAGATACAGAGTAAAGCTCCCTCTACACTGTCCCATCAAACACTCCCTGGGCAGTACAGCACGGGTTAGATACAGAGTAAAGCTCCCTCTGCACTGTCCCATCAAACACTCCCAGGGCAGATACAGCACGGGATAGATACAGAGTAAAGCTCCCACTACACTATCCCATCAAACATTCCCAGGGCAGGTACAGCACGGGTTAGATACAGAGTAAAGCTCCCTCTACACTGTCCCATCAAACACTCTCAGGGCAGGTACAGCACTAGTTAGATACAGAGTAAAGCTCCCACTACGCTGTCCCATCAAACACTCCCAGGGCAGGTACAGCATGGGTTAGTTACAGAGTAAAGCTCCCTCTATACTGTCCCATCAAACACTGCCAGGGAAGGTACAGTACGGGTTAGATACAGAGTAAAGCTCCCTCTGCACTGTCCCATCAAACACTGACAGGACAGGTACACCACGGGTTAGATACAGAGTAAAGCTCCCTCTACACTTTCCCATCAAACACTCGCAGGGCAGGTACAACATGGTTTAGATACAGAGTAAAGCTCCCTCTACATTGTCCCATCAAACACTCCCAGGGCAGGTACAACATGGGTTAGATACAGAGTAAAGCTCCCTCTACACTGTCCCATCAAACACTCCCAGGGCAGATACACGGACATGTTACCGAAACCGTCGCTTGATACCAAGGCTAGGAGAGGCACTCTGGAAGGTTTGGGGAGCTGGGACTTGAGCACGAGAGTAACTAAAGGTGTGACAACTGAAATACTCTTGAGTTAGAAAAGAGAAAAGGCCCAAAAATGGAGCAGTCATTAACAGGAGATCAATTAGTCTCCTCTTATCTTGGAGAAATCAAGGATTCGACCCACGGTGTGTTAGAAACAAAGTTAATCTATTTGACAGATATCAAAATATTAAACTCCAGCCCAGTTAGAGGGGTGATTAACATCAGCAGAAACAAACTCCAACTGTCAGAATGAACATTGTTCAGTCCTGGATGAGATTAACAGCAGCAATAACAGCAGAATCCAACCCCTGCAGTCATTTGTGAACTCGCTGGTGTCTCAGCAGGTGGATGACTGAACAAATCCCTTCCCACATACGGAACAGGTGAACGGCCTCTCCCCAGTGTGAACTCGCTGGTGTGTCAGCAGGTGGGATGACTGAGTGAATCCCTTCCCACATACGGAACAGGTGAACGGCCTCTCCCCAGTGTGAACTCGCTGGTGTGTCAGCAGGTGGGATGACTGAGTGAATCCCTTCCCACACAGGGAGCAGGTGAACGGCCACTCCCCAGTGTGAACTCGCTGGTGTGTCAGAAGATCCCTTGTGCTTTTAAAGCTCTTCTCACACTCAGAACATTTAAAAGGTCTCTTATCAGTGTGAACGCGTTGGTGTGAAGTGAGGCTGGAGGAGTTAGTGAATCCCTTCCCACACACAGCAGGTGAACGGCATCTCCCCAGTGTGAAGTCGCTCGTGTGTCAGCAGGTGGGATGACCGAGCGAATCTGTTCCCACACACAGAGCACGTGAACAGTCTCTCCCCAGTGTGACTGCGATGATGTATTTCCAGCTGGGACGGGTAATTGAATCCCTGCCCACAGTCCCCACATTTCCACGGTTTCTCCGTGGTGCAGGTGTCCTTGTGTCTCTCCAGGTTGGATGATCAGTTGAAGCCTCGTCCACACACAGAACACGTGTACGGTTTCTCCCCGCTGTGAACGATGCGATGTTTTTTCAGACTGTGTAACTGGTTAAAGCTCTTTCCACAGTCAGTGCACTGGAACACTCTCACTCGGGTGTGTGTGTCTCGGTGCTTTTCCAGTCACACTGATTTTTGAAATCTTTTCCCACAGACAAAACAGACAAACATTTCTCCTTCCACATTCAAAGGCCGATGATATTCAGGTCCTGATGAATGGAGTGACTCTGTCAGATCTGAAAATAATGTTTGGTTTGAGTTTCCTGTCTGTAAATCCTCCCCCAAAAGAAATCACTAAGTAGAGGATAGAAATTCAGAGCAGACAATTCTAGTTTCTATGGAACATTCTTTCCTCTCTTGTTCCCCCAAAGCTGTAAATCTCCGTCCCACACATTGTACCTCCTCCCTGTGCTAAAATTCAAAACCCTTCGCACCATTTCCAACACATTTTCCTTCTCGCTGAAGGTGCTGACTCTGTCTGGGTTCAGTTCTACACTCACTGGTTCCCTTCCCTCTCCTCCTCTGAAGGTGCTGACTCTGGCTGGGTTCAGTTCCACACTCACTGGTTCCCTTCCCTCTCCTCCCCTGAAGGTGCTGACTCTGGCTGGGTTCAGTTCTACATTCACTACAAGCCCACCGACTCCCACAGCTACCTGGACTACACTTCCTCCCACCCCGCCTCCTGTAAGGACTCTATTCCATTCTCCCAGTTTCTCCGTCTCCGCCGCATCTGCTCTGATGATGCCACCTTCCATACCAGTGCTTCCGACATGTCTTCCTTTTTCCTCAACCGAGGATTCCCCTCTACCGTGGTCGACACGGCCCTCGACCGTGTCCGTTCTATCTCCCGCACATCTGCCCTCACCCCTGCCCCTCCCTCCCGGAACCACGATAGGGTTCCCCTTGTCCTCACCTTTCACCCCACCAGCCTCCACATTCAACGGATCATCCTCCGCCATTTCCGCCACCTCCAGCGTGATCCCACCACCAAACACATCTTCCCCTCACCTCCCCTTTCAGCATTCCGTAGGGACCGCTCCCTCCGCGACACCCTAGTCCACTCCTCTACCACCCCCAGCACCCCTTCCCCTTCGCCCGGCACCTTCCCGTGCACGCGCAGGAGATGCAACACATGCCCTTATACCTCCCCTCTTCCCACTGTCCAGGGCCCCAAACACCCCTTCCAGGTGAAACAGCGATTTACTTGTACTTCCTGCAATTTAGTATACTGTATTCGCTGCTCACGATGTGGACTCCTCTACATTGGGGAGACCAAACGCAGATTGGGTGACCGCTTTGCGGAACACCTCCGTTCAGTCCGTAAGGGGGACCCCGAGCTCCCGGTGGCCTGTCACTTTAATTCACCGCTTCACTCCCACTCTGACCTCACCGTCCTCGGCCTATTACACTGTTCCACGGAAGCTCAGCGTAAGCTCGAGGAACAGCACCTCATCTTTCGTTTAGGCACGCTACAGCCCTCTGGACTCAATATCGAGTTCAACAATTTTAGATCATAACCTCAGCTCCAATCACATTTATATTTTATTTTATCCACCCTTTTATTTGTTCCCCCCCCACCCTTTTTTTTCCTCCCCCCCCACCCTTTTTTTTCCTCCCCCCCCACCCTTTTTTTTCCTCCCCCCCCCACCCTTTTTTTTCCTCCTAGAAGCTGGCAGCTGTCCTTCATTCTGCCAGTGGATTTCACACTTCATTCAGCCTTAATCTGTCACATTAACACCACCTCTAGCCTTGCATATCTCTTAATGTCTCTTAATGTCTCTTCATCTCCCCCTTTGTTCCTTTATCCCCTCCCCCTTTTCCCAGCTTTACCCTGGCCTTAAATCTATTTGATTTCCGGCTCTTCCCAGTTCTTATGAAAGGTCATCGACCTGAAACGTTAACTCTCTTTCTCTCTCCACGGATGCTGCCTGGCCTGCTGAGTTTTTCCAGCGTTTTCTGTTGTTATTTCAGTTCTACACTCACTGGTTCCCCTCCCTCTCCTCCCCTGAAGGTGCTGACTCTGGCTGGGTTCAGTTCTACACTCACTGGTTCCCCTCCCTCCCCTCCGCTGAAGGTGCTGACTCTGGCTGGGTTCAGTTCTACACTCACTGGTTCCCCTCCCTCCCCTCCCCTCCCCTCCCCTGAAGGTGCTGACTCTGGCTGGGTTCAGATCACTCACTGGGACCCTGAAGCCCCGCCCACTATTGCCTCTTTTTTACAAAGATGGCCGCGATAATCAAGATGGCGACAAAGACCCCCATTGTTCTTTACAAAGATGGCTACCGTTAATCCGGGCATGTTCCCGGGAAAAAAGCCCCGCAGCTGGAAACGCGGAACCTGTAGGTTCTCATTTGGGGCTTACGGCCCACACTAGATGTTTATGAAGCCCACCCGCCGTGTGTGTTACATCCCCGCGCCCCGCTGATACGTAATCGGCGCAAAAACCTCTTCTCCCGACTCTGACCGCCTCCAGTTCTCGCCCGGCCTTGATCACAGTGACACTGCGCATGCTCCACACGCAGGCGTCGCAGCGCCTGCGCGCTGGATTCCGCACCCAACAGGCGTCGCTGCGCCTGCGCGCTGGATTTTTCCCCCATCAGGCGGCGCTGCGCCTGCGCGCTGGTCTCCCTTTCCTCTTTTACCGGATTGTCTCGCCAGGGCAGGCGGTCCCTCAATCCGCCTGCACACACCCAACACCGGGCGCTCTGTCCGCCCTGCCATCGCTGCTCTCTGCTTCCCTGTGCAAAGGCCACTGATATTCAGGTCCTGAGCAATCAAAGCAAAGTTGGACCCCATGGAATAAAAGGGACAGCATGGGTGTGAAATTGGCCGAGAAAGAAAGACTTGCATTTATATAGCGCCTTTCACCACCACAGCCAATGAAGTACTTTTGGAGTGTAGTCACTGATGTAATGTGGGAAACGCGGCAGCCAATTTGTGCACAGCAAGCTTCCAGAAACAGCAATGTGATAATGACCAGATAATCTGTGTTTGTTATGTTGATTGAGGGATAAATTTTGGCCAGGACACGGGGGAATAACTCCCCAACTCTTCATCGAAATAGTGCCTTGGGATCTTTTACGTCCACCTGAGAGAGCAGATAGGGTCTCACTTTAACGGGCTGGAGGAAGGTACGCAGCGATGTTCCCCAGGGCTCAGTACGTGGGCCACTGCTTTTCTTGATATATATTAATGACTTGGACTTGGGTGTACAGGGCACTATTTCAAAATTTGCAGATGACACAAAACTTGGAAGTATAGTGAACAGTGAGGAGGATAGTGATAGACTTCAAGAGGACAGAAACAGCTGGTGGAATGGGCGAACACGTGGCAGATTAAATTTAACGCAGAAAAGTGTGAAGTGATACATTTTCGTAGAAAGACTGAGGAGAGGCAATATAAAATAAAGGGTACAATCCTAAAGGGGGTGCATGAACAGAGAGACCTCGGGGTATATGTACACAAATCATTGAAGGTGGCACAGCAGGTTGAGAAAGGGATGAGAGACTTCAGTTACTGGATAGACTGGAGAAACTCGGATTGTTCTCCTTGGAGCAGAGAAGATTGAGAGGAGATTAGATAGAGGGGTTCAAAATCATAAGGGGTCTGGACAAAGTAGATAGATTGAAACAATTTTTTACAGGGCTTGACAGGGTAGATGCAGGGAGGATATTTCCACTGGCTGGGGAGTCTAGAACCAGGGGTCACAGTCTCAGAATAAGGGGTCGGCCATTTAGGACTGGGATGAGGAGAAATTTCTTCACTCAGAGGGTGATGAATCTTTGGAATTCTCTACCCCAGAGGGCTGTGGAGTCTCAATCGTTGAGTATATTCAAGACAGAGATTGATAGATTTTTGGATATTAAGGGAATCAAGGGATATGGGGATAGTGCAGGAACGTGGAGTTGAGGTAGAAGATCAGCCATGATCTTCTTGAATGGCGGAGCAGGCTTGAGGATCCAAATGGCCGACTCCTGCTCATATTTCTCATGTTCTTATGTAAACTGTTCCCATTGGCAGAAGGGTCGAGAACCAGAGGACACAGATTTAAGGTGATTGGCAGAAGAATCAAAGGTGACATGAGGAAAAACGTTTTTATGCAGCGAGTGGTTAGGATCTGGAATTCACTGCCTGAAAGGGTGGTGGAGGCAGACTCGATCATGGCTTTCAAAAGAGAGTTGGATAAGTATCTGAAAGAAAAACATTGTCAGGGCTCCGGGGAAAGGGTGGGGGAGTGGGACTAGCTGAAGTGCTCTTGCAGAGAGCTGGCACGGGCTCGACGGGCCGAATGGCCTCATTCTGTGCTGTAACCATTCTCTGATTCTGTCAATCGAGCAACTCTGTCAGATCTTGACCTGATGTTTGGCTTAAAAAACAGAGAAACATAGAAGATAGGAACAGGAGTAGGCCATTCGGCCCCTCGAGCCTGCTCTGCCATTTAATGAGATCATGGCTGATCATCCAAATTCAGTCCCCTGTCCCTGCTTTCTCCCCATATCTCTTGATCCCTTTAGCCTTAAGAAATATATCTAACTCCTTCTTGAATATATTTAATGAATTGGCCTCAACTGCCTTCTGTGGTAGAGAATTCCACAGGTTCACCACTCTCTGGGTGAAGAAATTCCTCCTCATCTCAGTCCTAAATGGCTTACCCGTTATCCTTAGACTGTGACCCCTGGTTCTGGACTCCCCCGCCATCGGGAACATCCTTCCTGCATCTCGTCTGTCTAGTCCTGTTAGAATTTTAAAAGTTTCAATGAGATCCCCTCTCATTCTTCTAAACTCCAGCGAATATAAGCCCAATCGACCCAATCTCTCCTCATACGTCATTCCTGCCATCCCAGGTATCAGTCTGGTGAATCTTTGCTGCACTCCCTCCATGGCAAGAACATCCTTCCTCAGATAAGGTGACCAAAACTGCACACAGTACTCAAGGTGTGGTCTCACCAAGGCCCTGTACAACTGCAGCAAGACATCCTTGCTCCTGTACTCGAATCCTCTCGCTATGAAGGCCAACGTACCATTTGCCTTCTTAACCGCCTGCTGCACCTGCACGCTTACCTTCAGCGACTGGTGCACAAGGACACCCAGGTCTCGTTGCAGGTCCCTTGAGCTTCCTGTCTGTAAACGCTCCAGGACTAACACCCTGTAAACGGAGTGTAGAAAGGGGTAAGAGGGAGAAAGCTGTCTCATGTCCCCCTTTCCCAGCCCTGGGGCAGTGAAGCTGATTTTCAGTCCCAGCTGCTGCCCAGGTTGGTTGAAATACCCACAAGCCCCCGCGCTCCGGCCGCCGCTGACACCGCGCATGCGTCACAAGGCCCCGCCCACTCCCGCTCGGTCCGCACCACGCATGCTCGGCACACACACACACCCTGTGGGACTGTCAATTATCCACCCCTGCGCGCTGGGCCTCTGAGGCCGTGGGGCTTTATTCCCCTTCTCCAGACCCTTGTTCAGGATCTGGGGCCAGGGGAGAATGTGGGGCTTTATTCCCCTTCTCCAGTCCCTTGTTCAGACCCTGGGGCCAGGGGAGACTGTGGGACTTTATTCCCCTTCTCCAGACGTTTGTTCAGAGCCTCGGGCCAGGGGAGACTTTGGGGCTTTAATCCCCTTCTCCAGTCCCTTGTTCAGGGCCTGGGGCCAGGGGAGACTGTGGGACTTTATTCCCCTTCTCCAGACCCTTGTTCAGACCCTGGGGCCAGGGGAGACTGTGGGGCATTATTCCCCTTCTCCAGACCATTGTTCAGACCCTGGGGCCAGGGGAGACTGTGGGGCTTTATTCCCCTTCTCCAGTCCCTTGTTCAGACACTGGGGCCAGGGCAGATTGTGGGGCTTTATTCCCCTTCTCCAGTCCCTTGTTCAGGGCCTGGGGCCAGCGGAGGCTGTGGGGCTTTATTCCTCTTCTCCAGTCCCTTGTTCAGGGACTGGGGAGACTGTGGGGCTTTATTCCCCTTCTCCAGACCCTTGTTCAAGGCCTGGGGCCAGGGGAGACTGTGGGGCTTTTTTCCCCATCTCCAGACCCTTGTTCAGACCTTGGGGCCAGGGGAGACTGTGGGGCTTTATTCCCCTTCTCCAGACCCTTGTTCAGACCCTGGGGCCTGGGGAGACTGTGGGGCTTTATTCCCCTTCTCCAGACCCTTGTTCAGGACCCTGGGGCCAGGGGAGACTGTGGGGCTTTATTCCCCTTCTCCAGACCCTTGTTCAGGGCCTGGGCCAGGGGAGACTGTGGGACTTTATTCCCCTTCTCCAGACCCTTGTTCAGGGCCTGGGGCCTGGGGAGACTGTAGGACTTTATTCCCCTTCTCCAGATCCTTGTTCAGACCCTGGGGCCAGGGGAGACTGTGGGGCTTTATTCCCCTTCTCCAGACCCTTGTTCAGGGCCTAGGGCCAGGGGAGACTGTGGGGCTTTATTCCCCTTCTCCAGTCCCTTGTGCAGGGCCTGGGGCCACGGGAGACTGTGGGGCTTTATTCCCCTTCTCCAGACCCTTGTTCAGACCCTGGGGCCAGGGGAGACTGTGGGGCTTTATTCCCCTTCTCCAGACCCTTGTTCAGG